>OY804577.1:6893162-7493162 GCA_963680875.1 Bathymodiolus brooksi
GGTTTATAAGAGCCTCTTGTTAATTGATTACAGATACAACTGTTTTAAAGTCTGTTTTACCATATTATTGTTAGATTTTTATTGATTGTATGGGTGTCCTTATTACACAAGCCATCTGTCAGTACTTTACCCAGTGAGAAACTGGGAATCATAATTAATTTTACATTACATAACTGGCAAAAGTCTGATTTTGATTTTTCTCTTCAAACATTTTCCAATGGTTTCCATGGCAACCAATTACAAAAACATATCCACTGACATTTGAGTTTTTTAGTTAATTATGTTACCAATGCTTTAATGTTTTATAATAGTCAGTAACCAGTTACAAAAAGTCAGTTCAGCTATTTGGCTCTCTCTGGATTTTATATTATATTACAGCCTCTATTTTTTCGATGGTAAGAAATGTAGGATTACATAATGTTAAAGCTTATCAAATTTTTGTATGATAAATAGTAATGTACGTTGATAGATTTAGATAATGAATCCTGTATTTCCCACTTATTTACTGCATTTTTAGATAATTGATGAATTATATGCAAGTCTATAAAAAAAATTGGAAAGGTTTTAAGATTAAGTAAAGCTGGGTTTTTTTTCTTATCTCATGGTATTGCATGAAGGCACTTTGCATGAAGGTATAATTGGAAACTTGAAGCCATTAAAAAATTGTTTTGTTTCCTTTCTTTTGTTTTGTTCTTGTTTTTGTTTTAATTGTTAATTGTTGGTAACATTAAGTCATTATTGACATTATTCTAATCCTCCTTTTTTGTACTCTGAATGTATGAGATGTGATTTATTTTTAGCTTTGTCTCTTCCACACATATATCATTTAGAGGTTATTGAAATTGTGTTTTACCTCAAGTTTTTTATTTTAGTTTTTTAGTTTATTTTTTGCTGTGTTTTAACATGAGTTAACACATGACATGAGCCATTTCTTTTGTTCTTGGCTGTGCAATAACTAGGTTATAGCACACCTTAACGGTGCTATTACTATCTCACTTATACTGCACAGTTCAAATGTACTTTTAAGGAACTACTCTAAATGTCAGCTTTGTTGATTCTATTGCTACTACATAATTTTGTTTTACCTGATCTTATTTGAATTATTAAATGTACTGTTCGCACTGTAATTCAATAAAACACTAATATCATAAAACACACAAATTTTACAGTAGCATTACAATCCCCAAAACTATTGTACAGTAGCATTACAATCCCCAAAACAATTTTACAGTAGCATTACAATCCCCAAAACAATTTTACAGTAGCATTACAATCCCCAAAACAATTTTACAGTAGCATTACAATCCCCAAAACAATTGTACAGTAGCATTACAATCCCCAAAACAATTTTACAGTAGCATTACAATCCCCAAAACAGTTTTACAGTAGCATTACAATCCCCAAAACAATTTTACAGTAGCATTACAATCCCCAAAACAATTTTACAGTAGCATTACAATCCCCAAAACAGTTTTACAGTAGCATTACAATCCCCAAAACAATTTTACAGTAGCATTACAATCCCCAAAACAATTTTACAGTAGCATTACAATCCCCAAAACAGTTTTACAGTAGCATTACAATCCCCAAAACAATTTTACAGTAGCATTACAATCCCCAAAACAATTTTACAGTAGCATTACAATCCCCAAAACAGTTTTACAGTAGCATTACAATCCCCAAAACAATTTTACAGTAGCATTACAATCCCCAAAACAATTTTACAGTAGCATTACAATCCCCAAAACAATTTTACAGTAGCATTACAATCCCCAAAACAATTTTACAGTAGCATTACAATCCCCAAAACAGTTTTACAGTAGCATTACAATCCCCAAAACAATTTTACAGTAGCATTACAATCCCCAAAACAATTTTACAGTAGCATTACAATCCCCAAAACAATTTTACAGTAGCATTACAATCCCCAAAACAATTTTACAGTAGCATTACAATCCCCAAAACAATTTTACAGTAGCATTACAATCCCCAAAACAATTTTACAGTAGCATTACAATCCCCAAAACAATTTTACAGTAGCATTACAATCCCCAAAACAATTTTACAGTAGCATTACAATCCCCAAAACAATTTTACAGTAGCATTACAATCCCCAAAACAATTTTACAGTAGCATTACAATCCCCAAAACAATTTTACAGTAGCATTACAATCCCCAAAACAATTTTACAGTAGCATTACAATCCCCAAAACAATTTTACAGTAGCATTACAATCCCCAAAACAATTTTACAGTAGCATTACAATCCCCAAAACAATTTTACAGTAGCATTACAATCCCCAAAACAATTTTACAGTAGCATTACAATCCCCAAAACAATTTTACAGTAGCATTACAATCCCCAAAACAATTTTACAGTAGCATTACAATCCCCAAAACAATTTTACAGTAGCATTACAATCCCCAAAACAATTGTACAGTAGCATTACAATCCCCAAAACAATTTTACAGTAGCATTACAATCCCCAAAACAATTTTACAGTAGCATTACAATCCCCAAAACAATTTTACAGTAGCATTACAATCCCCAAAACAATTTTACAGTAGCATTACAATCCCCAAAACAATTTTACAGTAGCATTACAATCCCCAAAACAATTTTACAGTAGCATTACAATCCCCAAAACAATTTTACAGTAGCATTACAATCCCCAAAACAATTTTACAGTAGCATTACAATCCCCAAAACAATTTTACAGTAGCATTATAATCCCCAAAACAATTTTACAGTAGCATTACCATCCCCAAAACAATTTTACAGTAGCATTACAATCCCCAAAACAATTGTACAGTAGCATTACAATCCCCAAAACAATTTTACAGTAGCATTACAATCCCCAAAACAATTTTACAGTAGCATTACAATCCCCAAAACAATTTTACAGTAGCATTACAATCCCCAAAACAATTTTACAGTAGCATTACAATCCCCAAAACAATTTTACAGTAGCATTACAATCCCCAAAACAATTTTACAGTAGCATTACAATCCCCAAAACAATTTTACAGTAGCATTATAATCCCCAAAACAATTTTACAGTAGCATTACAATCCCCAAAACAATTTTACAGTAGCATTACAATCCCCAAAACAATTTTACAGTAGCATTATAATCCCCAAAACAATTTTACAGTAGCATTACAATCCCCAAAACAATTTTACAGTAGCATTACAATCCCCAAAACAATTTTACAGTAGCATTACAATCCCCAAAACAATTTTACAGTAGCATTATAATCCCCAAAACAATTTTACAGTAGCATTACAATCCCCAAAACAATTTTACAGTAGCATTACAATCCCCAAAACAATTTTACAGTAGCATTACAATCCCCAAAACAATTTTACAGTAGCATTACAATCCCCAAAACAATTTTACAGTAGCATTACAATCCCCAAAACAATTTTACAGTAGCATTACAATCCCCAAAACAATTTTACAGTAGCATTACAATCCCCAAAACAATTTTACAGTAGCATTATAATCCCCAAAACAATTTTACAGTAGCATTACAATCCCCAAAACAATTTTACAGTAGCATTACAATCCCCAAAACAATTTTACAGTAGCATTATAATCACCAAAACAATTTTACAGTAGCATTACAATCCCCAAAACAATTTTACAGTAGCATTACAATCCCCAAAACAATTTTACAGTAGCATTACAATCCCCAAAACAATTTTACAGTAGCATTACAATCCCCAAAACAATTGTACAGTAGCATTACAATCCCCAAAACAATTGTACAGTAGCATTACAATCCCCAAAACAATTTTACAGTAGCATTACAATCCCCAAAACAATTGTACAGTAGCATTACAATCCCCAAAACAATTTTACAGTAGCATTACAATCCCCAAAACAATTTTACAGTAGCATTACAATCCCCAAAACAATTTTACAGTAGCATTACAATCCCCAAAACAATTTTACAGTAGCATTACAATCCCCAAAACAATTTTACAGTAGCATTACAATCCCCAAAACAATTTTACAGTAGCATTACAATCCCCAAAACAATTTTACAGTAGCATTATAATCCCCAAAACAATTTTACAGTAGCATTACAATCCCCAAAACAATTTTACAGTAGCATTACAATCCCCAAAACAATTTTACAGTAGCATTACAATCCCCAAAACAATTTTACAGTAGCATTACAATCCCCAAAACAATTTTACAGTAGCATTACAATCCCCAAAACAATTTTACAGTAGCATTACAATCCCCAAAACAATTTTACAGTAGCATTACAATCCCCAAAACAATTTTACAGTAGCATTACAATCCCCAAAACAATTTTACAGTAGCATTACAATCCCCAAAACAATTTTACAGTAGCATTACAATCCCCAAAACAATTTTACAGTAGCATTACAATCCCCAAAACAATTTTACAGTAGCATTACAATCCCCAAAACAATTTTACAGTAACATTACAATCCCCAAAACAATTTTAAAGTAGCATTACAATCCCCAAAACAATTTTACAGTAGCATTACAATCCCCAAAACAATTTTACAGTAGCATTACAATCCCCAAAACAATTTTACAGTAGCATTACAATCCCCAAAACAATTTTACAGTAGCATTACAATCCCCAAAACAATTTTACAGTAGCATTACAATCCCCAAAACAATTTTACAGTAACATTACAATCCCCAAAACAATTTTAAAGTAGCATTACAATCCCCAAAACAATTTTACAGTAGCATTACAATCCCCAAAACAATTTTACAGTAGCATTACAATCCCCAAAACAATTTTACAGTAGCATTACAATCCCCAAAACAATTTTACAGTAGCATTACAATCCCCAAAACAATTTTACAGTAGCATTACAATCCCCAAAACAATTTTACAGTAGCAATTACAATCCCCAAAACAATTTTACAGTAGCATTACAATCCCCAAAACAATTTTACAGTAGCGTTACAATCCCCAAAACAATTTTACAGTAGCATTACAATCCCCAAAACAATTTTACAGTAGCATTACAATCCCCAAAACAATTTTACAGTAGCAATTACAATCCCCAAAACAATTTTACAGTAGCATTACAATCCCCAAAACAATTTTACAGTAGCGTTACAATCCCCAAAACAATTTTACAGTAGCATTACAATCCCCAAAACAATTTTACAGTAGCATTACAATCCCCAAAACAATTTTACAGTAGCATTACAATCCCCAAAACAATTTTACAGTAGCAATTACAATCCCCAAAACAATTTTACAGTAGCATTACAATCCCCAAAACAATTTTACAGTAGCATTACAATCCCCAAAACAATTTTACAGTAGCGTTACAATCCCCAAAACAATTTTACAGTAGCATTACAATCCCCAAAACAATTTTACAGTAGCATTACAATCCCCAAAACAATTTTACAGTAGCATTACAATCCCCAAAACAATTTTACAGTAGCATTACAATCCCCAAAACAATTTTACAGTAGCATTATAATCCCCAAAACAATTTTACAGTAGCATTACAATCCCCAAAACAATTTTACAGTAGCATTACAATCCCCAAAACAATTTTACAGTAGCATTACAATCCCCAAAACAATTTTACAGTAGCATTATAATCCCCAAAACAATTTTACAGTAGCATTACAATCCCCAAAACAATTTTACAGTAGCAATTACAATCCCCAAAACAATTTTACAGTAGCATTACAATCCCCAAAACAATTTTACAGTAGCGTTACAATCCCCAAAACAATTTTACAGTAGCATTACAATCCCCAAAACAATTTTACAGTAGCATTACAATCCCCAAAACAATTTTACAGTAGCATTACAATCCCCAAAACAATTTTACAGTAGCATTACAATCCCCAAAACAATTTTACAGTAGCATTATAATCCCCAAAACAATTTTACAGTAGCATTACAATCCCCAAAACAATTTTACAGTAGCATTACAATCCCCAAAACAATTTTACAGTAGCATTACAATCCCCAAAACAATTTTACAGTAGCATTACAATCCCCAAAACAATTTTACAGTAGCATTACAATCCCCAAAACAATTTTACAGTAGCATTACAATCCCCAAAACAATTTTACAGTAGCATTACAATCCCCAAAACAATTTTACAGTAGCATTACAATCACCAAAACAATTTTACAGTAGCATTACAATCCCCAAAACAATTTTACAGTAGCATTACAATCCCCAAAACAATTTTACAGTAGCATTACAATCCCCAAAACAATTGTACAGTAGCATTACAATCCCCAAAACAATTGTACAGTAGCATTACAATCCCCAAAACAATTTTACAGTAGCATTACAATCACCAAAACAATTTTACAGTAGCATTACAATCCCCAAAACAATTTTACAGTAGCATTACAATCCCCAAAACAATTTTACAGTAGCATTACAATCCCCAAAACAATTTTACAGTAACATTACAATCCCCAAAACAATTTTAAAGTAGCATTACAATCCCCAAAACAATTTTACAGTAGCATTACAATCCCCAAAACAATTTTACAGTAGCATTACAATCCCCAAAACAATTTTACAGTAGCATTACAATCCCCAAATCAATTTTACAGTAGCATTACAATCCCCAAATCAATTTTACAGTAGCATTACAATCCCCAAAACAATTTTAAAGTAGCATTACAATTAACAAAATGTAAAACTTCACACATAAAAAACATTCCGATTTCACTGAACAAATTAGTCAAAATAAACTACAAACGTACGTCCCACGTTTAAAAAAATTTCGCCTACAAATAAACAAATTTTATATTTGAAATATGTTCAGTCAGTCCAAACTAATTTTCGAATTGAAATTAAATGTGCAATTTTCAAATATATTATTGCCAAAAGGCCCATGGTCCAAAAATTCAGCGAAAATCTCCTCTGGATTAACAGCCGTCAACTGAATCTCACTTTCGATGGTGTTTAAAAACTATGACAACGTTATGTCATCCTCTGAAGTTTCTGCCGGAAAACCTTCCATGTTTGCAGTTTGCTAGTAAACCCGCAAGCGTGACCAGACGATTTTTTTTCGCGGGAAAAGACATGATGTTAAAACACTTATTGTCCAATCGAATCGGTATACGTTCAGTTATACTGCACAGCTTGGGTGACCCTTGACCCGAACTCCTATGTCGTTTGGCTCAAGTAGGGTCATCTAAGCTGTGCAGTATAACTAACGTATACTGATTTGATTGGACAATAACTATAACATAAATAACATCAAAAGAAATCTATATATTTATATTGTGATTTTACAAAGTTCTTTAGTTTGTAGATTCTTCATTGTTGTCTTAATAACAATTGTTCAAAATTTTGAACATCTATTGTGGATTTGTAAATCTTTATCTTAAGTGAATTATCCTTTCATTTCTATAAACAAACATATAATCTAATGTTACATTTAACCTTTAACCTTTAATAGCAAAAGCATGTTTTCATTATCTGTTCTTATCTAAAAATCAAAGACAAGATCTTATAATCTGTGTTAAAACCTAACATAAACATTGGTCTATTCCATACTGACAATGGTAAACAATCTAAATGATTCCTTTGTCAAATTAAAAGGCTTGCATGTTTAGAAATAACAAAGCTAAATTCTCCTATATATTAATGTACTAAAGGCCACTTTCTTGTTTTTATTGTAATTTTAGGATTTGGGCAGAAGAAAGAAACAACTTTTATATTGTAAGTTAACAAAGAAATAAGTACTTTACATGTAATTTAAGAATCTATTTACAAGTCAAATTTCAAATTGAAATAGAATATATTTAATATGATAATACATGTCTAATATATATCAAAGGGATATTTTGATTTGGTAATGCACATTTATGCATACACCTGTTGAATGCATATGTGATACCTAGGTTTTTTTCATATATTTGTTCACAATCAGATTCTTTGAAATCTGCTCTGTGTTTTTATATTTAAAAATTTTATGTTCTAAAATATACAAAGGACAAATAAAATGACTTGATTTTACTGTTATAACTGTAAAGCAAATCTGTATGTCAGAAGGTCTGTTATTAGTGAAAGCCATGAAGTACACATATATCAGATTTTGATACATCAAATCCAATTAAGATATCAAAAGCCTCCATTATAAATACATAGTAATACTTTTATCTTTATATCAAGGTCTAATTATTTAAAGTCTGGAAATAAAGCTTAATATTGCTGTCCTTTTTAGGCAGATATTAACCACAAGAATAAGCCTGCCTTTAATTAGCCAATATATCCTTGTACATATTGTCATAATTAAACACAGAAAGTGAAAATATAACCAATTATAGTATTAAATACTTAATAATATCTAGGCTTCTTATCAACCTACATTTGACTTCTGTAAGATATAATTATAAATTCATTGATAGTCATATTTATATCCTTGTAATTATAGATTAAATCACAACCTGCCTCCTAGCGAGCTGTAATCTTATATCCATAAAACCTCTATCAACTTCAGTCTATAGACCTGTACACTGGTATTACTTTTTTCTTTTAAAAATTATGATAATATTCAGTTTTAGAAATGCCGAAAATGTTGTCAAAGTCGTCAATATGACCCGTATAATGTGTGAAGTACAAATGTATAAGTGACCATGAGTTCACCAGACTGTTAAATGTGGTGAAATCTTGTTTAAAATTCCACAAAAGATATTGTTTGTTTTGTAAACAAGACGTCTGAATTTCTTAAATGTAATGTAATTAATAATTAATTCATCAAATACTTAAAAGGTCTGTTCAAATGTCACGATCATTTCTGTCAGATTAGAAAGCTATAATACATAGAACTTTTATACTAGATACTGTTTGATGTAATACCTAAGTCTCTTGAGAAATGGTATAGCTGATCATCAAAAAGGTTTGTTTTGAAATTAGTAAGAAAGGACATGGATGTAAATGAACATGAGAAGACTATATCAAACACTACACTTAGACACAAATTAAAGTAAAGGAACAGCACTTTATTAGTATTTTTATGGTGATTTCTAATTTGTTTATTTTTTAATGATTTTGTTTTCGGGTTGTTTACATTCTAGGAAATCTTTTCTTTTTTTTTTGTTATATACAATTTACTTTTTCTTTCTTTTCGATAATTTGGAAGCCATCTGCCATGGTACTAAGAAAACAATTTATTTTATTTAAGGTAGATGGATGGTTTAAGTTATTTAATATAGAATTTCTTCTTTTTACATCTGGGAAAAATCTATCAAATAAACATTCAAAATTTGTTTTGAAAAATATGGGAACACTTGCACTTTTGTAATAAATAAGGTATGGAATATCATAAAATTTGCACTTTCAACTTAAAAATAACATTGACATTGATAGATGATAAATTTCTTAAATATTTGAATTTAAAAAGCAACTATGAAAGTTCTTGAAAACTGAGGTGTAGAAATATTTGTCACCATTCCTTTTATAAAAGTGATATATTTATTTTTCAAAACAGGGTATAGCTCTTAAGGTTTGAGAAACTCCCCAACACAATTGATAAAAAAATGATATTATTTTATTATTACCTATTAACCATATGTTATAAATCTTAGCTAAGAGAATAATTTTCTAATGTTAAATTTTAATTTAAAAAATCAAAATGATAGATTTGTTGCAAGAAAAAATAATTTAGCTATATTTCTGGGTTGTTTTTTTTTTTATCAATGTTCAACAGTGTACTAGGATAATAATTATTTGTATACAGAACTTTTTACATTTTTGTCACAAAATTTATTACATTATGGGAATATACTAATTGTAAGAAAGGGTAATAACAAAATTACAGAACTCTGAACAATCTAACAAAGGGAAAGTCAAAACTCATAAGTATATAAACAGACAAAATCAGTCAACAACCGGAAAACTGTGAAAACCGTAATGACCCTGACTTGGTACAGGTATTTCTAAAGAAATGGTGGGTTGAATCAGATTTTAAAGCGCCAAACCTCCCCCTTTCATTACGGCTCAAAGTTTCCGGCTGTCACCATAACAGTATCTACAACAATACTTGAACAAAACAGGTAAAACAGTTGTCAAATCAGCGCCAAACTCAGTGAAGTAAATTTCAAAAACATTTTTACGTCACACATTGATAAAAAAAATATTTTTGACATTTTTGTTGAAACCTGCAGAGATC
Organism: Bathymodiolus brooksi; assembly: GCA_963680875.1. Taxonomy (NCBI): domain Eukaryota; kingdom Metazoa; phylum Mollusca; class Bivalvia; order Mytilida; family Modiolidae; genus Bathymodiolus; species Bathymodiolus brooksi. The sequence continues at coordinate 6,903,330 of OY804577.1, forward strand.
GAGCAGATTTTAACTAATCATGATATATATAAATTAATGTGATTTTCATGCTTGTAGTAAAATTAGTTTTCCAGAATTTTGTTTCTGAAGTAAAGATTTGAATTAAGATATTACTGGTACATACAATTATTATACAAGAATTTTGTTATGATGATTTTTTTAGTATTTAACATGCAAGAAATATAAGTCAGTTTCTTTTATAAATAGCAAATGAAAAAAAGTTTTTAATTTCCTTTTCAATCAGATAATACAAAAATTGTATATAACCATAAACCTGAGTAGAGAAAATCCATAATCTCAAATTAATCTTTAGAGATTCTTAAATGGAAAATAAATGTGTTATGAATTCTATCATTTTAACATGCATTTAATATCTCTGTAATCAATGGGAATTTTTATTTATTCATGATATAATGAATAGAGTGGGTTGTTTTGACAACAATTTGTACCTCATAACCATATGTATCCCAGGTGTTTAATATTAAGCCTACCTACCCTTCTGTGATAATGACATTTTCTACTCAGGTAGACAGGTATGTGGTTTGAGGCTCAAAATTTACTTTGTCTTTCTGTCACATCATATTGCCTGATCTTTAAGCCCAAATTAAGGTCTTTAAATGTTGCTTTCTGCTATAAGTGGAGCTATTATATATATATGTTGGACAGCTCATAGAAGACAGCTGCAAAAGTAGAGGGTAAAAAATATGTATTACTCGTTTTTCTCAAGAACTAGCAATAGAAATGTATAACTAAAACTTGATATTCAAAAACATTTGCTTACCTTTAGCACATGTATCATGGGAAGAAGAAGATAGATTTGTATTTTTCTTGATTTGGGGATTAATTTGAACGAAGAAATATTATGAAATGTAGATTCAACATTGTATGATGGAAGTCTACATTGTTAATGGGTTCTTAAAATCAGCGAGACTCAAAACTTAACATTTATTAATTATGATTGATTTCATAATAAAAAAAATCTTCGTTATCAGATGAGTGGTAAAAGACTCCAGCAAGCCTCTGGTTGTATTTAGCCTTACTTATTGCTTGTTTCAAACATTTTAAGCAAAAACCATCTAATTAATTTGTTTGTTCACATAAATTTAAATGGAAAAAATGTAATTCTTAACTGAAATAGAATCATATAAAACAAGTAATATTACAAAGCTAAGAAATTCTGTAATTTAAAACTGGATAATATATTAGCCAGGGTATTTGACTTTCACATTAGAAAACTCTTTAAAAATTAAATGACTGCTTAAGGTATTTTTGTAATAATTTTATTTCTCCCTGGTCAATCACGTATTTGACCTATAATGGTGTTACAGACATCACCATCAAGATAATTTAGATACATTATCACTTAATGCTGTTCACCTGGTAGCAATTTGATGAGTTTTGTCAAATTGATTATAGAGATAGGTATATCTGTATGTTAAAGGTCCGGTGAATGACCAGTTGTTTATGTTCAAAGTCAATGATGACATTTTCTCTTAAATACTGTCAATTTTTTCTACACCTCCCCCCCCCCCCCTTTCCCACAGCTAGTCATAAATGCAATAAGTTTTACCCATGTCTGTCCATGTGTTCCACATTTTGTTTCCTCTTAATTACTAAAGTTCCTATTATGCAAATCATTTTAAATTTATACACATGATATAGTTGACCTGCCAATTGATAGAAACAATTAGTGCCTGTGTCTGGGACCATATAAGGCAGGCCATGTTCATTTTCTGAATGTACCAGTTTTTTCTGGTCTGGAGTTATGCCCCTTTTTTCAATGGACACATTCTGTCATTTGATGCTGAATTACTGCAGTGTTACATAATATGTGTAGAACTAGGATTGTGAGTGTTGTTTCATCACAATCAGCAATATACAGTTTCTTTCTTTTTCTGATATTTTCTCCCTAATTTTAAGAGAATTATTTGTGGATATAAACATTCAAGATTTTTTTCTGTGGAAAGATTAATAACATACTAACTTTTATTAGTTTACAGTTTATTAGTTTATAATATAAGATTATATCAGATACACCTCACCATTGGTAGGATTTGATTACGATGCACATCTTATAGTGGTGATGTACTGTTTGTGTACCAGTAGGTACATGTCAATCCTTGTATCATATGATCATCTCCATTGTGGTCTCTAAATAGTAACAATCCAAGATTATTGGTGTTTTTGGTGTTCATTATAGGCTCAACTAGTATTGTAACAGTTTTACTCTCTGATCAGTGGGTTCTTTTTTTTTTAGTAAAATATTTGGAAATAAAATGTCTCAAACTTTATCAAACGTCTAGATCAGTGATGACTTTCATCTGTAATGAATAAAGTATATGTATGTAACACAATAACTTGTTTATATGCTTTTATGCCACTGGGAGGACTTTAAAAGTTCATCTAAATATAATACATGTACGTGTAGTATCTTTTTGAATTGATGCATGGATATGGACTGTTGCAGCTTCTGGTAATAATCAACTACCTTGTCCTCTTTATTGAGTATGCTTATCAGACACTTGTTGTGTATCCTATGTTATATAGGTATCATCCAATATTATTGTTATAATTTGTTGGGTTTTTTTTATTGTTACATTGTATTGTGTGTATACATTACACATTGTATCCATATACCTAATCATTGTAATGATCTTGCCCTTAATGGGTCCTTGATTGGAAATAAACACATTTGTATTGTATTGTACTACAGTTTTCAGCAGTATGGTTTAGATTAAAGTCATATTTATCACCACTACCAGTAATATTTTAGTTTTATTTGTGGAGGAAACCAGAATTTTTAAGGGAGTTATTTCCATTTCCAACTCTAATATGATCACAAAGACATGGAGGCACCAATAATATAAATAAGAAATTTTCAAAGGAGATTTTCCCATTCCCAATTGATCAAAGGCATGAATATGAATAAGGAATTGTTATTTAAGGAGTTATCACCCTTTTCAACTACTATATGATCACAGCCATGCAAACACCAAAAATATGAATAAGTATTTTTTATTAAAAGGAGTTATTTCCTATTTCAACCACCATACAATCAAAGCCATGGTGGCACCAAAAATATGAGTAAGGAATTGTTAAAGGAGTTATTCCCCATTTTGACATAGAATATTTCAGTTTGTACTCACAACTCCTACATTTTACATGAATATTACAATGTACAAGATATCTTTTAAAAAAGAAGACAGAATGTTATATGAGACATATGATTTTGTGTCAAAAAAGCCTTTTATTACTCTTATTTCTGTACTAATAAATATGTATCTACTTGTTTTTTCTAGCTCCTTTAGAAACACTGTGATTACTAGATAGAAACATTTAACCAATGAATAGAAGTAAAAGAATGTGTGATGTTAAATAGGAATTGTGCAGAGGTATTTATTGTAGAAATTAGAACAAGGCTGTTTATGATGAATACTCCTAATAGTAATATTAGAAATTACATTATTTACAAAATGATGAGGGGTGAGGGGCATGAATTTTCAGGATATGCACATGAACATTCTAGGTACCTGAAAATCATGATTTTATGACCAATGAAGACTTGTAATACAAAATTTAGAATGTGGAAGTGTTTGATTGGTTGTCATCTTCAAATGAACACTTTTTCTAGATATCATGGCAAGAACATTGAGCAACGTTTTGATGAGATGATGATATGTGTCTTTTGGTTTGACCCGACTGGATTTTGAACCCATAGGCTACTGCACCATGCTAACCATTACACCCCTGATGCATTCACCTTAATATTCAAAGCAGAACTTGTGATGATTGGGGAGAAATTTGCTATAATTAAATAAGGGCAGAATTATTTCTTCTATTTTTGACCTTAATTTAATGGTTCAGATCATTTTGTTCTTTTGGGTTTTTTTTTTTGTTTTTTTCTCTTTTTTATCTACAAAAAAGACAATTTATTGTAAGGTTATACTTCTGTTCTAATAAATAACTTTTACACCGTTTTATCTACTTTTAATGAAAATATTTACCCATGCAAACACAACATTAAATTTTAATATGCTATTACCATAACTAACCAAAAAGATAAATTAAAAATTTGCATTTATCGTTATGGAACTTTGATCTTTAAATGATGCAGTGATATTAAGTTGGGTGTTTACATTGTCCAGAATCAAACAGTGAAGTGCATTATTTGTCAGCTAATGTCATCTAATACTTGTCCTATGAAGGAATTTAAATATAAAATTACATTAGTTATACAGTGTACCATTACTAGTTTAATACAAACTTTGATCATTCGATCATTTTATATAATATTTTACCTTATCATGAAAATTAATCTTTTATGTAAAAAAATGTTATAATTTTTTTAATCTGAAAAGAGTAATTCTGTCTTTTATAAGTAAGTAGTGAATTTGTCTGGCAGGTTTTAGCTGGGCTAGACAACAAAAGTTTGTCAATATCATTTGCATTTAAGACTTTCATTATGAAGTAGCTGTTTACTGAAGCATTAGTGTGGCTTACAATCTTTTTATTTTGCTTTAAGCATCAAGCCAGCTATAAATACTATTGTAATCCCAAATTGTCAACTGCACTTTTGAAAATGAATTCTTAACTTGAATAGTGGTTTTAAGTCTGTATTAAGTACTTTAGATCGATAAGGCAATTGTTTGGTCAGGATTTCCATCCTTTTGATAGCGTTTTGATATCTTCACACAATGGAATCGAAAATAAAGGAAAAAAACGGTACTTTTAAATTGAAATTTAAGTGTGGCTTTGGATTGGATAGAACACAGGGGGGCTGTCAATCTGTCCCTTGTGGACATTTGGTCTTTTCAACTATAAAACCTGACACCTGTATGTTAATAAGTGGAGTCGGGACATCAGCTATTACTGAAAAAAGTAACTATCATCATTATTACTAGTCAAATCTTTAAATAATTTATAATGGTTAAACTATGTTACAGCATTATGGATAAAGGATAGAAAAAAATTAAATCTCAAATCCATAGCCCAATGAATTCCAGCAACCAAAATTAAGTTGTGTAATTGGTTCATTATCTTTTAACTTTTGTCAAATCCCTTTTACAAGTTTGTATTTTAGCAAATATGATAAATTCAAATGAAAAATTAATTAATTGAATTAAAATTTGATACACTGAAATGTTATGTTCATGTTTTACTAATGGATTTGATTTGATTTGATTTTTGGTGTTTAACGCCACTTTCAGCAATATTTCAGCTCTATCATGGCGACCAGTTTTACATAGCCAGAAATGATGGGTACTTTGCTCATTTGCATATCTAAGATGGCGACGGCTGGACGTCTGCAATTTTCTTATGATCTATATAGACGATATCATTCATAATTGCATGTGTGTCATTTTCTGAACTTGAAAATGATACATTGAATCAAGCTGAATTAAATGAAATAAAAATTAATGAAAACAAATAAATATTCGAGGTTCCTAGACTAAATGAAAATCCGAGGCGACGAACCCTCTTTTTGGCCTTAAGAGTCTATGTAAAAATGTCTGAAATACATGAAACTGGTGGCGTGTGACACAAAATTTAACAATGAATGACATTTGGCGACATATTTTCTGAAATTAATTTAGATTCCTCAATAATATATGTAATTATATTGACTAACCTTATATTTCTAGCTTCTAAACTCGGGGTTCCCACATTAAATATAATATGGTCATTTTTGCATGATCGCGATATCAAAGACATGTCTAAAATCGTTACAAAACAAAAATATTTGAATTTTGACAGAAGAAAAACTTTGCGGAAATAAACAATAACTTTTAATTTTCGAATCATTGACGGACACATTGAATTTTCGTACTGTAGGCTATTTTTTGACAAATCTAATAAACGATCCATCAAGCTTGAAACTGCAGTCACGTGATCAAAATCTAATTTAAATATGATGAATATTTATGAGGAAAGTACCATCAATTTCTGGATATGAGTGGTGGAAGAAGCCGGAGTACCTGGAGAGAACCAATGACCATGGGCAAGAAACTGGTAAACTTTATCACTTGCGGCTGTGAGTCGAGTGCACCTTTTTTGTAATTTACAAAGCCGGGCACGAACCCACGGTGATAGGCTTGTATGATTTGTTAGGTAATCCAACTACCTAACTCATTGAGCCACCCAGGCCCTTTTTCTAATGGAAATATTAGCTTGATGATAGTATATGATCAGATCAATTGAAATTATTTCTTCTTCAAGGATCTGTTTCCCTCTTTTTTACCCAGTGTTTTGAATTTGGGTGGATTTTTCCCAGATTCAACTTTTTTGAGTCATTTTTTAATTCTTTTATGATAAAATGACTTTATAATTTTATATGTACACTGGTAAACCATGGGGTATATACAATTTTGTAATTACAGTATTATTTGGATCTCTGTCAATATAAATACAAATGGTATGTATCAGAATGATTTAAAAGGATTGAAGATTGTATTTACATAAGAATATTACAAATATTTAATTTTTCTATATATAATACATAGAACAAATACTAATATTTTGTTAATGGATTCCTGTGCTCAAGGGGTTAGAAGGTGTCATGTTTGTGGTTGAGATGTAGGTAGGTTAAAACAATAGTCTAAATGTAAGGAATTTCCATTATTTTAGAAATATTATGTGATTAAAAAGAAAGTCAGAATGACACAATATTAATATCATATTTCTGACTTTTTTTAAAAGGTTGTCAGTTTCCTTTCTAACAGCTGTAATTTATTTACATTCCTTTGCTGCAGAACAAATACACAATTCTTTTAGAACACCCCTGTAGAAAAATAGAACAGTCTACAGAAATTATTATGTTGGGTTTACCTTTTTTCTGATTGGTGTGTATTCATTTAACTTGGGGTCGAAAGAGGTCAGAACATACCAGTGTATTACTTGTAGGGTTGATCAAGTCATCCAAAAAGTTGATTGAAAAGATATGGGTCAGATCTTTCCAAGTCTGGCTCTGTTAACAACATACATCACAATTTTCTTACAATAGCATGGCTTAAAAACAAATTGCACACACTTGTTGATGTTTTTCTTCTGCAAATATTTTAGATAAAGGATGAAAAATATTTTTTGTGGACTTGATAGTACCGGGGTAAGTACTTTAAAAAACTTCTGGAGTCAAATACATGAACCATTTATCAGCATCTAGATAGGTGATAATTACAGGTGATATGACACTTGTGGTGGTCTATTGGACCACTAAATGAACAATGTATATAACTTAAGGGGTAATTTTATGGTCAACTGTCTTTCAAAACCACACTTTGAAATTGTGGTTAGGTATGAAATTCCAACATAAATAGTTTGGTCAGTTTATCAGATTTAAGGCTTGTTGTTGTCCCAAGTCTGTAGTAATGTGAGAAAAAATTAATAACATCTAAACATGATAAACATTACTTTTTTTTTTTAGACTTTTTTCAAATTTTTAAACATATCAGATTTTTTTTTCGCCAACTATAGCAGAGTTTAAGATTACAACATTTTAATAGATAAAATCATATTAGAAAGTTAGTAAATGTATAATCAAAGGCTAGAATAAACTTTGGTAATCTTGGGTGTGTATTTGTAATTATTGCTGACTATAGTAATATAGCATCTTCTTTGACATCTAACATCACTTACTCTCTACATTTATTATCTTGTCTCATGTAACCTTGCATCTAATCATTCAGCATTTATAGTATGTGATAAGTATTTAATATTATATATAATTATTTACTATATAATTGTGAGAAAATGCAATTATCAGATAGGGTGTGTCAGAAGAACCGTCCCTTGGTGTTTTTAGCAGGTTTACTACTTGTTAAGGAATATGCAACATATGTAAAGTTTCACACTGGATCTGAGATATAGGGGACAAACCAGAACATGATCCACTAAATAATAATAATTATATTTATATTTTTAGAAATATAAAAACCTTAAACTATGTCATTTTTCTTTTGTGTGTATGTCTCATTTATCAATCATGAATGTTTGTATTGTTAATGATGCCTCATGTGGGCCCTATGATTAGGCAATAAAATATATTCTATTCTATTCTATACCATTGATGTCTGATGTGGCCAACAATGTCATAGTCGAGGGCACTTATTTATTATAATTATTATTAGTATAAGTATTTAGTATATTTTATGGGCAGTTTTGTTCATTGTAACGTATAATATTTATATTTTAGATTTTTTAATGTATTGTTTATGAATCACTGTAATGATTTTGCCCCTTGTGGGCCCTCTATTGGACAATAAAAATTCTTATTCTTATTCTTATACCTAAATAGTTGGTTGCTGATAGCTGAACACCCCCATCCTTACCCTCACAAAAGCAGAGATTTCATATTCAATACCTGAGACATGTAATCGTGGTTTGTAGTTTTTTTTTCTTTTTGTCTGTTCTCCTGGGAGGAAAATTGATCCTATAATTGCTACTTGATAAATGACAAATACATACCTATATGACCTTAATAATATGAAAATAAATTGTCATACAACTGATTTCTAATGCCAAAATGTACCCTTAGATTGTAGAATAGATATAACCCTGGTTACAAGTATGGTTGATAAAAATTAAAATACATATATATATATATATATATATATATATATATGAAAATAAGCTGTCGAAGGCAAATTACTCAGGTCATGGCTAGACAGCCCTGGTATAATGTAGGGCAAACTCAGATCATGGCTTAAGATGGCCCCGTATATAAATGTCTATATATATTTTTAATACATCCATATTCGGTAGATTTTGACATTAAGTATTTAAAAGCAAGCCTTATAGACATAGAGTAGAGAGTAGACTGTTTTACAAATGAAATTTGAACCTTTCAAATATGAACTAGAAAACAAGTCAAAATGATAAGAATGTATTCATTTTATTGGGGTTTTTTCCTCTGTCAAGTCTTTGTAGTTATAGATTGTTTAAGAAAACAATATTTTACTGATATATCTAGAAAGACAAGTCACTATCAATGATCACACAAAACCTGTATAATTTACATATGACATTTCGCCCCACAAATAATCATATGGGAAGACATTAACGTATCAACCATGAATATAACAATGAGCAATTATTTTCATTTTACAACCATTTTCTATATTTGCATAAGTAATGGAACTTCATAATTGAAAAATTACTTATCAATATTCATAATGAAACTTAAAATGACGGTTAAACTTTGATAAATTGAATAATAAATTGACAATTTTTACACACAGGTGTAAATTAAATTTTGTGAAAGGTATAAACTGTGGTCGTCCCTTTATTTGGTATTCAAATGAGAATGTCAAGATATAATTGTCAAGATTTTATTAATCTGTTGATAGGCGACTAGAAAATAAATAAATGTTACATTGAGTTTCAACAAACGAATTTAGGAGAGACTAGACTCAATTTTTTAATGATGCCTGTCTCCTGTATGTGAGCAGACATAATTTAAGAAAAACACACACACACACACACACACCATGTGCTATCTCCTGCAAACGTTGGAACACAAACCAGTGGCTCAACTATGCATGCCAGTTGGACCACAAAAAAAGTAAACAAAAGCCAACATCAACACATAAAAGGTATGTACCGGTACTAATATGTAAATTTGAAGCACACACTAAGCACAAACCACCATGTACAATTTAAAATGCACACACCAGCATATCATTAACTGGCATTAAGGAGTAGTAAGCTTGTTCAGAGTCATGACAATGTGTTTATCAGTTGTTTCAATTGGTTACCAATATAAAAAAACATTAAGAGTATAGAACAAAGATCAACAAAGCCACCACTTCATCTCATCAAAAACTAACTTGATCTTTCCATTTTAGAGTTGGGGGCCCAGGTGACTCAATGAGTTAGGTAGGTGGATTACCTAACAACTCATACAAGCCTATCACCAATACGGCATGGGTTCACGCCCGGCTTTGTAAATTACTAAAAAGGGTGCACTCGACTCGCAGCCACAAGTGATAAAGTTTACTAGCTGCTTGCCCATGGTTGGTGGTTCTCTCCGGGTACTCCGGCTTCTTCCATCACTAAAACTGGTCGCCATGATATAGCTGAAATATTGCTGAGGGTGGCATTAAGCACAATAAATCAATCAATCCATTGTAGAGTTGAAAAAATGCTCACTTGGTGTTTAGCAACAATCATTTACTCTCCAGTTATCAACATGCTATAGTTGGAGCATGAACTGAAGACACATTAACATACAACAGTTTGAACATAAAATTGGATACACACCAACATAAAGACACTTGGAGCATAAGACAGGACACACCATCATGTTTACAACAGTTGGAGTATAAGACAGGACACACCATCATGTTTACAACAGTTGAAGTATAAAACTGGACACACCATCATGTTTACAACAGTTGGAGCATAAAACTGGACACATCAACATACAACTGATTTAGCATAAAACTGGACACACCAACATACAACAGTTTGAGTATAAAACAGGGCACACCAACATAAAACAGTTTGAGTATAAAACAGGACACACCAACATACAACAGTTTGAGTATAAAACAGGACACACTAACATACAACAGTTTGAGTATAAAACTGGACACACTAACATACAACAGTTTGAGTATAAAACAGGACACACCATCATGTTTACAACAGTTGGAGTATAAGACAGGACACACCATCATGTTTACAACAGTTGAAGTATAAAACTGGACACACCATCATGTTTACAACAGTTGGAGCATAAAACTGGACACATCAACATACAACTGATATAGCATAAAACTGGACACACCAACATACAACAGTTTGAGTATAAAACAGGGCACACCAACATAAAACAGTTTGAGTATAAAACAGGACACACCAACATACAACAGTTTGAGTATAAAACAGGACACACTAACATACAACAGTTTGAGTATAAAACTGGACACACTAACATACAACAGTTTGAGTATAAAACAGGACACACCAACATGCAACAGTTTGAGTATAAAACAGGACACACTAACATACAACAGTTTGAGTATAAAACAGGACACACTAACATACAACAGTTTGAGTATAAAACAGGGCACACTAACATACAACAGTTTGAGTATAAAACAGGACACACTAACATACAACAGTTTGAGTATAAAACAGGACACACTAACATACAACAGTTTGAGCATAAAACAGGACACACTAACATACAACAGTTTGAGTATAAAACAGGACACACCAACATACAACAGTTTGAGTATAAAACAGGACACACTAACATACAACAGTTTGAGTATAAAACAGGACACACCAACATACAACAGTTTGAGCATAAAACAGGACACACTAACATACAACAGTTTGAGTATAAAACTGGACACATCAACATACAACTGATTTAGCATAAAACAGGACACACCAACATACAACAGTTTGAGTATAAAACAGGACACACCAACATACAACAGTTTGAGTATAAAACAGGACACACCAACATACAACAGTTTGAGCATAAAACAGGACACACTAACATACAACTGATTTAGCATAAAACTGGACACACCAACATACAACTGATATAGCATAAAACAGGACACACCAACATACAACTGATATAGCATAAAACAGGACACACTAACATACAACTGATATAGCATAAAACAAGACACACTAACATACAACTGATTTAGCATAAAACAGGACACACTAACATACAACTGATTTAGCATAAAACAGGACACACTAACATACAACTGATTTAGCATAAAACAGGACACACTAACATACAACTGATTTAGCATAAAACAGGACACACTAACATACAACTGATTTAGCATACAACAGGACACACTAACATACAACTGATATAGCATACAACAGGACACACTAACATACAACTGATTTAGCATAAAACAGGACACACTAACATACAACTGATTTAGCATAAAACAGGACACACTAACATACAACTGATTTAGCATAAAACAGGACACACTAACATACAACTGATTTAGCATAAAACAGGACACACTAACATACAACTGATTTAGCATAAAACAGGACACACTAACATACAACTGATATAGCATAAAACAGGACACACTAACATACAACTGATATAGCATAAAACAGGACACACCAACATACAACTGATTTAGTATAAAACAGGACACACTAACATACAACTGATTTAGCATAAAGCAGGACACACTAACATACAACTGATATAGCATAAAACAGGACACACCAACATACAACTGATTTAGTATAAAACAGGACACACTAACATACAACTGATTTAGCATAAAACAGGACACACTAACATACAACTGATTTAGCATAAAACAGGACACACCAACATACAACTGATATAGCATAAAACTGGACACACCAACATACAACTGATTTAGCATAAAACAGGACACACTAACATACAACTGATTTAGCATAAAACAGGACACACCAACATACAACAGTTTGAGTATAAAACAGGACACACCAACATACAACAGTTTGAGTATAAAACAGGACACACCAACATACAACAGTTTGAGTATGAAACAGGACACACCAACATACAACAGTTTGAGTATAAAACAGGACACACCAACATACAACAGTTTGAGCATAAAACAGGACACACTAGCATACAACTGATTTAGCATAAAACAGGACACACTAACATACAACTGATTTAGCATAAAACTAGACACACCAGCATACATCTGATTTAGCATAACACTGGACACATCAAAATACAAAGTTCTGTTTTAGCATAAAACTGGACACACCAACAAACATCAAGTTTGAGCATGAAACTGGACACATCAACATACAAAGTTCTGTTTTAGCATAAAACAGGATACACCAACAAACAAAAAGTTTGAGCATAAAACTGGAATACAGAATACATCAATATACAACTGTTTTATCATAAAACGGGACACACCAACAAACAACAGTTTGAGCATAAAACTTGACATCAATATAAAACAACTGAATACATCAGCATGTGTAGAACTGTTAGAATATAAAACTGTAGATACAACAAGGTACAACCTACACATAAAATAAATCATTTTAAGATTCATGTATATATTAAACATACATGCAAGATTTGGAGATTAGACTAAAATATATGTAGACAAAAGCTATGGCATTATAAAGTTAGGTGTAAAGTTAAGATACATGTTATTTTAAGCAAACATAAAACCTTATTTTTGTTTTCATCAGAAAACCACTTCTACATAAAATAATTATTTACTCTGAATGTTACCTCATCTCTTTAGGAAAGTTTTGATATATATTAGTATAGAAATAAAGTTAATGTATACATTAGTATATTTGTCATTTATGAAAGAAACATGGTTTTCTACTATGACTAATGTTCTATCATCTGAAATACCATATAATTTAACCTGGCATTTTTGAACGATTTTTTGTCATTACGGAGGAAAATTACACATAGTTCTATATATATATTTAACTTAATCTTGAGGGTAATATCTACAAGTACAACACAGTCATATTTCAAATATATTATACTCGCAATACAATTTTTGTATGATGGCTAAACTTTAAAATAGATTTTCATGAATCTTGTGTCAGGAAGATTCTTATATCAGTTGGAATTGGTGACAAATTTAATATGTATATGGGGGAAAAAGGCTGACGAAGAGGTTCGTCACTCTCTGATCACGAAGAGGTTTGTCACCCTCTGTGCAGGAAAGAAGATCTTTGACTATCCTTAACTTTACCTGTGACTTTATTGCTTGCAATATCAGAAATAGATCACAATGAAACTGTCAAGATTAAAATCTCAACATTTATTTAAAATCTTTGTAATGTGTGGGGATGTTCATTTCATTGGTTTTAAATATATCTCAGGTAAACAGGTGAATTATATCAACGGAAATGTCAATTTATCTTTGTCAAAAATTAGAAAGGTTTCTGTAGAAAAGGACTTCATTTTGGCAATGTTAAATTGATTTTTACACCTAATATACCTAAAGAAGATCATGTACATAGACATTTTATTGGTCAATATAATTTTATTTTAAATTTGTAGACAAATTAACTTTAAAAGATGAACGTTATGACAGCACAGAAGAAAAGTTTTAAAAAGGTGGATACAAATTTCTCTTAAAAATAGGAATATTATTGCACTGGAGAAGAAAAATATTAAGTAAAGGAACACTAAATATCCTTAATAATATGTGAGAGTTATGGACAGAAAGAAAACATTTAAAGGAGAGGAAATAGTGTTAGAATTTGAAAGAATATTTGAGGTAGGAGGACTGTCATGGGAAAATTTAGTGAATTAATCATGTCCTTTCCATGTTTCTGACTTATGACTTGATTTTTAACATGTTTAGTAACATGATGGATGCCACTAGTGGAGCAGAAACTGCTTACTCTTCTGGATCACCTTAGTTGACCCCTGGTTTTTAGTGGGATTCATGTGGCTGAATATTTAGTTTTCTGTGTATTGCTTTGTGACCCATTGTTTGTCTGTTTTTTCTAGTGGCTAATATTATTGTATTGTCTGTCCTTCAATCTTCTGATTACCCCATTGATCTCTTCAAACTTTAATGGTCTTAATTTCTAATTCATGTTGTACATTTACAGTCAAACCTGCTTATTAAGCTATAACATGTTTTAAAACAATTTCTTTTTTTTCACCTAGACCTGTTTATGACTCATGTGTTAACAAGTATTGTATATTACTAGAGAGAGAATTATATGTTATATAGAAGAGAATTTCTGATAAGTTACAGACTTTTGATCAGAATGGAATTGCGTACACTATGGAGGCAACATATAATATATAGGGTGAATGTTAACATCTGTTATAGCTGAATAACATGAGGTTCATTATTATTGTTAGGTTCTGATTAGACAGGTTAGTTTAATGAAAAAATGAAGTTTTGGACAAGATTTCCATATTTTCTTGAGTAATAATCAAAGAATAGACTAAATAGTGACTTATGAAGATTGTTTATTTAGATGCTGACTTCATGTGACCAGTGAAGTATAGAATTAGTCACATGATTAAGTCAGCTGTTACTGTTTTTATGATTCAATTATCAATCAAAATTATATTATTGTAATAAAATACAGAATTACTGATACTTTTCTGAAAAGGAAAATATTACTTTATTATGATAGATTGTAAAAATATGTGGCTGGTGGTAGTTTACTGTATAGGGTTTACATGATATAAAAATTCAACTTTTAGATTAAATATCTAAATACAGTAATTGCTGTTGGGTTATACAACATAATTGGCTTGACTAGACAATAGAATACAAAATGTATAACGAAACATTTAGAATATGGCCACTTTTTTTCACGGAAACTTTCACCCTCTCCAAAGTTCTACAGGAAATATATTGATTCGACAGCTCTTGGTGTTTGAAGTGTGTATTACTGCCATAGGAAGAAGCATGGTTTTTTGTCTTCTCCAATCATCAATTTGCCTTGATGGATCTCACTATTGATTACGGTATGTTTGCATGCCAATTTCCCAGAAGGGGAAATAAAGTGCAGTTTTCTCAGCTCAAATATCCACAGTAGAAAAATTTAATAATAAGATCATGTACATTTCATTATAGCAATGTAGTGTTTCTTTAATGTAATAATTAAATTAAGTAGAAGTTCTGTTTATATCAATTTCAGTGAAATATCATAAGTGGCTTCATGGTATGGATAAATTTGCCATAAATATAATTTTGTTTCAATTTACAAAATTGATCATGATGAAACACTCATGTATTGTGGGTTTTGTTATAATTTGATAATTTGAGATTTGAAATAATTAGGAGACCAGACTGGGACTTGTCTGACTTTAGACCTTGTTGTGTGTTAAGGGTGACTTCTGACTCAAGTGAGCAAATTGAACAAACATTGACAAATGACTTCACCCTAAATAATTGGCATTTTTAATTATTCCCCCTTTTTCTGATATATCTCTGGAATAAAGATCTAACTAAACTCTGTAAGGGGTAACCTTCAATTAACATTTGCAGGTCCAATTAAATCTAGAGGTGTCAGAAGGGGTACAATACTTAGTTTTGTACTGTATTTAGTATTAAATCTAGAGGTGTCAGAAGGGGTACAATACTTAGTTTTGTACTGTATTTAGTATTAAATGAGATATGTTTGCGAATTGTTCATAATGCTGATTTGTACACAGAATTATGAAATAGCTTTCAATTTAATCAAAATTAAGAAGTAGATTTTGCATAGAAAAATACATTTGTTATTAAAGCTATGATGATATCTATAGTTTTACTTTTAAACAGTGACTTGACCAAAAATGTTTCAACTAATACTATTGTTTATGTGACATTTAATATTGAATTTAAACCTTTAATGCACAATTTAATGTCTTTCACAAAAAAAACAGGAGGTGCTGATTGAGATGATGTTCTCTTTGAATCAATATTCTTCATGTGCCTGTGTTCTGATTGGGTTTGAGTTAAAAACCATTGTGTTGTATTGACGAGGGTTAGCAGGGTCAAGACTTTATTATCTTGGCCATCTCATGTCTCTGTGTGTCTTTGTGGTAGTTGACTTTTGACATGGTAGATAGTCATCTCAGTTTAACACTAGGCTCATTATACTTCTGGCAGATCATTGTCATAAATGGGTAACATAATACTGAACAGTTTCTAAATCTGGCAAAAACAAAGATGGCAAACATTTAGTCAGTCAGGGTAAGGAAATTTTTAATATCAGTAACAGTTTTGTAAGTTTTTAAATTATAGGTTTTTCATAAAAGGTTGAAGTGTAGAGGGTATGAATGTATGGGTTATTGTATAAGGAAATATAATATACCAAACAATGTCATAATTATCCAAAGCTGTTTCTAACTCTAAATTGTCTAATAAGTACTGGGAGGGGGAGTAGAGTTAATTTTAAGCAAAAATACATTTGATTAAAATATATTTGATACATGGCAGGAATTGTTTTGGCAGACAAAAATTAACTTAAAGATTTTATATTTTCTTTCTACAATAAAATTTCAGATGACAATTAGGCTTTGAATATTCATTGGAATCCCAGAATACTACAGTAACAAATTTAACAGGTAAAATTGCAATTACATGTAATATACCTGTGTCAAGTTATTGTTAAAGGTATAACATTTGACAAGTTTTACCATTGTTTTACTAGACTGATTGATGATTTTGTGGTCTTATTTTAATATCTCAATCAAAACTTCCACAGGCACAATACACATTTATTATTATTATAATTCTAATATGACTTAATGGATCTTGAAGATATATTTTAATAGATTTTTTTTCTGTCGTTACATTTTGTATTTTGTGGTAGTCATTTTTTCTGTTCCTTTTGTTGTACTGGCATCTTGTATCATGATGCCTTTAAAGGTAATCCAATAACCTGCATTAGACTTCCTTTATCATAAGATAAGGATGAATTCTTCAAAGATCCCTAAACCTTAAAGCTATCATTTGTACAACAATCATAGAATTGTGGTACAAGTCAATTATACACCATGGCCATCAGTGATTGGGAAAGGCAGAGGCCATGGGCCGTTTGATACATACAGTTTTGTAATTCTGTGTAGATGCCCCATACAAAAATTAAAAGGCCCATAAAATATTTTAGTTTTTACAAAGACTACACTGAAATGACCCATTGAATGTTGTGATGATGGGGCCGCAATGGTCCATAATCATTTCCTCTTTCCTGATCAGTGGCACCATCAGGCATCTGATCTCTGAGGTATAATTACCACTTACACAACTACTGTGTATTAAGTTACTAGTTAGAGACAGGTTTAATGTCATATTGTCTTGTCTATCTTATTGTCTTTATGTCATTTAATAACATTAATTGTTTGTTATATAGTTTTATCCTGCAATGACAACATTTACCGACCAATATAGCCTGCCCAATATTTTTTTTGATATTGGTCAGTTATAAATAGAACATACAAATGTAAGCTCCACCCACATCGGGTGATATTGTTTTTAAATACATACACAAAATTATTTCAAATACTTTTATCATTGTCCAGTAAACGTTTATTTACGATTTAAAATTGCAGGATAAATACAATACATGTGCACTGTCGAAGCATATAGGTAAATATATGTATTCGGCACGAAACGCGGGAAAAGCCTTTTATTATTACCTATATGCTTCGACAGTGCACATGTATTGTATATATACTTTCTGGAATTTTTATGAATAGTATGTAGTACAAAACATAGAGAAAAAAAAAAATTTCAGTTATTATCCAAAATATGTGTGTAAACTGAATCTGTGGTTTAACCACATGATCCATCTAACAAGGTAATCACTTCTCTGTGCTACATGTGTAGTATGTTTATGATGGTAAACACAGAGATGAGAGTGTCCTAATTATCATTATAAAAAGAAAAGTTTAACAGTGATGGTCAACAATTTCATCAATAAGACAATATCAACAAAACAAACAATCACCTCTCACCTCTAATCATTGACCATAACAAAGACCATGACATATAACGTTGGAAATTCAGGACCTGGTTTGGGACAGGCACAAAAATGTGGCAGGAGTAATCATTGACCATAACAAAGACCATGACATATAACGTTGGAAATTCAGGACCTGGTTTGGGACAGGCACAAAAATGTGGCAGGAGTAAACCAGTTAATCTGATCTCAACCCTCACCTTCTTGATAATTAGATCTCCAATGGTAATACATGTATTTTAAAATTTAGATTTTTTTCTTGGAATCAATTTAATGGAGTAAATGATAGACTTTAGTTTTATATTCTTTTTCATAATAATAAGCAATATGCATTTTTTATGGACACCCAGTATCTTTATTTATAGGTGTGGTATATAATTAATTCTGTCTAGCTCCCCTGGGTACTGGTGACAGTTCCCAGGACACAATCTACAGAGCTGTCTAACCTGTCCGAAAGTGGCAGATAGGGAATGTCCAGTCAAGGTTATAATACAGAAAGCCTGACTGTGAACCATAGAGGCTGCTGTGTTTGGAGGGTACCACTCTCCTTGCCTATTGAAAACCACTTTTGTAGATTTTGAAAAAAAGAGAAAGCACATTGTCATGACTTCAAAATGCTAAATTGATTGTCTCTACCAAACTCTTCATTCTTTTCTAGTGATAGTCGAAAGCTTTTACAACTGGAAGTTAAGTAAAACAACAATCAATCAATTAATCAATCAATCTTAAGTTCTTATCAAGATCTTCAGAGTCTACAAGTCAAATCTATGTTAGTGATGTGTGCTTAATTTTTATTTTGTTATCCTCTGTGTATCATTTTATAATAATAATAATAATAATTCTTTATTGGATAAAGCACAGCAGATAACAATGTGTAATCCATGTTCACATACAATGACAATACAAGTATATAAATACTGATGCATATAAATATAAAGAAATGATTTAATTATAGTTCTAATAACACCATACAAATGACATATTACAAAGTGAAACCATTCTAAGACTAGCCAACATTGAACTGCTTTTGACGTATGTCAAAGGATTCTTTCAGAAAAATACATAAATTTTTAGCATCTGTCACGTTGACTGGGTTCAAAATTCTAGATATTAAATAAATTTCATCTGAATCAGATTGAGATTCTTCATTTATAATATATTTATTTCTTAAGTTTTTATATAGAGGACAATACAAAATGAAATGTTTTTCATCCTCAACTTTATTTTTGAAATTTTAATTTAAGCTGTATTAAGCAGCACCCTGTAACTACTTTCAAGGTTACCATGGACGGCCACATTAGACAAATTTTAATTGTTGAGACTGACCAAACTCATTGTTATTGTAATAGCAGGGCGAGACCACATCACTGTACAACAGGATCAGCTCATCAGCTGTCCACCAAAGCATGCAGACTCTTTCATGACCCTCTCAACCCACAAATTCAACACACAAATCACACAGTCATTTATTCAGCTATGGCAGAACAAATCATAAGCTCATATCTATATATTCCATATCTATTCCTTTCATACAAAAATTGGTTCCGACAGATTTATGTTTATTAACAGTAAGACTTTCTTTTGCTTTCTGAGTAACATTGAGTCTTATTTATGAAGAAAATTCTTAGCAACGTTATCTGAACCTGTCAGCTTGATATTCTTTATTTGATTCTACCTCTACTAAGCCTGTCAGCAGGTCATGGCTTCCATTGTAATTATCAATAGAATCTGCCAAATATTCTGTATTATTCTAAGTGTAAGCAAAAACATATAGACAAAGTTCATTTAAGGAGGGTTAAGATCTGATTGATCCCAACCATTTCTGTTATTTTCTGTTTTTTTGTGGGATAAAGATTCACGGTTACTTCTATATTTACCATGTTTAATCACTAGTGTGTAGCCTAGCTAGTGAGGATGTGTAACCTAGCTAGTGATGAAGTTCAGTAATATGAGGGGCTATATAATGGGTTAGCATATTTTCAGACCAGCTGAATATGTTATTTCCCAGTCTTCTTTACAATTTTATGATAATTTACAATATGGATTTTATTTATTTTTCATTGACCTTTTTAATGGGAATATCTCCATTAAAACACTTCAAATTGTGGCCACTATGCCTCTCTCTTAATATATTGAAAAAGTGCTAAGTAGTATGAATTTCATGTTGCAATTATATAGAAATAACATGTAAAGTATGTCTTTAGAGTACAGTTGGCAAAGATCTTATCTTATACAAAGTTTACCTGTTCTATTAATAGTTTTATACATTTTGAGCTACTGTACTTGCCAAGTCCTATAATTTATTCTGAAGATGTAAAGAATAACTTTATGTTGGAAATTGATTGTATATTTATATAGGGTTGTTAGGTTTACTTGGGTATTAAGCTCAGTTTTAAAAACCATTTATTTTGAAGTATAATTTTGTGATAGAATTACAAATTTTATTTTCTTTCAATTTTCGTTTACTCCCTGTAAATAGTACATTGCATGTTAAGAATAATAACTAAAATATAAAGACCCTATGATCAAGATATCCAGTTCTTAATCATATAATAAAAATATACTTTAACATCACAGTAATGAGGTTAACAATACCTCAACATATTAAATTTGATAATGTGTCAGACCATTAGAATTTTAATTTACATATATATGTAAATAATTTCCATTTTTGATGTTGCGTTAAAGTCTAAAGGAATGTAGAGTTAGTTCCCCTGATTATTACTTCACTTGTGACTTGTACAGTACCTCAATGTAGGAGGACAAATTCTCCATTCAGTTCACTCGGGTTGAACTCCTCTATGTTTAGAATATTTTATCAGTGAGGACTTCAGATAAAGCACAGCAATAAAAGTACTCCCCTTAACTATTGATTTTTCCACTAGGGCTGGCCGCTATGATTTTTCCAGTAGAGCCCGCCCTGAGGATTTTCCCACTAGGGTTGGTCCTGAATATTTTTCCGCTGTTGCTGGCTCCTGTATTTTTTCATGGGTTTCCAATGTATTTTATTTCATGTAACATGTTGACATGTATTTAAATCCTTCATGGAAAGTCTGGCTATTGTAATATATATGCTTTAAAAGGATACCTTTTACTTGGTAAAGCTGTCTGTTGGACATTTTATTTTATATAGACTTTTTGCTACTTGTGTTTTATTAATTTATTACAATACTAGTGTTGTAAATCTATTTGATCAGTTCATTCTTGTAAATAAAACCAGTTTGTAACTTTAACCATATTTTATAATCTTTCTAATAGTACAGGGAGTAGTGAAAGGAAGAAAACAGATGTAATGTTTATCAGGTAGAATTTAATATTCCCTCTAATCTACAGGCTAGGTAGGCTGTATCACACCCTCTAATCTACAGGCTAGGTAGGCTGTATCACACCCTCTAATCTACAGGCTAGGTAGGCTGTATCACGCCCTCTAATCTACAGGCTAGGTAGGCTGTATAACACCCTCTAATCTGCAGGCTAGGTAGGCAGTATCACACCCTGTAATCTGCAGGCTAGGTAGGCTGTATCACACCCTCTAATCTGCAGGCTAGGTAGGCTGTATCACACCCTCTAATCTACAGGCTAGGTAGGCTGTATCACACCCTCTAATCTACAGGCTAGGTAGGCTGTATAACACCCTCTAATCTGCAGGCTAGCTAGGCTGTATCACACCCTCTAATCTGCAGGCTAGGTAGGCTGTATCACACCCTCTAATCTGCAGGCTAGGTAGGCTGTATCACACCCTCTAATCTGCAGACTAGGTAGGCTGTATCACACCCTGTAATCTGCAGGCTAGCTAGGCTGTATCACACCCTTTATCTGCAGGCTAGCTAGGCTGTATCACACCCTCTAATCTACAGGCTGGGGAGGCTGTATCACACCCTCTAATCTACAGGCTAGGTAGGCTGTATCACACCCTTTAATCTGCAGGCTATGTAGGCTGTATCACACCCTTTAATCTGCAGACTAGGTAAGCTGTATCACACCCACTAATCTACAGGCTAGGTAGGCTGTATCACACCCTCTAATCTGCAGGCTAGATAGGCTGTATCACACCCTCTAATCTGCAGGCTAGGTAGGCTGTATCACACCCTCTAATCTGCAGGCTAGGTAGGCTGTATCACACCCTCTAATCTACAGGCTAGGTAGGCTGTATCACACCCTCTAATCTGCAGACTAGGTAGGCTGTATCACACCCTGTAATCTGCAGGCTAAGTAGGCTGTATCACACCCTCTAATCTGCAGGCTAGGTAGGTTGTATCACACCCTCTAATCTGCAGACTAGGTAGGCTGTATCACACCCTCTAATCTACAGGCTAGATAGGCTGTATCACACCCTCTAATCTGCAGGCTAGGTAGGCTGTATCACACTCTCTAATCTGCAGACTAGGTAGGCTGTATCACACCCTCTAATCTACAGGCTAGGTAGGCTGTATAACACCCTCTAATCTGCAGGCTAGCTAGGCTGTATCACACCCTCTAATCTGCAGGCTAGGTAGGCTGTATCACACCCTCTAATCTGCAGGCTAGGTAGGCTGTATCACACCCTCTAATCTGCAGACTAGGTAGGCTGTATCACACCCTGTAATCTGCAGGCTAGCTAGGCTGTATCACACCCTTTATCTGCAGGCTAGCTAAGCTGTATCACACCCTCTAATCTACAGGCTGGGTAGGCTGTATCACACCCTCTAATCTACAGGCTAGGTAGGCTGTATCACACCCTTTAATCTGCAGGCTATGTAGGCTGTATCACACCCTTTAATCTGCAGACTAGGTAAGCTGTATCACACCCACTAATCTACAGGCTAGGTAGGCTGTATCACACCCTCTAATCTGCAGGCTAGATAAGCTGTATCACACCCTCTAATCTGCAGGCTAGGTAGGCTGTATCACACCCTCTAATCTGCAGGCTAGGTAGGCTGTATCACACCCTCTAATCTACAGGCTAGGTAGGCTGTATCACACCCTCTAATCTGCAGACTAGGTAGGCTGTATCACACCCTGTAATCTGCAGGCTAAGTAGGCTGTATCACACCCTCTAATCTGCAGGCTAGGTAGGTTGTATCACACCCTCTAATCTGCAGACTAGGTAGGCTGTATCACACCCTCTAATCTACAGGCTAGATAGGCTGTATCACACCCTCTAATCTGCAGGCTAGGTAGGCTGTATCACACTCTCTAATCTGCAGACTAGGTAGGCTGTATCACACCCTCTAATCTGCAGGCTAGCTAGGCTGTATCACACACTCTAATCTGCAGGCTAGGTAGGCTGTATCACACTCTCTAATCTGCAGGCTAGGTAGGCTGTATCACACCCTCTAATCTGCAGGCTAGCTAGGCTGTATCACACTCCCTTTGACTCACTCATCATTGAAGATTTCATGGTGACTTTAGCTGCAGAACCGAAGCTCTTATTGTTTTTTTTGTGACCATATAAAGAACAACTCTACAAGAGCTATAGTTCTGCAGCTACATGGTGACTGTGATCTTGTTCCTTTAACTTTTGATTTTGGCTGAAATTGTAGATGGATTTTCTTTTTTTTAATTATGGATGAGCTCTCCAGAGGTTACTTGGTTATTTTATTCCAGAGGTTACCTGGTTATTTTATTCCAGAGGTTACCTGGTTATTTTATTCCAGAGGTTACCTGGTTATTTTATTTATACAATGTGCATATCAGATAAACAAGGGGAATAATTTAAACTTGAGAATGAGGGAGATAAAAGTAGTGAAACCTTGGAAACTTTTTTATAACTGTCTATTTTTAGCTTGAATCTATACTCAAAACCCTCTTTAACTGCTACTTACATGGAAGTTTTCAGTAAATTATGGCTGTGAAAAAAGGGAATTATAATAATCATTATAATGTCATTGTAATTGATTGAAAATTTGTTGAAATAACCTGTATTTCTGCAAAATGAGATAACAAAGAGTGGAACATTTGGGGAAATTCTGGGAGGGAGTAATTCAAGTAAGAAAGGGATATCCGGTACTTTATCAATATGTCTTGATTTCTGACAACAGATGTGTTTTGTGCTCTAATCTCCTATCTGTCAGAAAACAAGATTACATCATAATAATTAGAAACATGCATCTACAAATAATTGTCAGGATAACATTATATACACATACATTGTAGGTGAATTTCTGTAGTATCATTTTATGTTCTGTGCCAGCTTCTTATAAGGTCAAGGTTATAAGTGGTAACAGGGATAACATAATTTTAAGAGGGGAGGGGGAGAATTTTGGTGTTCTGTTGTTCTCTTTTCCTAAATAATGGGTTTTTTCATTCATTCGGAGTTGAAGTTCCATCTTTATGTTGTGTAGTTACTGCCTCTTGTTCATAAAATTGGATGTAAATGTTGATGTAAGAATGGGTGGAATACTGATCAAGAAGATTATAAGTGTTTAAAGCCACTATAAACAATATTTCACTTATCATTATCATGAAGGTCAGTTAAATAGGTTGAGGAGTTTGGAGTACTGGGGAGAAAACCACCCTGAATTGAAACTTGCTAAGTGGCGATAGGAAAATGTAAATCCAATTACTATACGATCAGAACCATGGTGCTGCCCCCTGTCAATGAATTTGAAAGATTTATTTACACCAACAGTTGTCAATTTATGGTCAGTGAAAGATAGAATCAATATAGCAGAAAGTAATTATAAATATAATTATTTTCTGTTTACAAATTGGTATAGTGTTGAAATATTTTTTTTTGGGGGGGGAGGGGGGGGTTAAAACTTGTTTATTCAAGGGTTAAAGATCTTGGATTGATTGGATTGATGTGCATGTTGTTCTGATGGTTAACAGGTACAAGATAACATCATTACTAATCAATTATAAAAATATATCTGCCAATTGGAAATATTGACTTTGTATATTTTTGTTTTATTTTTCAGATATGATTTAGATAATGGCAAGCAGAACCAACTCTACTTCAGATGTATTTTTCTCAGACGATGAATTTTCACCACAATTTGAGAATTTATATTCACCAATCTCAAACTTCTCTGTGAATTCACAGGAATTAAATGGAATACTAACTCCACAGAGACTGTGTGGTCATGATGACGATGAAGATTCAGATTACTCACACATTCAATTACCTGTTCATCGGTTGGGATCTAAAATCCCTCCAGAACCACCCATCCGTACTTCTAGTGTATCATCAGTAATGTCAGACTACAGTCAACGATCATATCCAATGGCTTACGAACATGATCGTAATTATAGCTATGGAAACTATACACTACAACATCATCATCAGCATTATCATCAACAATCAAGACGCAAAACGTGGTCTCCCACGGGATTAAAACTGAGCATGTCGGGAAATTATACAGGACGTTCAAGAAATTGTAGCAGTAGTGAGCTACTGGACAATAATAACAGAATAAGAAAATATGGTAGTGTTATATACGAAGACCAAGAAAGAGGACCCCCTAAGCTGGCCCCAGTTAGTGGAATGTTATCTAAGGTAGGTTATTGGTTGAGACTTACAAATAGCTGCTCCTGTAGATCATGGTACTGTGTAAGTAGTTGTCTGTCAGAATAAAACAGATATGTTAATGAAGGGTTAGATATACATTGGTGCACACTATTCATGCTGACTATATTATTTCCTTTTTATTCTAAGATGCATAAGTTACTTCCCTTGTGTCTCATATTTTAAGGATTTTTTTTTTATTAATTAAACTTGACCCTGTAATTAAGTTTACTCAAAATTATTACATTAATTCTGTTTCATTAATTGTATAAATGCGAAAAAAACTTGTCCATGATGAAAACCTTGGATTTCTTTGTTATGAACTGTAACTTGTATTTTTGAAAGGATGGAATGCCTCTTATAATAATGAAAGTAAAAAATAATTAATTTATATACATGTACCTTTGTAGATATACAGAAGTCTGTTTTCAGTCAAATATTGTGTTTTATTGTCTGGTTTTTAAAGTCAGACATTTTTATCTATTAGCACCTTGAGTTGAGATAAATGACATTGTAAAATAGCATAAAATGTCATAAAATCTACATTTTATTCAAATTACAGTGTGATTATGTACTTCAAAGGATTGTTTGGACTACTGTGAGATATAATGTCCTTTTGTGATCAGGAAATACAATGTATCCAGAAAACATGTATTTTATTGTAAGATAATAATATAATATCCTCCTACATGTATTTTATAGTAAGATAATAATATAATATCCTCCTACATGTATTTTATAGTAAGATAATAATATAATATCCTCCTACATGTATTTTATAGTAAGATAATAATATAATATCCTCCTACAAGTATTTTATAGTAAGATAATAATATAATATCCTCCTACATGTATTTTATAGTAAGATAATAATATCCTCCTACATGTATTTTATAGTAAGATAATAATATATTATCCTCCTACAAGTATGTTATAGTAAGATAATAATATAATATCCTCCTACATGTATTTTATAGTAAGATAATAATATAATATCCTCCTACAAGTATTTTATAGTAAGATAATAATATAATATCCTCCTACATGTATTTTATAGTAAGATAATAATATAATATCCTCCTACATGTATTTTATAGTAAGATAATAATATAATATCCTCCTACATGTATTTTATAGTAAGATAATAATATAATATCCTCCTACATGTATTTTATAGTAAGATAATAATATAATATCCTCCTACAAGTATTTTATAGTAAGATAATAATATAATATCCTCCTACATGTATTTTATAGTAAGATAATAATATAATATGCTCCTACATGTATTTTATAGTAAGATAATAATATAATA
Source organism: Bathymodiolus brooksi (assembly GCA_963680875.1). Taxonomy (NCBI): domain Eukaryota; kingdom Metazoa; phylum Mollusca; class Bivalvia; order Mytilida; family Modiolidae; genus Bathymodiolus; species Bathymodiolus brooksi. Next base: position 6,930,596 of record OY804577.1, read on the forward strand.
TCCTCCTACAAGTATTTTATAGTAAGATAATAATATAATATCCTCCTACATGTATTTTATAGTAAGATAATAATATAATATCCTCCTACATGTATTTTATAGTAAGATAATAATATAATATCCTCCTACATGTATTTTATAGTAAGATAATAATACAATATCCTCCTACATGTATTTTATAGTAAGATAATAATATAATATCCTCCTACATGTATTTTATAGTAAGATAATAATATAATATCCTCCTACATGTATTTTATAGTAAGATAATAATATAATATCCTCCTACATGTATTTTATAGTAAGATAATACATATGTAATATAATATCCTCCTACATGTATTTTTGTATTCATGATTTTCGATCTTTTTCTGTTTGAATTTTTTTACCATATTTCTGTACAAAATGTAATACATTTATTTCAATTTCAAGATTAAAAATCTCTATCAGCTTGTTCATTTTCTTGTTAGTATTGCATCCACAAGAAGGAATGAGAATATCCCCTATTATTACATTTATAAATTTTTGGTGTATAGAATTAGTATATAAATTGTTAATCTGTAATCTTGATATACTATCATATTGCACACCTCACCTATTTTTAAACTAACTTGGGGATCCAAATAAAAATATCAACCAATCGCTGCGCACTTCCATCAATTAAAATTTAAAGTTCAATTTTTATTTTTTTTTAAATTTGAAAATTTCAAAAATTTCTTAAAATTTCATTTTTTTTTTTTTTTTTAATTCAGAATTTTCATAAAATTTCATAATATTTCAAAAAAATTCAAAATGATAAAATGTTCAAAAACTTTCAAAAACAATTACTATACTTGAACTTGATCAATATGAGGTTTTATGGAGCAGAATACAACAATATTGACCTTGGCTTCTCCTGGTTCAATATTGTTGTACTCTGCTCCATAAAACCTCATTGATCTGGTTCAAGTGCAGTAATTGTATATGATTTTACTGGAAGTCTGGACAGTTAATACAACCTGACAGGTGAAACCTGCTGTCTGGTGTCTGTGTCTAGAAACACCTGAGGTCAGTATCTGGGGCTTGATCTCACATTAGTATTGAGTGTTTAGGTTTGTGGTCAGAAGTAAAAAAAATCACAATGTTTTTATTTTCATATTACCAGATTAATTTGTAGTTTGTTCTTCATGATTTTTTTATAATATTTGTTTATATTTGTATGACAACCAAATGTATAGGGTATACAACCTCCTGTGTTGTCCTTGCTCATTGTCTTAAGTATTGTTATCAGATTGAGAGAATGTTAAAGACCATTGAAAACTGATGTTAATTGTAATTTAACATAATTTATAATGAATTTGAATTTTTTTGTAGGAATAAAAAGTGATTAATTTCATAGTGACAATAACAAGACAGTTAATATTCTTTTATCAATGGAAATATTTCTTAATATACAGGTATTGAAAATAGTGCATGCTTATTGATATTTTATGATGAATTATTCATTTATAAGTATTCAAATATTTTTTTTTATATTGACGATTCCATTTTAATTTAATGTAATATCAATATATGACGTCTTTAAACTGAAAATCCAAAGATTTTATAAGATTTATATTTTTATGTTTTTTTTACTTTATATTTTAAGATAGATATTTAGATTCTGTCCCTGTTTTGTAAGATGATAATTTATGTAAAAGGTGCTATGTTGTTATCTCTATTGTAAATTTAGTGAAATACATTGTAATTTTATCAGATTTGACATCAAAGTGATAAGTTCAGTACATGTGACCTTCACATTCAGTGAAGATCAAAAGATAGGTATATGTATATCTTAAAATATTTAATGTAAGGCTATTTTTTTTTATTCAAACATTATGTGGACCACTGTAGCTCCAATCACATGTTAGCTAAATTTAAATAAACAGAGACAAACCATTTAACTTTTAGGGGGAGGGATATATTTTCCTCCAAGCCAGAATTTTTTTCACAATAAAAATCAGATTATGTCTTTTTTACCCAACATTTTTAACTGATATAAAAGCAGCTATTGTGGTATATATATATGATATTTATATATATATGATATTTATATAGCAGCTATTGTGGTATATATATATATGCCATAAATTGCTAGGTTTTTGTTTTTTTTACTATGGGTGGACTGTAAACTATATTTTTATTATTTGTTTTAAATTTTATTCGGACAAATTTTGTTGTGAAAAATAAATACTCAGATAAACAAAAGTTTTTGTATGATTTAATGATTTTATGAAGTTTTTCAATTAAAAGAGAAAAATGTATATAGACTTCTCGAAAGTATGACCAAAGGGACATAACTCTAGGATCAATATTATGGTTTGAATTTCAAGAAACTTAATATGACTGCAGGGAACAATGGTGTCACTCTAACAAAATAGTTGATGTAACAATAGAATCATTGATCATTAGGAATTACCTGAGTAGTATATAATATGTTACAATAGAATCATTGATCATTAGGAATACCTGAGTAGTATATAATATGTTACAATAGAATCATTGATCATTAGGAATTACCTGAGTAGTATATAATATGTTACAATAGATAGTTGTGTTGTTTATAGTAATATACCATACTCAATACACATAATTGTTTACTTCAATCAGATAACACTGGTATGTGTATCTGTTGGTAATGATATACAATTAGAAGCTTTAGGGGGATATTTTACTTGTTCTATTATATTTCAATGTTGTATGTGTATCTGTAAATTTGATGTCTGTGTTATTTTTTTTATTTTTTTAAAGTAGAGGTATATAACTTTAATTAGAGATATAATTGTGGCTTGTTTTTCTCTTGTTTTATGTTGTAGTAAATCTGGGCAGATCTTTTAAGGTGTGAAACCACTAATTAATTTCTTTAAGGTTTTCTACTAATTTGGTTTTTTTCGAACATACCTGGCCATTTTATCTTAAGTTTAACCTTTCCAAGACCATATATTTTCTGAAACGTACATGATTCCTCTACGTTCTGTCAAAATATCAGGGCATGTTTAAAATCTTGCAGTGAAATGTCATGCTACGGAAAACACCTACTCTAAAAATAACTCGGTCATCCCCAAGAAATTCAGTATTTATAGGTCATGCATCAAATCCTCCATAGAGGTATTAAAATACAACGAAGTCCATCCAATTTGGGCTCAAAATAATCCCTATATATTTAACTTCAATTATCAATTTTAATTAGTCCATTCCATTCAGTAGTTTTCACAATACTACAAAGTGAAAGGAACTGTTCTAAGCTCTGATTGGTGAATTAGTGGTTTGACACCTTAATGTATGTTTGGCTAACTGGGATCTAGCTATCGAGAGTAGGATTATAATCCCATTTATTGGTTTAATCTCACCACATTTTGTGCCTGTCCCTGAATAGGACCAAGATTTCCATTGAATTCTGTTATTGTCTATTTATTTTTTTATATCTTTATATTCTTGAAACATTTTACATATTTGTAGAATAGGCTGCTAAAGATACATGTACCAGTAGATACAACGTAATAATTTTAGCAGAAACTGGTATTACATTTTGTTAGTTGGAGTTTTATGTGGTTATGTAGGTACATGTACAGTCAGTGGACATAAGTATTCATCACCCTCGATTTTATGCTATATATTTCATATAAAACCACATTTTTCAAACAAATTTATTGTGAAGTCATTTCTAAACGGATTTTTATCATTTTTGCACCAGAAGAAGCAGAAATATTTAAATATTATTTGTTTATTTTAGCATGATTTTCCGTTAGATTGCCTTTATTTTCTTATGATTTAAAGACTATTTTTGTTTTCTGAGGTCAAATTTGCTATATATTTATAAAAAAAAAAAAAAAAAAAAAATCGGAAAAATCAACATTTGTGTTTAAATCACCAGAAAACAAAAACCATGCCGACAAAAATTACTATCAGATAAACATAGAAAATTCAAAGAATTCTGCGTGTCTTGAAATAAATTTCATAAAAGTCTGCCCAGAGATAGCTTTAAAATATTTTTTGGAAAAAATGTGGTTTTATATGAAATATATAGTAAAAAATCGAAGGTGACAAATACTTATGTCCATGGACTGTATAAATATAATAAAGTTTTTAACCAGTTTTTAAACTGTTTCAGTATATGGATAAATGACTCAAACAAATTTCACAATGTACAGTGATCCATATATTCCCATTCAATAGTAAAAAATATGTCTTTGACATTTCTTTCATTTTTCTCTTGCAAACAGACATAAAAATATAAAATATGAATAAAAATTGATTTAAAGAAAGGCACAATTTGATAAAACATAATTTTTGTTTCATATTAAATTAGTGAATAGAAACATGTATTGTTTGTTTATGAATATACTACAATAAAAGAATATATCAATTTTACTGAACAATACAAATCGTTTTACAGAAAACATATCTCACAGTATAAATGTCCATTTTTTTTTTTGTATGGTATTTAAATTCTTTTGTATATGTAATAGATTTTATAATATCAAAAACTTTTAATACAATAAAAAATGTGTATCTAATTGAAATAGATGATTATCAAGGTATGAAATCACACTTGAGACATGGAAGAGTTTTATCAGAAGATTAGTTTAGTCAGATAATTTTCTGATAACAAGGGGACAAACAAAATGACTAATAAATGTCAGATAATTTTGGCACCTCTCCATACCTAATTCCCATAGTATACCTATATGTAGGAGTATTTCAAGGTAGCATGTAAAAAAAAATTCTTTTACACTGTCATGGTTCTGGATGGCCAAATCATGAGATCATAAATAGGTCAAAGACAATATGACTGAATCATCTTATTATAAAAATATGATCATATATTAAATATGTCCTAATGGTGATGGAAGTTAATTTCACATCAGTAAGTTCTCTATACATTTTACTCTTTCATTCTTGTTTCAGTTCACATAACTCCAAAATGGTTGATGAAAAAATGAGGGTTAGGGTTATGATGTTTAATGCCACTTTCAACACTTTTAAGAAAAGATTTAAAGTTGAGTGTTATTTTTCTCAACAATTTAATTAAGATGGATATCTTTGTTATAACTATGTTATAACTATGTTATATCTATGTTATATCTATGTTATAACTATGTTATATCTATGTTACATTATTTTGTTTTGTTTGTTTTGTTTTTGTTTTTTTTTTATATACTTTCCAAACATGCCAAGTCTGACCTATTAAAATCATGTAAACACTCACATGCAGAAAGGTTTTGTCTTAACAATAAATATACATGTAGGTTGTACAATATGAGAAATACAAATGGCACTTCAAATTCTAGAGGCAATTAAATTATAATATTTCCTGTCACAATAACCAGACTATAATTTTACCATTAAAATTGCATTCTAAAGAGTAAAATATCACAAAGCTATTGTAATCAATCCAGAATATTTTAGCAGAAAGACTTCAGAAAAAATTGACTAGCAGCACATCTGTTTATGCTTGTATATACAGAAAGAGACCTCTTCCCATAACATAATTTGGGATGGGTGTTCACAATTATCCAGTCTCCAAGTTAACCAGCCTTCATCAGTCTTATATGGACCAATTCAGGCTCCCAAGTTATTAATAAGCCTACATCAGCCTTGAATGGACTGATTCAGGCTCCAAGTTATTAATAAGCCTACATCAGCCTTGAATGGACTGATTCAGGCTCCAAGTTATTAATAAGCCTACATCAGCCTTGAATGGACTGATTCAGGCTCCAAGTTATTAATAAGCCTACATCAGCCTTGAATGGACTGATTCAGGCTCAAAGTTATTAATAAGCCTACATCAGCCTTGAATGGACTGATTCAGGCTCCAAGTTATTAATAAGCCTTCATCAGCATGGTATGGACTGATTCATGCAAAGAGCCTTGTGTGGACTGATTCACTCAAGGATGCTTGTGTGGATTGATTCACTCAAAGAGCCTTGTGTGGACTGATTCACACAAAGAGCCTTGTGTGGACTGATTAACTCAAAGAGTCTTGTGTGGACTGATTCACTCAACAAAGGGCCTTGTGTGGACTGATTCACTCAGAGTCTTTTGTGGACTGATTCACTCAAAGAGTCTTGTGTGGACTGATTTTACTCAAAGAGCCTTGTGTGGACTGATTCACTGAAAGAGTCTTGTGTGGACTGATTTTACTCAAAAGAGCCTTGTGTGGACTGATTCACTGAAAGAGTCTTGTGTGGACTGATTCACTGAAAGAGTCTTGTGTGGACTGATTTTACTCAAAGAGCCTTGTGTGGACTGATTCACTCAAAGAGCCTTGTGTGGACTGATTCACTGAAAGAGTCTTGTGTGGACTGATTTTACTCAAAGTGCCTTGTGTGGACTGATTCACTCAAAGAGTCTTGTGTGGACTGATTCACTGAAAGAGTCTTGTGTGGACTGATTTTACTCAAAGAGCCTTGTGTGGACTGATTCACTCAAAGAGCCTTGTGTGGACTGATTCACTGAAAGAGTCTTGTGTGGACTGATTTTACTCAAAGAGCCTTGTGTGGACTGATTCACTCAAAGAGTCTTGTGTGGACTGATTCACTCAGAGTCTTGTGTGGACTGATTCACTCAAAGAGCCTTGTGTGGACTGATTCACTCAAAGAGTCTTGTGTGGACTGATTCATTCAAAGAGCCTTGTGTGGACTGATTCACTCAAAGAGCCTTGTGTGGACTTATTCACTCAAAGAGCCTTGTGTGGACTGATTCATTCAAAGAGCCTTGTGTGGACTGATTCACTCAAAGAGCCATGTGTGGATTGATTCACTCAAAGAGTCTTGTGTGGACTGATTCACTCAAAGTCAAAGAGCCTTGTGTGGACTGATTCACTCAAAGAGCCTTGTGTGGACTGATTCACTCAAAGAGCCTTGTGTGGACTGATTCACTCAAAGAGCCTTGTGTGGACTTATTCACTCAAAGAGCCTTGTGGGGACTTATTCACTCAAAGAACCTTGTATGGACTGATTCACTCAAAGAGCCTTGTGTGGACTGATTCACTGAAAGAGTCTTGTGTGGACTGATTCACTCAGAGTCTTGTGTGGACTGATTCACTCAAAGAGCCTTGTGTGGACTGATTCACTCAAAGAGTCTTGTGTGGACTGATTCATTCAAAGAGCCTTGTGTGGACTGATTCACTCAAAGAGCCTTGTGTGGACTGATTCATTCAAAGAGCCTTGTGTGGACTGATTCACTCAAAGAGCCATGTGTGGATTGATTCACTCAAAGAGTCTTGTGTGGACTGATTCACTCAAAGTCAAAGAGCCTTGTGTGGACTGATTCACTCAAAGAGCCTTGTGTGGACTGATTCACTCAAAGAGCCTTGTGTGGACTGATTCACTCAAAGAGCCTTGTGTGGACTTATTCACTCAAAGAGCCTTGTGGGGACTTATTCACTCAAAGAACCTTGTATGGACTGATTCACTCAAAGAGCCTTGTGTGGACTGATTCACTCAAAGAGCCTTGTGTGGACTGATTCACTCAAAGAGCCTCCACCAACCTTGTATGCACAGCTGTCAATCAATGTTTTTAAATTGATTTTTATAATACCATATAATCAGAGTTCATATTTAGAAAATCACCATATTTTCCAGAGTTATAGATGCATGATACAATACTTTTTCCCTCTCAGTTACAAACAAGTTATTTAGTATATAGAGTATTATTGTATGTTTTTAAGACAACATGTTGTATGATCAATATGAATGTTGTGTTTTATTTCAGGAGAAGTCATTGATTTCAGTATTAAATGACATATATTTAGATGTAAAATAGTATCTAAAATCTATAGATACATTTTAATGAGAAAACATGAATTTTAGCAAGGTATGTGTGGTTAAATTTGTCTTTTCTTTAGCAAGGTCTGTGGTTATTTTTTTTTTTTCTCTAAGGAAGTATGTGGTTAATTTTTTCTTTCATATCACATGGTATTATTTTTTTGTGGTTATAATTTTTTTCTTTAATACATGTACAATGTACTAGTAATGTATGTGTCTTGGTATATTTTTTACTCTTTAATTATCGAAAATGAAAAAATTCTTGTGGGTTTCCTGTGCGATACTGATACAATTGGAGATTTGTATTTTAAATTTAAAACTGTTGTTAATACGTTTTTGATTATTGTATATATTTTTATAATTTTATGTTTTTTTGATGAAGTACCTATTATAAGTTTTATAATAAGGTAAAGATTTATCAGGTAACTTCCAGGTGTACGTTATGACATCATTAGATGGACTTTGATTGAACTGGGCAGGTAATCTTGTCAATCTTTCCACTTAGATGACAAGATAGTATCATTTCTTCACTCAGATTAAGTACCATGCCCTGAAAGGACATCAAAATTATGTACTTCATCAAGTTTTCTTTAAAATCCAGTGTGTACCCTATCAATATCTACCATCATGTTTGTCTTTAAATTAGTTTTACTTCTAAGTAAAGGGTGTATTAATCACTTATTATGAGGGTACTGAGTATGATTTTATTGTTGTAGATATTTTTATCCTGTTGTCAATGCCATAAAAATCATGTTTTATATTGGTACTTCTTTAATATCCTATATAAACCAGGATTACTAGTCCAAAAATACTTTTAATGGTCTCTATCACATGCACAAAAATGCATGATACAGAAAATTAAGGTTATATGCCAAAAAAAATACATTAATGATATTATTATCTATGTGAGTTATAGTGTCTGTCAGTCATCGTCTGAGTCTGTTAGATTGTCACATTTCAATCTTTTTCTCTGCAATCGTCCACCCTTCTCTCTATCCAAAATGGCTACCATTACAGTACTTGAAGTGTAGATTTTTTTCAGTTTCTATGACAGCTATTCATTAACATGGGTTTGACTACAATTTATGATAATTTTTTTTTTTTTTTAATAATTAGTTTGGGAACATATGTTTTTGTGTGATATTTGTACTAAATTACATCTAATGGTCATTTTTTTCTAATAATATTAATTTATGAACCTCCAGAACCAATCTAAAGCAAATTGTAAATTGAATCTCCAGAACCAATCTGAAGCAAATTGTAAATTGAATCTCCAGAACCAATCTGAAGCAAATTGTAAATTGAATCTCCAGAACCAGCCTAAACCAGTTTTATATTTGAACCTGTAGAGCCAATCTGAAGCCAATTATAAAACAGTTGAGCAAATAGAGACTTCTGGAGCGACATATGTTATATCTTTGAAGACAGCATATTAACAAAAACAAAATGTTGAATTGGATTGGAATTGTTCCAAGACATTTTGGCACCCTCAAAAAGTAAAAACAGAGAATCTTGAAATCTTCTCCTTATAATATTAATTCTTTAAGGGAAACGTAAATTAGAGGGACATAAAATGGATTATAAGAAAAACTTTTGTTTCTATAATTTGTACCTCCTCCTCTGTCTGTGTTCCTCCCTTCTTCCAGATAAGTGAAAGCCTTCAAGACCCTCAATGTAAAACTTTTATGATTATTAATAATTGTAGCAGCCTATTTGTAAAATCAGAAGCTTTGTTCTTTGATTATTATGTCTCCAGAGATATTGTAATAAAGATATCATGCAGAAAGTTATGATTAGAACACATGGCTGCAAGCAGGAAAGATTTACCTGCCAAAATATTTAAAAAAAATAATCAAGTCTAAATCCAAATGGAGGATCTAGCTGAGGGTATCCTGCCTGAAATATGTCAATAGGAAATCTCAACTTTATGAATCGGAGGGTCAAACTGAGGGTTTCCTGCCTCAAACAAGTCAAACTAGAAACTGTTTCCTCCTATCCTATATATATATAATAATGTTAATGTGAATCCGAGGGTCTAAAAAGGGTATCCTACTTTAAGCATATCAATTAAACAGGAAAGTATTTTCTCCTATCCTATATATAATAATGTTAATGTGAATGAGAGGGTCTACTCTAACTATAGGGGTGTTCTGTTTCAAGCCTGTCCAACAAGAAAGTGTTTTCATTAATGAATCAGATGGTCTAATTAGGGGTATTCTGCTTCAATCATGGCAAGAAAGTTTTTTTATGGTGTACATGTTTTACACCAATTTCAACAATATTTCAGATACATGTATATCATGGCGGTCAGTTTTATTGGTGAAGGAAACTGGAGTACCCGAAGAAAACACTGACCTGCCAGAAGTCACTGACAAATCTTATCACATACAGGCCGCCCTGAGTGGGATTCGAACTCACAACATCAGTGGTGATAGGCATCGATTGCATTGGTAGTTGTAAATTCAACTACCATACGATTGCGGCCATGACGGCCCCTGGCAGGAAAGTGTATCATCCTACACTTATACTGGTAATGTTAGTATACATCAGAGGGTCTAACTAAGGGTACATCAGAGGGTCTAACTAAGGGTATTCTACGTCAGGCATGCCAAATGAGATTGCGTTTCCTCCTACACATGTATGTTATTATAGTCAAGTTCATCAAAATTAAGGTTATATTATATATGACCTTTTGCTTCAATGGGGGGGGGGGTAACTCTAATGATCTGTCAACAATGAGATAAAATTCTTGTGTTCAAGTTTAAATTGACAGAAGAGTTCTCTGAAGGTGCTCTGTTTGTAATCAAATAGAAATTATCTGAAACACAGGCCTCAAATAAAAATTTCAAACAGAGATTTTTTTAAAAGAAATATCAGACAAAGGCAGGCGCAAATCCAGGATTTTATTTTTTGGGAGGCGCACTTCTTGACGAGGGGTCTGAGGACCACCTAGGTCCCCAGTGGGTTCAGGGCAGCACCCGGTGGGAGGACGGGGGGGTTGTAACCCCCGGAAGCTCCTGGGAATTAGAAAATATAGGACCTCTTTTCTGAACCGAAATTGATTAAAATTGTACCATGTGCGACATGATGCTTCACATCAAAGGTACGTACAATGAAGTATGATATTTTACTCATGACGTAAGGCCTTGTTACGACTTCAATATGAAGAACAGCAGTCAAAGGCAGGAAAATATGTGTGATTTTGTTCAATGCACACTACCCTATATCCCTTCGCTCAAAAAAGAAAGAACTAATTCATGTTTGAAATAGTATTAGGAAGGGGGAAATGGACATGTCTCAAACAGAATGGAAAAGAAAAGGTGAAAAATATTCACAACTTAACGCTGCATGCATGTACACATATTTTAAGAAGTGTTTCTTATTTCTAATGCGACCCTAATGAATTTATATAAATAATTACATTCAATAATATTTTTTGGATTTTTTGGATTTAGACAGTAAAAAATAAATATTATGTGAATCTTTTAGATCTAAACCATAAGACTGGAAAAAAGTTTTCCTTATATCTTTATATTTATGGCATGATATCAAAAAATGTTCTTCTGTCTCTACTTCAGTACAGAATTTGCAGAATCGTTCTTCTCTTGGAATTTTAGGTTTATTATATCTACCCCGCTCTATATTTAAACAATAAGCACTGATACGTAGTTGTGTAATTTTACTTTTTACACTTTTGCTTAGATTGGTTTCAAGATAGAAGGGAACAAAATTTGGAATAAAAATATTGCTAAAAAGTATCAGTTTACTGTCTACAGCCCCAGATTAAATTTTTTGTTGTAGTGAGTCAGATTGCTGATGATAATATTCTATCAAATTATTTCTAAAAATGCTATTATCTGCCAAATCTTTGATATCAAGTTTAAGTATTTTAAATATTTTATTTAGTGTAGAAAACCAGCATTTTGAGTTTTCTTGAGCTAAATCTTGATCTGTGGTAAATGCACTATATAATATTCTATATCTATTTATTTTAACTAGTCTCATATAATAATTATACATTAAACATAATGAGAAAATCAACATTGGACTCCTGTTACATTCAAGTCTGCTCGCCATATTTGATGACTGTCTTTTGACCCCATGTACATGTACAAACAAATAGATCACGAAATAAAAAAAAAATTGCAAAAAATGACCAAACCGAAACTATATTATGCACATACACATTGTTATATAAATTCCTCAACACAATATAAAGGTATGTTTATTTGTCAGACAATGGATTTATAAACATCATTTTCCCAGGATGTTTTCTGGCAAACTTGTCAACTATCTTGTTAATAACAATCTGTATATCTCTATGAACATACATCAACAACAAAGCCTTGAATCTGTCCTCTCCCATTGTACTTCTAAGTGGATTCTTAATGTACTTTAATGATGTATTGGCTCTTTCAACGGAACTTGATGTGACAGATGTCAAAAGCAAAAGATGCAGTATTTTGGTAATGTTTGGATACATCTTGTTGTCCAACAGTGTTGCTTCCATAGAATCTTGTCCATAACCCCTATCCACAAGCAGTGCCATAAATTGAACTCTTGAAAAAATTACGCTGGCTCCGGCATATCATCTTTGTAGTAGTTAACGATATCATGAAATGAAGACTCATTCAGATTATCTTCATTTACCACATTTGCTGGAATGAGTTTTATGGCTCTTACAGCCTGTGTGGCTAAACTTCCAAATCTCATGGAAAATTGATGCCGGTTTTTACATGATCCGGAACGGGGCAGCAAAGACATGTAAGAATATTCATTACAATGGAGAGATGAGTCGAAAGAACAAAGTGCTAATATCACGTATTTAACATCAAGCGATTGTCAGTCCAGTCACGCCATTGAATCCTTTTTTTTTCTTTTTTTTTTTAGGGGGCTCACGCGCCCCCGCCTGGATCCGCTCCTGAAAGGTATCTAGCAGGAGTAAACTTCAGACTGAAATTGTGGGTGTTGATGTTTATTTTTTAATTTCAGTGCAATTTGTCTGCTTTACCTCATGTATGCTGGATATAATTTATTTCCTTTAATGTTTTTATAAGAGATTAAAAGTAAAGGTCAAAGATAAAATACAAAATTGTGGTGATAACTTTTTAACACCATGTTGTAATTGACTTAAAAATCATTATCTGTACAGAGCCTCAGTCAATACACAACTCTCTATCAGACTATGTGTATTACAATAGGTAACAGATAGAAACTGGGACAAGATGACTAAAGCTGTTTTTATCAGGTAAATCATACATATTTCCAGCTTGTATTCTTTCTCAAAACACTTTATAAAAAATGTTAAGGGTTAAGATTTTTTTTTAGATAATGAACTGTTTGTGGCTTGAGATGTAAACATGGGTTATGGTGAAATATCTGAAGACATTTAACTTGTAGGACAATTTATCATGTCAAGTGTTCATCCATTGACATTCTCTTTACATTCTTTAAAGCTAAGATTTCTGACATGTTTAATGACTACTTATTGTAAGCTATCTTACATGTATATATGTACACATGGAATTGTTTAGGGCAATCTTAAATCACTATTACTAAACATTTGTTTTGGAATTACATTGTAATTCAATTAATGAGAAAAATTAATGAAGTTATTGATATTGGCAAAAAATATTTGAACATGTTAATTAATGGCATAGTATAAGAATTTCTTGATCACTAAGACTGCTCGTCTGTTTTGTCTGGATTTGCTTAGAACATGTATGCTAAAATCACTCTGTGTCTTAAAATGGTTGAAATCTTCAGATTTTTTATTGGCTCAAAATATAATCTTCTTAAGAAAAACAAATTGTATAGTTTCAAAGATCCTAAATTTGTCCACAAAGACACAAGACAGCAGAGCAATTTGAAACTTTTTGTAACTGCCTAGTAAAGTTAATCTATATTATATAAATTGATTTTTCTAATTCAATTATTATTTTCTAATATGGTACCATTTCAAATATATATTTTTTCTTCTTTAAATACCAATTCAAGCATTGTATCTCAAAAGATGAAGAACAGCAAAAACAGCTCCTGATTTTATTTTATAATTTAACTGGAATCCACATCCTTGTGAAATTTATGTTCAGTGGTTAATTAATTTATCCTGAAAATAGTTAGCTTCAGAATTATTATGTAGGACTTGATAGAAGAATAAGAGAAGAAAGGGTCTGTATTAGATGTAAAAATGAAATTGATGATGATGCTCATTTCTTTCTTCATTGTCATAAATAAGAATTTGATCTAAAAAGGTTTTTGAATCCACCAACACTATCTGCTGTCGAAGCAGTTACATACTTTATAACATAGTCATACTTATACTAAGGAGATGGAATATAAAAACAAATTATTTTTTTATACCCTGATATCTTTTGTATATCATATTAATTTATATATAAATACAATGTATGTATTAATAATGATAGTATGTTGATATCCCAATCTGGGATTGTGATAGTATGTTGATATCCCAATCTGGGATTGTTTTACATTAATAAACTTGTTCTTTTGTTGTTGAAAGTTTATAAAACTCAATATTGTATTTCTTTCTCGCAGAATGTGTTACAATTTTTGTTTGCTGCATTTCATATGAAATATAAATAGTTCCATGTAAATACATGTATGTTGTAATAAAATTTACTTCAAATAAAGTAATTAATCACAACAGGTGACATTTGTCAGAAATTTTAATTCTATTCTAGTTTTAATATTGAAGGTATGTTTTTCAAATGATAAATTGGTTAAATGTCAGATTGGCTAATAGTTGTACAACAGAAAACACTGACAAAATATGATGTAGTAAACCCGCTGTTAAATATTTTATTGAGAGACCAACCGTTTTCTTTTTTTGTTCATTTCCGAGTTTACCCATATTTTCGACAAAGGACCTATAGTTAAAAAGGGGAAGGAGGATATTTTTTTATGACCAGACATATCTATCTATTTATTTCTCATTTAAGCAAAGTAAACCATTGGAATACATAGATATAGAGACTCAAAATTTTTTCATTTTGTTTCTATTCTTCTTTTGTAATGTTTTTTTTACATGAAAAGTCATTCAGACATATAAGTTGGACCATGCATTTTATTGTAAGCACTGGAACCAAGAGTGATTATACAATTTTCGATCAATAATGCCGAGTTTATTTACACCAGAAATGCAGAACTTCAAAAACATTTTATAATATAGCATCTACCTTGAGTAAAATTTAGTTTTTGTTTGATGGTGTTTAATGCCACCTTCAACAATATTTCAGTTATATTGTGGCAGTCAGTTATCAGTTTGCTTCTGTATGTAAAAAGTATTTGGACCCTGAAAGATGAAATGTTTGTGTTGACCTAATTATATTTATGCATTCTTTATAACACTTGAACTTGACCTTACACAGGAAGGTTAAAAGTTATCAGAATGTACTGGTTGTCATGTAAATTTGTCTATATCTACATAAACATAGGTCTAAACACTGTCATCATAATACTTTACTGAAGAGTGGAGACTTAAATATTTCTATGATAACACTTAAAAATCCAAACTTGTTCAATCAACTGGAACCAGTTTGACAGATGGGCAAGCCACTCAACCATGATATTTTTAACAATGGATTTTTAGACTGGAGGTATATATTTTGTTCATTTTATTGTCATTTTTAGAGAAATATTCAAATGATGAAGGTAAATATTTTGTGTAATTTTATGAAAATACTTTATATACATATCTTTTTTCTTGTTATGTTTTATTATGATGTTGAATTTTTTTGTGTGAAAAAATTGTCTTAATTGTTTGTTTATATGTTGACTTTATTTAAAGATATATCTATAGTCAATGCAAATCATATTGCATTTTCTACAATTAATATAATTTACTTAAATATATACATCTATTTGTAAATTAAAAATAATAATTCCTCTTGCGTAATTGATAGAAAATATATATTGAGGATATGGGATTTTGAACACTGAAATTTGTACATTATTGGGGAGAGGGTTTTATTGCAATATCAATCATGTGATTGCATGTATTAATTTATTCAGAATTTATCTGTAAATAGCATTTGGGTTAATTTATGCATGTCAAAATAACATTAGCATAATAATTATTTATGTATATTCAAGGTATGGAATAAATCTATTTCCAACAGAAATATCAACCAATAATCACATAAAGTTTTGATATAAACATCGGTTTTTTGTTGGACATTTTGAAATCTTTTTTGAGGAATCACAGACCTCATTTCTCATTTAAAAAAAATTCCCTGACATTTCCATAATTTTTTTTGTTCTAAAAATAGATAATGAATAAAGAAAAACTTTTGTAAATACAATGTATTACATAATCAATAAAAGAAAGTGATTAAGTTTATTGTTTTGCTATAGAAATTAAAGATTAAATGTTTTAGTGTATTTCTGATATATTCAATTATTATGCTTTGTCATATTATAATCTTTATCTCTTTCCCCATTATAGAACTGTCTATATTATTTTATCTATAAGTATGAATTATGCAAAAATCTCTACAATATTTAAATAGATCTGACACAATCAATAATAAAGCCCCTTAATCTTCTATTACATAAATAGGTTTAGTTAACAAAGACAGTGTTTGTGAATGAGATAAAACCTGCTTGACAAGGAGTGATGGACACAACAGTTCTAACACATTCATTTTATTTGGGCTATTTACCCCTACATTAGAACTACAATAGAATGACAAAAGATCTACAATAGAATGACAAAAGAGCTAGTTAAAAAGATAACATTTTAAACCTAGGGTCAAAATGGCCTAAGTATTTGACACTCCAGATTCTTTTTAAGTCTATCAGAAGGTAATTAACTCCCTGGGAGAATTACTATCAAGTATTTATCTACCTGGGCTAATCTACCTGTCAGAAGGGGTCAACTTTTAACTTTTATAAAGTAAGTATCAGTTTAATGTTCATTTCATAATATAGTAATTTTGCTAAAGATGAAAATTGATGAGAAATCTACAGAGATGTATATGAAAGTCTACATGTGACTGGAAATAAACAATATTGAAAAGAAATATTTGAAAGTTTGTATGATTTTATCTCAAATTTATTTTTATTAAAGTTTACAAAGATCACACATTTTTAGGATCTACTATTACAAAAAGTCATACTACATACTATTTAAATTGATGAAATTTATGTAGCATAAAATTTTTACAACCTTTAATTAAGTATAATATAATCTTTCTTTGTGCTAAGTTTCATGTTATGAGAATCGTATGTCATTTTTGCCTCTTCAGTTGTAAAAGCAGGGAATTTATTCTGCCAAAGATTACTTAGTTTTTATTACATTTAAATATCTATGAATTGATTTATTCTATGCATCAAGGTATCAGATCATTCTCAACTGATTGACAATTTTCATTTAAAACTCATAATCAATAATCTCCATTCAACTATCAGATAAAACCATGATGGGATGAAATCAGCTATTGATTGGCTAACAGCTGATGAAAGCAACACCATCCAATAACAGTTGTGTATTATGTACACCTGGATATGTTAATTAACCTGGATAGTATACCTTTGTCTTGACAGGTAAATGTGTCAACTTCCTACAACTTTATGACCAACATAATTATGTCTGATCATGACATCATGTGTTATTCTTGTAGTAGAAGTATTGAACATTTTGTAAGGATGACTTTAAGCCTTCTGTAAGCCATCAGGTACAGTAGTACATTCTTGACCTACTCTTGTGCATGTACTTTCAGTATTTTTGTTATCTATCTTTATGGTACTTTCCTATGTACTTTAGAATGTACTATATATCTTTATTGTATGTAAAAATATACATAGCACAAGGAGGTATTAACATCCTTGCATAAAACAATCTGGCTTATAAGAATAAGAATAAGAATTTTATTGTCCAATAGTGGGCCCACAAGGGGCAAAGTCATTACAGTGATTCATAAACAATAACATTCAAAAATTTAAAATATAAATATTATACATTACAATGAACAAAACTGCCCATAAAATATACTAAATACTTATACTAATAATAATTAAGTGCCGTCGACTATGACATTGTTGGCCACATCAGACATCAATGGTTACATGTAGTGTATATAAAGATCATTAGAGAGGTACAATTTGTTAGCTGGGGGAAATGCATTCCTAGACCTCATTTGACTTAATAAGGGTGCTAGAAAAATAGTCTTGAACAAATAAGCATTGATGTTTTTTTGTTTGTTTGTTTGAAAGTCATTATACCTGTATTCATTGTCATTTATTTTGGGGGGAGTTGGAATGTGTGAATTAGAGGTACATATAAGGTATATCAATATCTTAATTAAATTTATCAGGGCCCAACAAGTGTATAGACACATACAGTATGTTTTATTTCCTTGAATTTGTCTCTACTTTCATATATGTCTATACCAATTATTTTAAGTGAAAAATAGAGATGCCACTAGGATTTAGTGAAAAATAGAGATGCCACTAGGATTTTCCTTTTTTAAAATGTCATTTCAAATTGAATTCAATTCAAATGGAATATATATACATGTATCATCACATACCTGTAGGTACTTCCTACAATGTTGTAGTTATATGTTTGATGATGTAAATAAAGTCAATAACTTTATCCTGTAAACTTTTGTGTAGGATTGATTAAATACATCTTGTGTTGTTTATATTTCTCATTTTTATCAAAATGTCTTGCAAGTTGTTAGCTGTCTACAAGGTTGGTAATATCAAACAGTATATATAAATAAATGTATGTCCTTCATAGAGTGATAATCGTCAGCTTGTTTTAAACCAACATTAAAAGGGACTTTATACATGAAATTTTAGTGGGGTTTTTTTAAGATAATTGTAATTAAATGTAACAACAAGCAGTTAAAATGTTATTTTTGTTCAATTAATTAGGAATTACATTAGTATTTTGTTAACATGGACCATGTATGAAAGGATTGAAGAAAGTTATGTTTTTTGTAAACTTAAATGAGTTTTGTCCCCCAGAATCTTGTGGATCAAGGGCAGATAAATGTGGATAGGAACATCCACGAGTAACATCAGAGTGAAAATGTATCTTTTTTCAGCTGATCGAAGCCTATGATATATAGATTGCTCTTACCCTGTCTCAATATCAAACAAGACAGATTTATCTCTCTAGGTTCTTCACAGATGTTTTGGACAATAAAGAGAGGATCACTGACTTGTTTCTGGTGAAATTCATGAGAATACCTTTGATTTTCCTTTCCTTTTCATGTTTTTTTTTGTATTTTAATTAACAATCTTTGTTTTATCTTTGCAGTCACCAGCCAAAGGGATCATAAAGCCTATAGCATTTAAACCAGTCATCATTAGTTCCAACAACTATGTCAACACAAATAATGATAGCTATTCATCACATGATAGTCATGTGATTGGACAAAATGGTGCACACCAATCACCTCATTCCATTCATATGGAAAGTGAACGTTCCAGTAGTTTCTCAAGTGGCAGTGCAAAACATTTTTCTCCTGATCGACCAGATATATTTTCACTGGCAAATGTAAGTCGTGTTTCGTCAAACCACATGGATGGTTATGTTGGAACCCCCTCCCCAAGCGACAGTGGGGTAGGGGAGTTAGAGGCCATGCTGAGGGAGAAAGATGCAGAAATTAATACATTACGAGAAGTGATGGATAAAAATGAGAGAGCCATATTTCAAGTTTACGACGAGAAAAAGAAATCATGGGTGAAGGAAATCCATGATATTAAAGCAGATTATGAACAAAAACTGAAAATTATGCAAAGGAAAGCATATAAAACTGAACAGGTTCTGTCCTTACAGTCTTATAAGGCACAACAAGAATTGAAATCCAGACAGCAAGAGCTAGACAAAGTGAACACAGAGAAAGACAATCTAAAGAAGAAAAGTGATTGGGTAGAAGCTCGATACTCAGACTTAATGTCACTACAGGGAAGAAATAGTTCTCAAAGTTCAGAATTTCAAAATTCCTTTGATGTGTCAGATCTCCAACAAAAAGTTGAGGATCTTAATTCCAGTTTGGTCAAACAAAATGAAGACATGCAGTTATTACAATTTAAGTTGCAAGAGAAAGAATGTGAAATAGCAGAGAGAGAAAACGAACTCACAAAAACATTCAAGGAAGTTGTTTCTAAAACTGAAGAAGTGAAATCTTTAAAAGCAAATCTACGCAGAGTGTCAGGAGATAGTGATATGGAACTCATGGATTCTAGTTTCTGTTCTTGTGATAAAGAAATTCAAACAGAATTAAGAAGCAGTGTGTCGTCACCAGGTTCTATTAGAATCACGTCCTCATCTTCTGGTGACAATCATTCAGATATTTCAGTTTTACGTCAAGAAATTCAGGAATTACGCAAGGCATTACAAAATAAAACAGAAAAATTTGAAAAAGAACGTGAACAATGGAAGGACGAGAAAAACAAAGTGATACGATATCAAAAGCAGTTACAGTTGAACTATTTACAAATGTTTAACAAAAATCGCATGCTTGAGGCAGAAGTAGAACAGCTTACGTTAGATTTAGAGAACCGTGACATGAAGTTAATGGCTATTAATGGTGACGAGGAATCAATGTGCTAGATATCGTTATTATGGTGCTATAATATTTGTCTTAAAACTTTTTGTTTGTAGGTTGTAAGAAGTTTAATTTTTTTCAGTAATATGCTGCAACATTCATGATGAATGAAATTATTGACGAGAGGTAATATTAACAATTGACATCTCTTTGTAAAAAGAGGAATACTTGTTTAACATTGTAAAAGGACAATAATAAACTTATTATTTAGGGAAATCAGCCAATTGTCATTTGTATTTATTGTTGATGTACCATCAAAAATTCCATAAATTTAAACAGATTATGATTTATTTACAAGCATATCTACAAACCTCTTTTCCTTTGTTTTGAAAATAAAAAGACTTAAAAACTGACACTACAAAAATCAGAGTTGTGGAAATAGTTTGGTCTCAGAAACCTTTGATTAAGTAATATTTTATTTCAAATATATATCTAGTATAAATCCAATGATCAGGCTATGATACTAGACTATTGAGGAGTTCTTCAAAGCTTCTAAAATGTTGTGCCTCATTTTCACTCACACTGGACAAATAAATACAAAAGTGTTGTAATTCTACACTACCAGTGGAACACACAACATTAGAAAATGTGATACCCGATTTGTTAATTAATGCTCACCAATTAATAAAATATCAATTAATCTACTGTTATTTAACTAATGATGATAATAAAAGATACTTAAAGTTGTTCTCATTCAAAGATATAGATTTATCTAGGGTCTATGGATGCAGATAAACTTTTTGGGGATATTTGATTTTTGATATTAGTTGTTTGTTAGAAAGAATATTATTACAGTGGTCCATATCTTTAAAGCCCCCCATTCTTTAGAGAACAACCTCAGTTGGAATGCCACTTCAGGCTGCATTGAATTGATCATCTTAAACTAAATCAACCTCTTTTTTTAAAGATCACTCAGTCTTTGATCTTAGACTTCAGAATTTCAGAAGTTATTGGCCTGAAGTTAATAAAATAACAAATTCTAAGTACTGTACAATTGCAATGAAAAATCAATTAAGCTTACTGGTCTGATCAGATTTGTACTGATCAGGGGCATTAAGGACCCATGCTAAAGTTGTTACAAACTGACCAACTCTCTTGAACAAACACAACTTTCTGCAATGTCTTTGGGGTGAGTTTTCAGGAGATGGACCTCTGTTATACAGTTCTATAAGAAGATGTAAATGTACAATATTATGTATTGTGTAAATAAGTAAGAAATGTGCCAAATACAATGTATGTTGTGTGTGAAAATTTATAAAGTATTTTCTTGTCAATCAGTTTGTAGTATGATGCCTTGTGTTAACATGGCTGACTTCTTATCTTGTCTGTTTAAAAGTGCCTTGTGTTAACATGGCTGACTTCTTATATTTTGTCTGTTTAAAAGAAATAAACTCAAATATGGATAATTTCACAGAATTCAAACCATATGTTAGACTTTAAATTTATAATTAAAAAATAAATATTACTCAATCTGTTCAATTGAATTAAATTTTACAAAACTTTCTTCATATTAGCATTAAGGAAAAGAATATGGTTACTAATTAAATAAAATAAATTGAAATGTAATGGTTACTTTGATCTTATCTTACCCTACTAGTTATTGGTACCATATATTTTCACAAGGCTGTTGTTTACCTCTCTTTAATGTCATAATACATGTACAATCTTGTGTTTGTCTATAAAGATCATAAACCTGTATTTTTTGTCTACTATTAAACACTGACATTAAGTATTTTGTCATATAGTTACTTATATGTTCTTACACATTGGTCAGCAGGGTACCAGTAAATATTCCCATGTTTAAACAATGAGACACCAGCAGGATACCAATAAATGTTCTCATGTGCAAACAGTGGGACATTTAGTGTTTATTATTTTATTGGACCAATGGTATATTTTCATTTTTATGATCTTTTTCAGACCAGTTTAGTACATAAATATTGTAATGTAATTTTTTTTACAGACATTTAATGATATCTTGATGATGCTCTCTGTGTTGTAGAACTATATTTATTGCCAAGACAAAATTGTCATTTAATCTAGTCAAAGGGAGTGAACTCTAAACTTACACAATTGAAAATTTGTTTTAGAGATTATAATGTAAAAGGACTTCAAAAGTCTTCCAATTATAATTATGTTATTATATAATATAAATATGATAATATAAATATGAAAAATCAATGTTTGTTTCTTATGATTTATTATAATCTATGTGAACTGCCTGATAATTGCTGGATCACCTTGTTGGTGTAATGGTTAATACCTTGATTGTAGTAGATGCTGGGTTCAATCCCTGGTCAGATCTATGACTCTAGAAGTGGTATTTGTTGCTACTCCTCTAAGCATGCATCATTAAGGAGGTATTAGAGCACAGATTGGTAGGCTCGTGCATCATTAAGGAGGTATTAGAGCACAGATTGGTAGGCTCATGCATCATTAAGGAGGTATTAGAGCACAGATTGGTAGGCTCATGCATCATTAAGGAGGTATTAGAGCACAGATTGGTAGGCTCATGCATCATTAAGGAGGTATTAGAGCACAGATTGGTAGGCTCGTGCATCATTAAGGAGGTATTAGAGCACAGATTGGTAGGCTCGTGCATCATTAAGGAGGTATTAGAGTACAGATTGGTAGACTCATGCATCATTAAGGAGGTATTAGAGCACAGATTGGTAGGCGCATGCATCATTAAGGAGGTATTAGAGCACAGATTGGTAGGCTCGTGCATCATTAAGGAGGTATTGGAGCACAGATTGGTAGGCTCATGCATCATTAAGGAGGTATTAGAGCACAGATTGGTAGGCTCGTGCATCATTAAGGAGGTATTGGAGCACAGATTGGTAGGCTCATGCATCAATAAGGAGGTATTAGAGCACAGATTGGTAGGCTCGTGCATCATTAAGGAGGTATTGGAGCACAGATTGGTAGTATCAGTGTAGGCAATTAGAGTAACATATCTAACTGTGGACTGTTGTTTCAGTGAAGAAGCACTGTAAAAATCTAACTCTGTGTATTGGTCTAGTACAAACCTGATATAATATCATCATCTCATCAGAATGTAACTTGTTCTCGTCATGACATAGCTGAACAAGAAACATGTGCATCACAAAATACGCCCGTCTATATAAATTATCAAACGGTATAATGGTAATGACCCCAAAATAAATAGGGTTCTTCCCCTTCCACAGAGAAGTCGTGTGGCCAAGTTTGGTAAAGATCCAATATACAGAACTAAAGTTATCGTGCGGAAACGATCCTGTTGTCAAAAATTCTATTTATAGTAACGGTGACCTTGACCTTTGACATAATGACCCCAAAATAAATAGGGTTCTTCCCCTTCCACAGGGGAATCATGTGGTCAAGATCCAATATACAGAACTAAAGTTATGCGGAAACGACCCTGTTGTCAAAAATTCTATTCTTAGTAACGGTGACTTTGACCTAATGACCCCAAAATAAATAGGGTTCTTCCCCTTCCACAGGGGAATCATGTGGCCAAGTTTGGTAAAGATTCGATATACAGAACTAAAGTTATGTGGAAACGACCCTGTTGTCAGAAATTATATTTATAGTAACGGTGACCTTTGACCTAATAACCCCAAAAAATATAGGGTGTTCCCCTTCCACAGGGGAATCATGTGGCCAAGTTTGGTAAAGATCCAATATACAGAACTAAAGTTATCGTGCGGAAACGACCGTTGTCAAAAATTCTATTTATAGTGACCTTGACCTTTGACCTAATGACCCCAAAATAAATAGGTTTCTTCCCTTTCCACAGGGGAATCATGTGGCCAAGATTGGTAAAGATCCAATATACAGAACTAAAGTTATCGTGCGGAAACCTGTGTGGACGCCCGCCCGTCGCCCGCCATGCCCAATCACATAATACGGCCCGTCTCGAGACGGGCGTATACAAATTGTTCACTTGGTTTAACAACAATGGCTTGCTCACTACCAGTAGTCATTTGTCTAATTATAATTTGGTATACTTATCATTTTATATCTGATTGGACAATACTGACCATAATTTTATTGAAGTTATGACATCTCTGGTATTTTATTCAGTAGTCATATTTCTTTAGACAAACTTGTATTCTTATTTGGGTTATATTAGATAATGTAAATAGGTGTTGAATATCACTTTCTACAAAATTTTAGTTATATGTTGGTGGTAAGATCATTGGTAGAGGAAACCATGATAGCTTCAGCAATTCACTAACAAACCTTCCTACATAGTGCTTTATCTGCACCTCACTATGTGGGGGTGGGGAGCGAAAACTCACAAACTTTAGTGGTAATAAGCACTGATTGCTAAGATGCAACTACTGTGAAAGTGCAGCAATAAAGGCCCCTAGGGTTATGGTGTTTAACGCCACTCTCAACAATATTTCAATTATCGTTGGTGGAGTAAACAGGAGTACCCAGAGAAAACCACCAACCTGCCGCAAGTCACTGAGAAACTTTTATCACATAATGTTGTATCGAGCACACCTCACCTGAGAGTGATTTAAACTCGCAACATTAATGGCCTGTTGATTTAGTTTTTTATAATACAATAAATTATAATACCACTGGATGTTTTACCTTTAGTTTACCTGTATACCTTGAGTGTTCAACTATGGTAAGTAATAAGTAAATAATGATATGCAGGTAAATGAACACGAGAGACTATCTAATTAATCACTTTGAAACAGATTAAAGTGAAGGAATAGTGCTATTGCTGTTCCACATTTCACAGTCACAATAGGGTCTTCAATAATGAAAAGAGTTGAAACAGCCCCTAGTCTGCAGTTGAGTGTGAAACAGCCCCTAGTCTGCAGTTGAGCGTGAAACAGCCCCTAGTCTGCAGTTGAGTGTGAAACAGCCCCTAGTCTGCAGTTGAGTGTGAAACAGCCCCTAGTCTGCAGTTGAGTGTGAAACAGCCCCTAGTCTGCAGTTGAGCGTGAAACAGCCCCTAGTCTGCAGTTGAGTGTGAAACAGCCCCTAGTCTGCAGTTGAGTGTGAAACAGCCCCTAGTCTGCAGTTGAGTGTGAAACAGCCCCTAGTCTGCAGTTGAGTGTGAAACAGCCCCTAGTCTGCAGTTGAGTGTGAAACAGCCCTTAGTCTGCAGTTGAGTGTAAAACAGCTCCTAGTCTGCAGTTGAGTGTAAAACAGCCCCTAGTCTGCAGTTGAGTGTGAAACAGCCCTTAGTCTGCAGTTGAGTGTGAAACAGCCCATAGTCTGCAGTTGAGTGTGAAACAGCCCCTAGTCTGCAGTTGAGTGTGAAACAGCCCCTAGTCTGTAGTTGAGCAGTAGTTGAGCAGTTACAGCCCCTAGTCTGCAGTTGAGCAGTTACAGCCCCTAGTCTGCAGTTGAGCAGTTACAGCCCCTTGTCTGTAGTTGAGCAGTTACAGCCCCTAGTCTGCAGTTGAGCAGTTACAGCCCCTGTCTGCAGTTGAGCAGTTACAGCCCCTTGTCTGCAGTTGAGCAGTTACAGCCCCTAGTCTGTAGTTGAGCAGTTACAGCCCCTAGTCTGCAGTTGAGTAGTTACAGCCCCTTGTCTGCAGTTGAGCAGTTACAGCCCCTAGTCTGCAGTTGAGCAGTTACAGCCCCTTGTCTGCAGTTGAGCAGTTACAGCCCCTAGTCTGCAGTTGAGCAGTTACAGCCCCTTGTCTGCAGTTGAGCAGTTACAGCCCTTAGTCTGCAGTAGTTCTGTTTCTGTAGATACCTGCTACATCTGGGTATCTTTATGGTTTTGATGTTATTTTGTATTTAAAATATCATTTCCCAGATACAGGGTTATCAATAACCAAAACAAAATATCGTACTCACTATCTCAAAGTTTGGGGTGTATATTTGTAACCACCTGTGTGCAAAACTAATGGACTACACACACACACACTTTTGGCCATTTTGAGCTTGGAAAATTATTGCATATACAGGCATACAATTTTGCCTACATAGCATTACCTGTCATTGCAAGACCTCCTACAGTGTAAGTTAGAATTAAATAAATAAAGCTGTTTTTTGTTGTTGGATCCTAGTGTGCAGTTGTGCATGTGAATAGGATGCTCCAATCCATTGTTTTCCCCAGAGATTTTACCTTTGAACATAGTAATTGGGTCAGGAGGGGGTTATGTGACATTGCAACTCGTCCTACAGTGTGCTATATTTAAATGAAACTGGGTCTGAAGTTGGGTCCTACTCAACAGATATGCATTTGGTTAAGACGTTCTGGTCCATTGAATTTTCATAGAGATTTTATTGGGATTTGCTCTTGGTAATTTATTACCTATACAGTAACTTCTAGTATATGTTTAAATTAAATGAAAGTTAGTCTCGTTACATCATAATGCTTAGATGTTCATATGGGTAGGATGGTTGGGTCAATTAATTTTCACCAGAATTATCGCCGTTTGAACTACAAAACTTGGATGGGGGAGAGGGATTATGTGACATCATCGCAATGGAGTTTTCCCAGAGTGATAGTCCATTGAACTTGATAGCACGCCTTTATTGAAAAATACAGCACTGTTGATAAATTATAATGAGTGATATTTTGACTACATGCTATATTTATTCGATCACATGGGACGCAATAGAATAGTATAGAATAATTTTATTTTCCAAATCAGGTCCCCAAGGGGGCATTTACATTTAACAGTCATGATTGTTTAATATATAAAACAGCATATGACACCAAAATCAGTACATATCAAGGACTAAACAATAAGAACAATAAAATGACTTGTCAATCAATATTTACCAATAAGGTATATGCAGCCGTGTTGCTACTATGGGTAATGGAAGCAATGTTTAATATAATATTGCTCTGCTGCAATGGGCACCAACGGACGGTGCTAAGGTTTGTTGAATATTTACCAATGCCATGTACCTCCTGTTTAATGTTTCTGCTCAAATACTTAAGATCCTCTTCAGCAAATTTATACACAAGGCCAATGACCTTAAAATACAGACCAAGTTCGATTACCCTACAATTGACCACTTTATCATTCTGGAGTTCTGCCATTTAATACCATTTTCTCGTTTCTACTCTATAACTTACGTTCCTCTAAAGCCATACAAGGTCACAAGGTCAGGGACTATAATGCACAGGTCAAGTTCAATATGATTAACATACATTTTATGGTTCCAGGATCATGCCCGAGTTTACTTTAGCTGGAAGCAGGGTCATGGGTGTCCTATTGACATATTCTTTCATTTTTTGTAACCAGCTATTTTTCATCTAAGACTAAGTTCAATACAAAAGTAAACAGAAAGCATCTCTTTTCCCAATAACAATACTTCATGGAAATTTCAGTAAGTTGCTGTTAACAGAAAATGTGTACCTTGTTCGTATGATAATGCAGGTACTCCAACACTGAAAAGCAAACCTTTCACTACTGTGGTAAAAACAATTACTGTGAGTCACATTTGCAGCAAAGTTTCATGATTACTCTATGTTTATTTTCTCTGTAAATGTGATTTTTATAATTATTGATAATCAAACAATTCATTCATGATGCTTGAATAAATGTTTCTGGAGTTTAAAAATGGGTCAAGTTTTTTTGTCACTTTCATCTGGCAACATAATCTGTAGTTTCATCATGCTGCATAGAAATATTCTCAAATTAGTATGAAAACAGTATGTACATGTATTTCATTTTGGCAATTCCATTTAGAGTGAGTTTTCTGATATCGCTTGCACAATATTTCAACTTCAGTCGCAAATCTACAGGAGTAGAGTCTGGACATTGATTGGTTTTGGGTTCAAAAGTATATTATTATGAAATGTAACTGGAAGAAACCAGAAGTAGACCTACCGAACAGTTGTTAACTAAGTAGACCTACCGAACATTTGTTAACTAAGTAGATCTACCGAACATTTGTTAACTAAGTAGACCTACTGAACAGTTGTTAACTATATAGACCTACCGAACAGTTGTTAACTAAGTAGACCTACCGAACAGTTGTTAACTAAGTAGACCTACCGAACAGTTGTTAACTAAGTAGACCTACCGAACAGTTGTTAACTAAGTAGACCTACCGAACAGTTGTTAACTAAGTAGACCTACCGAACAGTTGTTAACTAAGTAGACCTACCGAACAGTTGTTAACTAAGTAGACCTACCGAACAGTTGTTAACTAAGTAGACCTACCGAACAGTTGTTAACTAAGTAGACCTACCGAACAGTTGTTAACTAAGTAGACCTACCGAACAGTTGTTAACTAAGTAGACCTACCGAACAGTTGTTAACTAAGTAGATCTACCGAACAGTTGCTAACTAAGTAGACCTACCGAACATTTGTTAACTAAGTAGACCTACCGAACAGTTGTTAACTAAGTAGACCTACCGAACAGTTATTAACTAAGTAGACCTACCGAACAGTTGTTAACTAAGTAGACCTACCGAACAGTTGTTAACTAAGTAGACCTACCGAACAGTTGTTAACTTCAAGCGATTATATGACGATAATAGACATCTGTACACGAATTCAGAGCCGTTTTCGGTGAGAGATAAAGGTGAAAACCCGATTTTAGACTTTGGCCAACAATAGTGTCATCCATTCTCGCTTTACACATGTATAACAATAATTTAAAAAATCCAATTTCGAGCTATATGTACAACACGGTAACCATAAATGATTTGATTTGATTTTTGGTGTTTAACGCCACTTTCAGCAGTATTTCAGCTATATCATGGCGACCAGTTTTAGTGGTGGAAGAAGCCGGAGTACCCGGAGAGAACCACCGACCATGGGCAAGCAACTGGTAAGTTTTATCACTTGCGGCTGCGAGTGAGTGTACCCTTTTATGTAATTTACAAAGCCAGGCGCGAACCCATGCCGTATTGGTGATAGGCTTGTATGAGTTGTTAGGTAATCCAACTACCTAACTCATTGAGCCACCCGGGCCCTCGGTATCCATAAAGGATGATAAAATATTACCCATAAAACTAGCTTAACCCTGCCACTTTTTATTGAAGTGCATGTACCAAATAACCAGCAGAAGAGTAATCGGTCATATGTATATGTTTTAGGAATATCCACATTGCCTTTATTTCTACGATTCTCCAACTGTTTTTTTCATACAAGACCAAAGAGAAGTAACTCTTGTGTACTAATACGCGATACCACAGTCAATACACACAGGCTAGATTTTAGAATACTGTACACACAGATTTCTTGTAATTGGTTTTTAAAATGAGAAAAAAATGTTCTTGAAGAGCCATATTTCAAAAGCTATCTGTTCAACTTACCGCCACTTTTAATATTTTAGCACAAGTTTGACTTATTATCGTTTGAAATTAGTTTAACCAATGCATTGTTTCATATTCCTGACAACCACATCGGTGATGTAATGGTTAACGTGCTCGCCTCGAGTGCGATAGATCGTGGGTTCGAACCCCGATCAGGTCAAACCAAAGACTATAAAATGTGTATGTGTTGCTTCTCCGCTAGGCACGTAGCATTAAGAAGTAAGAACAAACACTTGTTGGCTGAGAATCATGATAATGTGTCCGAGTGGGGCAATATGTCTATCCGCGGACTTTTGTTTCAGTGAACTAGCACTATAAAAATCCAATTAAGCGTGTTGGTTTAGTGCAAAGCGGACCTCATCGTCATGAATTAATCTGTTCTCGCCATGATATATCTGAAAAATGAAAAATCGCTGAGTTGGCGTTAAACAACAATCACTCACTCGCTCACTAAAAATATTTTTTTGAGGGGAAAATGGAAATGGGAAGTGCACATTTGCATTTTACAACAAACAAAATTTTATAAAAAAAAATATATAAAAAATGCTTGAATTCCACTCATGTGTTTATTGAGATTGCTGCTAGCTTCACTATCGCTGAGTTAAGGTAACTTAAAAAGACAACAATACCACAAATAAAACCAACAATTGACAACAAACAAAATTGTTAATTCACAATCCTCTTAGGCACTCACGGAATATTCCTTATTTGACCGAAATTTATTTCAACTGGTTCAAGAAGATGTAACGGACAGACACACAACCAGAAAAGAAATAAAAAATAACACCAGATCTGTAAATCATGCAAAATTAGACAGTCTCATTTATTTTTCCCATATCAAATAAGATTATGATATCAATAGTTGGCTTGTATTTTTTATGCATACATGAATATATATTTTTTATTGTACTGTTAAGAAATACCGCTGTGTTTAGTTACTCAATTGCTCACATATTTACTCACCTTTTCAGTCAGAGACAGAGAGTACTTGAAAAATGTAAATCAAATAAAAATGACTGAAATTTTAATTCATTTAATTACAAGTTAAAAACCTTTCGTTTTGAATAACAATCATTAAAAATAAATGTTTGACATATATTGAGATAGCATGTTAAGTAACCTTTAAATTTCAACTTTACTGAATTTTAAATTTCTGTGTATTCATCTACAATACGTCATTCAAATATATTTTTACAGCTATTTCACAGTTAACTACAAGTTTCCTTTCAATGTTATTCATTTAAGATTTAGACTGAAGTACAGCTAAAGGTATGTTATATAAATATAGATAAATGTATATCTTGTAAATTTTTAGTAATGTTTATAAAATATTCTAAACCAAAGCACTTCTTTTACTTGTTAATATTTATACCATTTTCAGGTCAATAGATAGAAGGATAGAAAAATCAGTACTTAACACAACTTTCAACAATAATTCAGTTATATCGTGACGGTGATTTGTTTTGATTGATTGATTGATTGTTTGTTTAATATCCAGCATGCAGATTTTCAGCTCTGTTCAGAACGTTAATATGTAATGGTTGGACATAATGGAATACCCGGACACAGCAATGCATCGACTGATAAACTTGATCACATCTACACGACCGATAGTCAAACTCACAACCTTGTGGGTTGCATGGATTGATGTAAATCCAACTACCATACGATCGCGGTCATGACAATTTCTACAGAAACCCAAGTTCAAAACAGGCGTTGCATAGTTAACATGGTAACAAAGGTCCGTTATTCTTCAGTAATGATTTATTCACAACATCATGATTTGATTTCTCTATTAATGTGTAATAATTTAATATTCAGAATGAAGAATATCCATAGTTATTGTGATTTTGTCAGTTTGCTGTGTTTCATTCATGAATTGTCTTGATGTTAAATCTTTAAATGTGGTTTGTTTTCAAATAAATTAAATTATCATGACATGTTGCTTTTACCATTTAATTTGTATTTGTCAGTATTTCGGTGTAATATAACAGCTATATGTAATGTGGTAACGTCCTATATTTGTGAAATAACAACTATTTCTACGAGTGTATACAGTTTATTTAAATAATTACTTCGTTCATACTCGATTGTAAATCAAATTTAAAAAAAACCGTCAGACAAAATACAACTTTTAAATGGAAAATTGTTTGTACTTTAAAATCATTTATTGTCAGTAGTCAATACAGTGAGTGGTATTTAAGCCATAAATTACACTTTAAGGGTTATTCAAATATTTTGAAAAGGGGTATATTTTAATGTGCGATCTCTTTAAATTGTTTTACGAGTTTATATATAAGACCTGAATTTTACTTATATTTTAAAATAGATAAACAGACCATATATTATTGTGTAAGAAGACAGCTTTGAAGATAATGTACGCTAAGGTAAGGTCTCTTTTGTCAAATAAATATCTCAATACATATCCGTAGCTATGATTTAAATATTAATTGATAGAAAATGAAGCCATATTATTCTAATATAAAAGTTTGTTTTACTTGTAATAAATATATGGGAAAATGTTTTACTTTAAAAAGTTCCCCCGATATATCTGGACGATATGTTTTGTGGCGAGTTGTATGTAGGAAAGTAGTCTTAGACAGTTTTGAAAATGAATTATCGACACAAAATCCCAGTTAAATCAGCAGGTACTTATGTTACTACCAATTATATATAAGGTAAGAGGAATGGACTGTGTTATTGCATGGAAAAGCACATGTGGTCCCATCATCTGATTAATAAAGTGGTTCATGCACAGGGCCATGCCTAGATTTAACTGTATAGATAACAAACACATGTACACAATATGCTAAAATATCTTTTCTGTACAGATCTAATAGATTGAGTATTCGATAACTACATTTTTAACAAATACACTTCCACAATGTTACAACACGATCACAGCAAAAGTGAAAACACGATAACACCGAAATGACTTAGATAATGTTTGATGTCACTGTGAAAACTTGGTTTATACATGTACATTCTGTGTAATTAAACAAATACTAAGTATTCATTCTCGTTTCAGGATTTATATGGAAATGTTTTGGTAAGTATGTAGATATTTGACGTGTCATATTCTGGGATTCAGCTGCATGCAAAAACAAAATAATTATATTTGAAAAGTAAATTTTTAAAAACAATTGAAACTTGTTTTCCAGTGACTCGGTTCGTTCATTTATCATGTCTTTAACATTTATAACACTTAAATGTTCCGTATGATCTATTACAACTTTTTTGTTAAAATGTGTACCACTTAATGGCTTATATTCACCTGAATGCAAAAATATATGGTTGCTTGGTACTTTTTTCCAACCGAAACTGTCCCTTTTCGGTTAAATAATGAGTCATTTGATATCTCATATAAATGTTAGTCAAAATTGTCACTTATTGGTCAGACAATTGTACCATTTGAAAGTCCTCGGACTCCCAATTAAAAGAATTAATGGTAACCAAATACATTATGTACTATTTTACCTCCGGTTGAAAAATATGACTTCCGGTAAAGTAAATGGATCATTTGATAGTCGATGGTCCCTAATTTAAAATATGCATGGCTGCTCTTTTTTTTACCAAGAGAAAACGACAACAAACTACTCGAAATTTTTTTTGTGTGTGTTTCAGTATAAAGTTTCCTTATATCATAGGGAAATAGCATTAATCCTAAAGGTCAGAGCGAAATAACAAT
Source organism: Bathymodiolus brooksi (assembly GCA_963680875.1). Classification (NCBI taxonomy): domain Eukaryota; kingdom Metazoa; phylum Mollusca; class Bivalvia; order Mytilida; family Modiolidae; genus Bathymodiolus; species Bathymodiolus brooksi. The sequence goes on from OY804577.1 coordinate 6,963,894, forward strand.
AACACCAAACTAGAAAAATACTGTAAGAATGGCTCCAAATGAAACAATTTTACAAGATATGACACTCGTTTGTTACTTTATACAGGGATCACGGGAATATCGAGCCGAGTTAACATCTAGAATTACCAGAAAACCAGCAAGTCGCCATGACATGCCACCACAGTATGCTAAAATCAAAGAGGACACAAGATCCCATAACTGCATAGAATGTGATAAACTATGTTATGAGATTGAAAGATTACAGATGAAGCTTGACGAGAGGTCCAGTAGAGGGTCTAGACTAGCAATGCTTGATAGCAAGGAATCTAGTCGTTCTGGAGATTACAAACATAATACAGACTGGTAGGTTACAGTTATGGTCTAGGAATTATAATAACAAAGTATATAATGTATATTCCCTTTTTTTGTGCATTTTCTTCATGGTAATACAGGACGTAACATGAACGGGTATTTCACCCAGGCTGGTAAAATAGGTTGAACAAGGTTGTGCTGTTCATTCAAATTCTGACATTTCCAACTGTTTATCCAATGTTTGTTGTCGCAATCGTATGGCAGCTGTATGTTCATTATATATACAATCAATACAATGCACGTCACTGCGAGTTCGATGGATGTCCCTGTCGATGTATACTTGACACCATCTTATACAGTTGCAGCTCGATGCTAAAGGCACTGAAACTCGAACACTATATCGTCCCCTTTTGTCTACGGCTCCAAACATACAATTATACCTCTCGATTGTAACTCAATAACACAAAAATGAAAAAAAAACCTATCTTTTCAAAAGTAAGGACACTTGCACAATGCAAATTACATCATCCAAAAAGTAAAGTTATTACTGTTATAAGTAGATGTTTGGACTAATCTCAGTAATCAAGGGGCTGTACCAAGTTAGATAACTGACTTGTACTTTATTACTGTTATATGTAGATGTTTGGACTAATCTCAGTAATCAAGGGGCTGTACCAAGTTAGATAACTGACTTGTACTTTATTACTGTTATATGTAGATGTTTGGACTAATCTCAGTAATCAAGGGGCTGTACCAAGTTAGATAACTGACTTGTACTTTATTACTGTTATATGTAGATGTTTGGACTAATCTAAGTAATCAAGGGGCTGTACCAAGTTAGATAACTGACTTGTACTTTATTACTGTTATATGTAGATGTTTGGACTAATCTCAGTAATCAAGGGGTTGTACCAAGTTAGATAACTGACTTGTACTTTATTACTGTTATATGTAGATGTTTGGACTAATCTCAGTAATCAAGGGGCTGTACCAAGTTATATAACTGACTTGTACTTAACTATAGAATTAAAGCGAGCTTCGATAGTGATCACGTGTTCGTTTCGAATTTAACTAGTATTTAACTTTTACTAAGTGACAAGCTTAAGAGTAAACCTGTTGAATAATACATAATGTCTTTCATACACAGGGAGGCATCATGGGCAGCTACTCCAGATTTATTGTCTACTCATAGCAAGGGCGACAATCCCAGACAAAAACGGCAGTATAAAGAGTTGGAGACTGATGTTAAACGTCTGAAACGAGAACTACATCAGAAATCACTGGAAGTTAGAATGTTACGAGAGGCACGTGTCAAGACGGTGGACGGGTAAGAAATAAGTTCTTTCTGCTGAATCATTGACTTTGGCATGCACATTACAGTATATTCTTCACAAGAGTTATCCAGACAAGACAACTGTACAAACATATGATTAAAAGAAAATTATAGACTACATCATATAATACGACATCCCCAAAACTGCTTAATATCCATATTCTGCTTCATGTGTTTTGCTTGGGAAATACCGTACTCTATAGTGTTTTGTTATTGCATGTTAATATTGATCAGAGTGAATAAGAGAAAGTTTAAATTGTAATAGTCAAGAATTCCACCAGTATCAATAAAACGTAAAACTACCTCTCATCTCAATTCATTGATTATTAAAGGACAACGACATACGTCGATGGAATCCAGGTCAAGGCCGCTTGAGGGTGTTGAGGTAGGAAAATGTTTAACAAAACATATTACCTCCTTGATATTCTATTATCACACTCGTTACATCCCGGATTACCTCCTTGATATTCTACTATCACACTCATTACATCCCGGATTACCTCCTTGATATTCTACTATCACACTCATTATATCCCTGAATACCTCCTTGATATTCTACTATCATACTCATTACATCCAGGATGACCTCCTTGATATTCTACTATCACACTCATTACATCCCGGATTACCTCCTTGATATTCTACTATCACACTCATTACATCCCGGATTATCTCCTTGATATTCTACTATCACACTCATTAGATCCTGGATTACCTCCTTGATATTCTACTATCACACTCATTACATCCAGGATTACCTCCTTGATATTCTACTATCACACTCATTACATCCAGGATTACATATATTGTAACTGAAGTGACATGTATAAGAACCTATAATGTAACATCATTATGGAGTATTACATGGTCAATTAATTGTCACTGAAGAAACGGTATCACGTGGAAAAGTTTGAAGATAGCAAAGGTAATCAGAAGCCTTAATTGGACGAATGATAGACGCTACAATGGTCAAAGGTGAATGACAAAAGGACAAACATTTGTCGACGAAATATTACACGTGAAACTTAAGATAACGTCACTCGGTCCACTAAAAATAGGGGTGAATTCAGAGGCCCAGCAGGGAAAAACAGTTCCTTCTTCACTAGTGGCACCCGTCGTGTTACCCATGTTAAACATCCGGTGATAAGTCACGAATTAGGAAATGATGATATCGTGACTATGACAAAAGGAACATATCCGAGCTCATTTGCGACACAGATATTCCATAACGATTAACCAACTGATGGAGTCGACCCTAAATCTTTAGAAGTGATGGCTTAAATTTAACCACTAGGAACCCTGAGTGCAGTAGTTTCCCTGTTAGAAGTAACCCTCTATCAAGGAAAGCATAATAGGAACAACACTATGTACTCCATATGCAGGTGCTACTGGCATGTTGCTAAATATAAATGGAAATTTCACAATTGGAAAATTGAAATCATATCTTGTGTCGTAAAGTTACGCTCTTAACCGGCCTTAGATCAATGTATGAAGCCGTATCTGTTGGATCCTGTATTTCCAGCTCAATGAGATAGATGCGACCAACATAAATCACCAAATATTATTTAGTGAAAGGACATTATCCATATAGTGGAACGTGGGCTAGCTTCATAAAGTTTGGGTGGAAACCTCTGCATGAAGTCTGCAACATACTTAGTAGTTACAGTGACACTAGCTACTCAAGGGGTGGTATGAATCAGATGTGAATTCTGAAAGATTCTGAAAATCTTTTAGAGTACATACAATTAAGACCCCTCTCTTTATGCAATAGCATTAAAACATTTGACTTCTCTACCCTCTACACAACTATTCCCCACTCAAAACTACAAGACAGATATGAAGAATTAGTCCAACTGTGTTTCAAGACAGGTTACAATTACTGGTTGACATATCTGTCTTTAAATTAAATAGTCTCACTTTATTCTTGGATTGTTTCTACACACAGCATCTTTATATTTGTAGAACCACCCTTCCTACTGACCTGGACGCCATGGTTGATCCATTACCACCAAATTCTGTTGCTGATTTGTACGATGGTATCTATAATACAGACTGGCAAATTGCTAATAAAGCATTACTTAACGACAAAGTAAATCAAGAACAAGCTGCCAGTAAACTCATCAAGATTTTAGTAGTAAGTTTACATTTGTTATTCAATTGGTACAATTTCAGGAATATTACGTTTATCTCAAACTTAATATACAATTGCTATTGTAAACAACATAAGAATTAAAGTATTATGAGTAGTTATTAAGAACACAGATATTTAAGTGTACACGGTGTGTTTCTGGAATAATCTTCATCAGGTACATTCAAAGTAAGGGAAAACAAAGCCAAATAATATATTATAATAATGTGTGTTCGATATGGTCAATAGCCATTACTAAAGGTTATTACATGAAATGCATTTTGTCTATTGTCGACTTACCATTGTTAGAGACAAACTATTTTATAATCTGGGGAGATTTCTTGTTCCAACGAAATATTCTTGTGTCTCGTGAATTAACGTTTTTTCCTCCAAAATTCAGAAAGGGCATAAAGGGATCAGGGGAATAATTCAAATTATGTTTTGATCGACAGACAGGAAATGCTGTAAAGTAGTTTATTTATTGCAATAGGTATATTCCATACGACAAGTATGCCAGACAACCCGTAACAATTGGTTTGTTTGAATTGGGCAGTAAAAGGAAGGAAAAAAACCACACTGTCAACAGTTCCTAAATCCAATCGGAAAATCGTAAACAGAGGCAAAATCGATACCGCTAGCACACACATATAATTATTCTCAATTTATTGTTATCCATGAAAAACACCCGACTAAGTAAAACAACCTTGCCTGTAGAAAATACTTGTTGTTTTAGGCTGCCTTTGCGTATTGTGACAAAGTAGCACCAGAACATTTAGTAGCCATACTAGCGTCAACAGTGAAGGTTAAAGGTCAGGTATGTCACTCTTTAATTACATTTCGTCGATGATTTTAACAAACATATTTTCCCAGTAATATCTCATTTGACTTTTGTAATCAGGTTTCATAGAATTAATCATTCTTATTAATTAGTTTGTTTTCTATTAAATAGAAAAGAATTAATTTTGAGACAGCAGTTCAAATATTACTATCCAGATTTAGACGAAACTTAACCAGTGCAAAATAGAATATGAATCAGAGGAAACAGTACAACGATCATAATCGTTATACATGTTACAAGTGAAACATATAATATTGCAAAACATCGACCAACACGTACTGCTACAAACAAACGGAAGTGAATGAGGTGCTTCGAGGGGGATATAAGAGCCATGAATTACACATATCGTGAAGTCCTTATCAATGGTGGTGTATCGTCAATGGCACCACGATTTTAATAATTGTAGTGGGAAGCAGAGACATTAACTCCGGTATTGATCGATTAATTCACGATGACGACCACGGAATTGTAAAATAATAATACCGAGACAGAGAAAATGTTTTATTTATTAGTAGCATGGAAGAAAACGAAGTAATACTTCGCTGTATTCTTAAATTCGTGGGATAGATTGTGCCAAATAACCACGAAAATTGACTCTGCTCAAATTAAAAAAAAGTATTCCACAGCATATGATGTGTTTGTAAATTTGGTAAGAGTCATCAACACATTTATTTATCACAACTAGTTATTATCTTACGAATTCCTCCTTTGACAGAGGTTTTGGTGTAAAGGGTGGGTTACAGATATATCATTGGATTTTTTGTATTCAAACTCTCAAAATATACTGTATATGTATTTTAATATTTTCCATCTTGTATTTCTCAAGTAGGCAGTTATTCAATGTTAATAGCTGTCTTGAGTTTTCATTTCTTTTTTAAATCAAAGAAAACTGTCATCGTGTTTGCTACAAAGAAAAATAGTTCAAAGTTGTATATGTTTCAAGCAAGCATGCCAAATAACTTGCAATTGGAATAAGACAATATTTATTGTAGATATAATGTTCTGTAGTTTATTGGAGAGAGAATGTTCTGTAGTTTATTGGAGAGATAATGTTTTGTAGTTTATTGGAGAGATAATGTTCTGTAGTTTATTGTAGAGATAATGTTCTGTAGTTTATTGGAGAGATAATGTTCTGTAGTTTATTGGAGAGATAATGTTCTGTAGTTTATTGGAGAGATAATGTTCTGTAGTTTATTGTAGAGATAATGTTCTGTAGTTTATTGGAGAGAGAATGTTCTGTAGTTTATTGGAGAGATAATGTTTTGTAGTTTATTGGAGAGATAATGTTCTGTAGTTTATTGTAGAGATAATGTTCTGTAGTTTATTGGAGAGATAATGTTCTGTAGTTTATTGGAGAGATAATGTTCTGTAGTTTATTGGAGAGATAATGTTCTGTAGTTTATTGTAGAGATAATGTTCTGTAGTTTATTGGAGAGATAATGTTCTGTAGTTTATTGGAGAGATAATGTTCTGTAGTTTATTGGAGAGATAATGTTCTGTAGTTTATTGTAGAGATAATGTTCTGTAGTTTATTGGAGAGATATTGTTCTGTAGTTTATTGGAGAGATAATGTTCTGTAGTTTATTGGAGAGATAATGTTCTGTAGTTTATTGGAGAGATATTGTTCTGTAGTTTATTGGAGAGATATTGTTCTGTAGTTTATTGGAGAGATGATGTTCTGTAGTTTATTGTAGAGATAATGTTCTGTAGTTTATTGTAGAGATATTGTTCTGTAGTTTATTGGAGAGATATTGTTCTGTAGTTTATTGGAGAGATATTGTTCTGTAGTTTATTGGAGAGATAATGTTCTGTAGTTTATTGGAGAGATAATGTTCTGTAGTTTATTGGAGAGATATTGTTCTGTAGTTTATTGGAGAGATAATGTTCTGAAGTTTATTGGAGAGATAATGTTCTGTAGTTTATTGGAGAGATAATGTTCTGTAGTTTATTTTAGAGTTAATGTTCTGTAGTTTATTGGAGAGATAATGTTCTGTAGTTTATTTTAGAGATAATGTTCTGTAGTTTATTGGAGAGATATTGTTCTGTAGTTTATTGGAGAGATAATGTTCTGTAGTTTATTGTAGAGATAATGTTCTGTAGTTTATTGGAGAGATAATGTTCTGTAGTTTATTGGAGAGATAATGCTCTGTAGTTTATTGGAGAGATAATGTTCTGTAGTTTATTGTAGAGATATTGTTCTGTAGTTTATTGTAGAGATAATGTTCTGTAGTTTATTGTAGAGATAATGTTCTGTAGTTTATTGGAGAGATAATGTTCTGTAGTTTATTGTAGAGATAATGTTCTGTAGTTTATTGGAGAGATATTGTTCTGTAGTTTATTGGAGAGATATTGTTCTGTAGTTTATTGTAGAGATAATGTTCTGTAGTTTATTGGAGAGATAATGTTCTGTAGTTTATTGTAGAGATAATGTTCTGTAGTTTATTGGAGAGATAATGTTCTGTAGTTTATTGGAGAGATAATGTTCTGTAGTTTATTGGAGAGATAATGTTCTGTAGTTTATTGGAGAGATAATGTTCTGTAGTTTATTGTAGAGATAATGTTCTGTAGTTTATTGGAGAGATAATGTTCTGTAGTTTATTGGAGAGATAATGTTCTGTAGTTTATTGGAGAGATAATGTTCTGTAGTTTATTGGAGAGATAATGTTCTGTAGTTTATTTTAGAGATAATGTTCTGTAGTTTATTGGAGAGATAATGTTCTGTAGTTTATTGGAGAGATAATTTTCTGTAGTTTATTGTAGAGATAATGTTCTGTAGTTTATTGGAGAGATAATGTTCTGTAGTTTATTGTAGAGATATTGTTCTGTAGTTTATTGGATAGATATTGTTCTGTAGTTTATTGGAGAGATAATGTTCTGTAGTTTATTGGAGAGATATTGTTCTGTAGTTTATTTGAGAGATATTGTTCTGTAGTTTATTGGAGAGATATTGTTCTTTAGTTTATTGAAGAGATAATGTTCTGTAGTTTATTGGAGAGGTATGGTTCTGTAGTTTATTGGAGAGATAATATTCTGTAGTTTATTGGAGAGATATTGTTCTGTAGTTTATTGGAGAGATATTGTTCTGTAGTTTATTGGAGGGATATTGTTCTGTAGTTTATTGGAGAGATAATGTTCTGTAGGTTATTGGAGAGATCTTGTTCTGTAGTTTGTTGGAGAGATATTGTTCTGTAGTTTATTGGAGAGATATTGTTCTGTAGTTTATTGGAGAGATATTGTTCTGTAGTTTATTGTAGAGATAATGTTCTGTAGTTTATTGGAGAGATAATGTTCTGTAGTTTATTGGAGAGATATTGTTCTGTAGTTTATTGGAGAGATAATGTTCTGTAGTTTATTGGAGAGATATTGTTCTGTAGTTTATTGGAGAGATAATGTTCTGTAGTTTATTGTAGAGATAATGTTCTGTAGTTTATTGGAGAGATAATGTTCTGTAGTTTATTGGAGAGATAATGCTCTGTAGTTTATTGGAGAGATAATGTTCTGTAGTTTATTGTAGAGATATTGTTCTGTAGTTTATTGTAGAGATAATGTTCTGTAGTTTATTGTAGAGATAATGTTCTGTAGTTTATTGGAGAGATAATGTTCTGTAGTTTATTGGAGAGATAATGTTCTGTAGTTTATTGTAGAGATAATGTTCTGTAGTTTATTGGAGAGATAATGTTCTGTAGTTTATTGGAGAGATAATGTTCTGTAGTTTATTGGAGAGATAATGTTCTGTAGTTTATTGGAGAGATAATGTTCTGTAGTTTATTGTAGAGATAATGTTCTGTAGTTTATTGGAGAGATAATGTTCTGTAGTTTATTGGAGAGATAATGTTCTGTAGTTTATTGGAGAGATAATGTTCTGTAGTTTATTGGAGAGATAATGTTCTGTAGTTTATTTTAGAGATAATGTTCTGTAGTTTATTGGAGAGATAATGTTCTGTAGTTTATTGGAGAGATAATTTTCTGTAGTTTATTGTAGAGATAATGTTCTGTAGTTTATTGGAGAGATAATGTTCTGTAGTTTATTGTAGAGATATTGTTCTGTAGTTTATTGGATAGATATTGTTCTGTAGTTTATTGGAGAGATAATGTTCTGTAGTTTATTGGAGAGATATTGTTCTGTAGTTTATTTGAGAGATATTGTTCTGTAGTTTATTGGAGAGATATTGTTCTTTAGTTTATTGAAGAGATAATGTTCTGTAGTTTATTGGAGAGGTATGGTTCTGTAGTTTATTGGAGAGATAATATTCTGTAGTTTATTGGAGAGATATTGTTCTGTAGTTTATTGGAGAGATATTGTTCTGTAGTTTATTGGAGGGATATTGTTCTGTAGTTTATTGGAGAGATAATGTTCTGTAGGTTATTGGAGAGATCTTGTTCTGTAGTTTGTTGGAGAGATATTGTTCTGTAGTTTATTGGAGAGATATTGTTCTGTAGTTTATTGGAGAGATATTGTTCTGTAGTTTATTGTAGAGATAATGTTCTGTAGTTTATTGGAGAGATAATGTTCTGTAGTTTATTGGAGAGATATTGTTCTGTAGTTTATTGGAGAGATAATGTTCTGTAGTTTATTGGAGAGATAATGTTCTGTAGTTTATTGGAGAGATAATGTTCTGTAGTTTATTGGAGAGATAATGTTCTGTAGTTTATTTTAGAGATAATGTTCTGTAGTTTATTGGAGAGATAATGTTCTGTAGTTTATTTTAGAGATAATGTTCTGTAGTTTATTGGAGAGATATTGTTCTGTAGTTTATTGGAGAGATAATGTTCTGTAGTTTAATGTAGAGATAATGTTCTGTAGTTTATTGGAGAGATAATGTTCTGTAGTTTATAGGAGAGATAATGTTCTGTAGTGTATTGGAGAGATAATGTTCTGTAGTTTATTGTAGAGATATTGTTCTGTAGTTTATTGTAGAGATAATGTTCTGTGGTTTATTGTAGAGATAATGTTCTGTAGTTTATTGGAGAGATAATGTTCTGTAGTTTATTGTAGAGATAATGTTCTGTAGTTTATTGGAGAGATATTGTTCTGTAGTTTATTGGAGAGATATTGTTCTGTAGTTTATTGTAGAGATAATGTTCTGTAGTTTATTGGAGAGATAATGTTCTGTAGTTTATTGTAGAGATAATGTTCTGTAGTTTATTGTAGAGATAATGTTCTGTAGTTTATTGTAGAGATAATGTTCTGTAGTTTATTGGAGAGATAATGTTCTGTAGTTTATTGGAGAGATAATGTTCTGTAGTTTATTGGAGAGATAATGTTCTGTAGTTTATTGGAGAGATAATGTTCTGTAGTTTATTGGAGAGATAATGTTCTGTAGTTTATTTTAGAGATAATGTTCTGTAGTTTATTGGAGAGATAATGTTCTGTAGTTTATTGGAGAGATAATGTTCTGTAGTTTATTGGAGAGATAATGTTCTGTAGTTTATTGGAGAGATAATGTTCTGTAGTTTATTGTAGAGATAATGTTCTGTAGTTTATTGGAGAGATAATATTCTGTAGTTTATTGGAGAGATAATGTTCTGTAGTTTATTGGAGAGATATTGTTCTGTAGTTTATTGTAAAGATAATGTTCTGTAGTTTATTGTAAAGATAATGTTCTGTAGTTTATTGTAGAGATAATGTTCTGTAGTTTATTGTAGAGATAATGTTCTGTAGTTTATTGGAGAGATAATGTTCTGTAGTTTATTGTAGAGATAATGTTCTGTAGTTTATTGTAGAGATAATGTTCTGTAGTTTATTGTAGAGATAATGTTCTGTAGTTTATTGTAGAGATAATGTTCTGTAGTTTATTGTAGAGATAATGTTTTGTAGTTTATTGTAGAGATATTGTTCTGTAGTTTATTGTAGAGATAATGTTCTGTAGTTTATTGTAGAGATAATGTTCTGTAGTTTGCTGGTTTTCGTTATTGGTAGTTGTTCTCCTGAGGATAAATCTATGGTATAGTTCACAGTTTATAAGAAATAAACTTAGGCATATTTTTTTTTTCTTTGTTTGGTTTTTTTCCACAATTTATTATCGATGTATAATATGGTTAAATAACTACTTTCATTCAAGGGTAACAGAAATACTCCGAATATGCCAAAAGTTGATATACACAAAGAAGCTGGTTTGTTTAGAAAGTGTATAGCAGAAAAGGTAGCATTAAATATTATTAAGGTAAATTACACTGTAAACTAGCAATAAAAAGAAAACCAAAAATACCACACTGTCGGAGTAATTCCAAAATCAAGCAAAGAATACCACACTGTCGGAGTAATTCCAAAATCAATCAAAGAATACCACACTGTCGGAGTAATTCCAAAAATCAAGCAAAAAATCCCACACTATCGGAGTAATTCCAAAATCAAACAAAGAATACCACACTGTCGGAGTAATTCCAAAATCAAACAAAAAATCCCACACTGTCGGAGTAATTCCAAAATCAAGCAAAAAATACCACACTGTCGGAGTAATTCCAAAATCAAGCAAAAAATACCACACTGTCGGAATAATTCCAAAATCAAACAAAAAAATACCACACTGTCGGAGTAATTCCAAAATCAAACAAAAAATACCACACTGTCGGAGTAATTCCAGAATCAAGCAAAGAATACCACACTATCGGAGTAATTCCAAAATCAAACAAAGAATACCACACTGTCGGAGTAATTCCAAAATCAAGCAAAAAATACCACACTGTCGGAGTAATTCCAAAATCAAACAAAAAATACCACACTGTCGGAGTAATTCCAAAATCAAACAAAAAATACCACACTGTCGGAGTAATTCCAAAATCAAGCAAAAAATACCACACTATCGGAGTAATTCCAAAATCAAGCAAAAAATACCACACTATCGGAGTAATTCCAAAATCAAGCAAAAATTACCACACTGTCGGAGTAATTCCAAAATCAAACAAAAAATACCACAGTCGGAGTAATTCCAAAATCAAACAAAAAAATACCACACTGTCGGAGTAATTCCAAAATCAAACAAAAAATACTACACTGTCGGAGTAATTCCAGAATCAAGCAAAGAATACCACACTGTCGGAGTAATTCCAAAATCAAACAAAGAATACCACACTGTCGGAGTAATTCCAAAATCAAGCAAAAAATACCACACTGTCGGAGTAATTCCAAAATCAAACAAAAAATCCCACACTGTCGGAGTAATTCCAAAATCAAACAAAAAATCCCACACTGTCGGAGTAATTCCAAAATCAAGCAAAAAATCCCACATTATCGGAGTAATTCCAAAATCAAGCAAAAAATACCACACTATCGGAGTAATTCCAAAATCAAGCAAAAAATACCACACTGCCGGAGTAATTCCAAAATCAAACAAAAAATACCACACTGTCGGAGTAATTCCAAAATCAAACAAAAAAATACCACACTGTCGGAGTAATTCCAAAATCAAACAAAAAATACCACACTGTCGGAGTAATTCCAGAATCAAGCAAAGAATACCACACTGTCGGAGTAATTCCAAAATCAAACAAAAAATACCACACTGTCGGAGTAATTCCAAAATCAAGCAAAAAATACCACACTATCGTAGTAATTCCAAAATCAAACAAAAAATACCACACTGTCGGAGTAATTCCAGAATCAAGCAAAAAATACCACACTATCGGAGTAATTCCAAAATCAAGCAAAAAATACCACACTATCGGAGTAATTCCAAAATCAAACAAAAAATACCACACTGTCGGAGTAATTCCAGAATCAAGCAAAAAATACCACACTGTCGGAGTAATTCCAAAATCAAGCAAAAAATACCACACTGTCAGAGTAATTCCAAAATCAAACAAAGAATACCACACTGTCGGAGTAATTCCAAAATCAAACAAAGAATACCACACTATCGGAGTAATTCCAAAATCAAACAAAGAATACCACACTGTCGGAGTAATTCCAAAATCAAACAAAAAATACCACACTGTCAGAGTAATTCCAAAATCAAACAAAAAATACCACACTGTCAGAGTAATTCCAAAATCAAACAAAAAATACCACACTGTCGGAGTAATTCCAAAATCAAGCAAAAAATACCACACTGTCGGAGTAATTCCAAAATCAAGCAAAGAATACCACACCGTCGGAGTAATTCCAAAATCAAGCAAAAAATACCACACTGTCGGAGTAATTCCAAAATCAAGCAAAAAATACCACACTGTCGGAATAATTCCAAAATCAAACAAAAAAATACCACACTGTCGGAGTAATTCCAAAATCAAACAAAAAATACCACACTGTCGGAGTAATTCCAGAATCAAGCAAAGAATACCACACTATCGGAGTAATTCCAAAATCAAACAAAGAATACCACACTGTCGGAGTAATTCCAAAATCAAGCAAAAAATACCACACTGTCGGAGTAATTCCAAAATCAAACAAAAAATACCACACTGTCGGAGTAATTCCAAAATCAAACAAAAAATACCACACTGTCGGAGTAATTCCAAAATCAAGCAAAAAATACCACACTATCGGAGTAATTCCAAAATCAAGCAAAAAATACCACACTATCGGAGTAATTCCAAAATCAAGCAAAAATTACCACACTGTCGGAGTAATTCCAAAATCAAACAAAAAATACCACAGTCGGAGTAATTCCAAAATCAAACAAAAAAATACCACACTGTCGGAGTAATTCCAAAATCAAACAAAAAATACTACACTGTCGGAGTAATTCCAGAATCAAGCAAAGAATACCACACTGTCGGAGTAATTCCAAAATCAAACAAAGAATACCACACTGTCGGAGTAATTCCAAAATCAAGCAAAAAATACCACACTGTCGGAGTAATTCCAAAATCAAACAAAAAATCCCACACTGTCGGAGTAATTCCAAAATCAAACAAAAAATCCCACACTGTCGGAGTAATTCCAAAATCAAGCAAAAAATCCCACATTATCGGAGTAATTCCAAAATCAAGCAAAAAATACCACACTATCGGAGTAATTCCAAAATCAAGCAAAAAATACCACACTGCCGGAGTAATTCCAAAATCAAACAAAAAATACCACACTGTCGGAGTAATTCCAAAATCAAACAAAAAAATACCACACTGTCGGAGTAATTCCAAAATCAAACAAAAAATACCACACTGTCGGAGTAATTCCAGAATCAAGCAAAGAATACCACACTGTCGGAGTAATTCCAAAATCAAACAAAAAATACCACACTGTCGGAGTAATTCCAAAATCAAGCAAAAAATACCACACTATCGTAGTAATTCCAAAATCAAGCAAAAAATACCACACTGTCGGAGTAATTCCAGAATCAAGCAAAAAATACCACACTATCGGAGTAATTCCAAAATCAAGCAAAAAATACCACACTATCGGAGTAATTCCAAAATCAAACAAAAAATACCACACTGTCGGAGTAATTCCAGAATCAAGCAAAAAATACCACACTGTCGGAGTAATTCCAAAATCAAGCAAAAAATACCACACTGTCAGAGTAATTCCAAAATCAAACAAAGAATACCACACTGTCGGAGTAATTCCAAAATCAAACAAAGAATACCACACTATCGGAGTAATTCCAAAATCAAACAAAGAATACCACACTGTCGGAGTAATTCCAAAATCAAACAAAAAATACCACACTGTCAGAGTAATTCCAAAATCAAACAAAAAATACCACACTGTCAGAGTAATTCCAAAATCAAACAAAAAATACCACACTGTCGGAGTAATTCCAAAATCAAGCAAAAAATACCACACTGTCGGAGTAATTCCAAAATCAAGCAAAGAATACCACACCGTCGGAGTAATTCCAAAATCAAACAAAAATACCACACTGTCGGAGTAATTCCAGAATCAAGCAAAAAATACCACACTATCGGAGTAATTCCAAAATCAAACAAAGAATACCACACTGTCGGAGTAATTCCAAAATCAAATAAAGAATACCACACTGTCGGAGTAATTCCAAAATCAAACAAAGAATACCACACTGTCGGAGTAATTCCAAATTTAAATATCAAAATCTGATAAAGAGACAACATCGATAATCCTAACACACAAATGCATGACCGCTCACTTTCCTGGCTTGATACAGGTACTTCAATAAGACATGGCAGGGTTAAACTAGTTTCATACTATTTATCATTTCTGTTATAAATTGACAGTTTATGTAAAACAATTATATTTAGCACTAGGAATCTAGAAACTGTTGAACGTTTTTAGAAGAATGTGAATGTACATTAACTATTATTATTCCACTAAGAGTGAAGGTTTAGGCATATAAAACTAGTTTAAGCCTGCCACTTTCTATTGAAATGGCTGTAGGAAGCCAGTAGAGTGGGCAACCATGTTTATATGTGTTCGAAGTATCGATTTTGCCCCTGTTTCTACGATGTTCTGATTGCATGTTCGAACTGCTCTGACGATGATGTATTTTTTCAATTTCATTATTATTATTATTTACATGTTCACAATGAAAAAGTGAGAAAAAAAAACAATATCTATTTATAATAAATATAAAAACATATAAATACAAAGCTGTCAAAACAATTCCTGAGACCAGTCGCATGAAGCAAGAAACACAATTCTATATTTAGATCCACCAGCTCAAACCAGTCGTCATATTTTGTATGTTTTGTATGAATTAGTATTACCATTTAAGGCATGTAATACAAATTTTCAAATATAATAAAAAATAAGTTGGTTGCTTAGCTCCCATCGACAAATACTTCCTGTATATTCAGGATGGGAAGAAGTTCAACAATATATAAACACTAATACGCTCCCGAAGGGAACGTTAATGGTAGAAGTATGAACATATTAATGGACTTCAAAATGTTCAACAACATGGCTGCCAACCGGAAATAAATTAAAAAAAGATAAATTACGTGACCTAATCTATGGCTGCCAACCGGAAATAAATTAAAAGACAAATCACGTGACCTAAACTATCTCCAATATAAACAATACGCGAGTAGCAAATAAAGTGATCGATGCAACGAGAAAAAAAAGAAATACATTGTGATCGTCTGCTACAAGAAATCCAAAGTTTTCAGGTGGTGTTATTTTTAAGCTTGATATTTTGTAAACAGGAAGAAAAATTACTGTTCTTCGGGGGCGTTTCAGGTTGCACCTGCCTCATATTATAGAAATGAAAAAGGACTGGAACAACCAGGACAACGACATTGAACTCCTGGACAAGTACGTGGAGTTGTGGACTGACGAACAAAAATAGCATTCTGTATCCGTTACAATACAATGCGCCTACTGTAATTTTTTTTTAGAAATTTGCATAAGCGGTTCCAAAAGGTGCAAGAAGTGTGGAATTCTCTAAAGATGGCAACCACTATGATCCCTTTTATGGCATGACCCCCATCAAAAGTGCATCTCCTATACCCCATCCGGGGACGTGCTGGGAAACTCTTTGCTTTGAGCACTGGCAAGCGTCACTAGTACCCACTACAATATTTAAGTCTTAAGTTCATAATGTTCCTCAATATGTTTAAACGTGTAGATTTTTTTTGCTATATTTCAGAATTTTAGGTTTGAGGTGTTCATGAAAATGCAGGAGTTTACGTATCAACAAAAGGAAAATTTCGACATAACCAAATATGTTGACAAATGTGTTAATATCACGTGGTTCATGGCGGTTCAGAATTATCCAATTATTCTAGACGATAGTGTGGTACGCAATAAGAAATTTGACTTTGAACATTATGGCCTGTTCCAGGACGAACAAGGAGGAGAAGAAACTGTATACGGTTATTTAGTTTGGCCAGCACTGATAAACGCTGAAAATAATACTTTTATCTGTAAAGGTGTTGCAGAGTCTTTGAATACGAAATAAATTACGGAACAATTGCTATAATCCAAATTCTGTGCTTTCTCTTATTTTGTGTAATATAGTGGTATTTTGTTAGTCAATGAAAAATATATTTTCTGTAGCCACTGATTCTTGGAAGGCAGTTGTTATCCAATGAAAATTCTATTTTCTGTAGCCATTGATTGTTGGAAGGCAGTTGTTATCCAATGAAAATTCTATAGTCATTGCTTACTGGATAGCAGCTGTTGTCCAATCACCACTCCACTTTCTAAGAGAACGTCAGATAAACATATATCTCTAGAAATCATTACATCTACTGCACAACAAAGGTATAGGAATAATGTTTCGCTTTATTCGTGTTGCATACAAATAACTGTCTCCTTGTACATGTACCTGAATTGTGTATACTATAGAGCAAGTGATGTGAAACGGTAGCAATATATCGCCGACATGATAGAGGACAACAGTGAAAATCGATTGGAAAGACGTTTGTTTCTGTGCTTTTCAGTACAATTTTGCAGTTTTGTTTAGCCTTTCTGACATTGCCGTCATTGGTGCATATACATACATTCTCGGCGGTAAAAAAAATATGCTGTACTTTTCTACCTGTTTCTAAGGTTCGTACAAATAAATCTTATATTTTCCGACAATGTTATATTGAGTATATTTGTTCTTGGATACCTGGAAATAATATTGTCTGCGGAGGTGTCGCTGAAACGTTAAATAGAAAATGATTTATGGATCAAATGCTAAAATCTGCTAATTCAATGCTTTCACACAGTACTAGTATATGAATTATATTATCCATTTAAAGTGAACAATTATAATTGTTCATAATGTCTAAAAATACAATGCTATAATAACGTAACTCTTATCATACATACGAGACGACTCATAATCTACAATTCAAGTGGCTGATTGTTAGTCTAATCGGTACCCTAGTATCCTAGCTGAATGTTAGATCTAATATTCTCATCTCTTTTATACTTGGGAACACTATGAAGATTATCATATTATTATGAGCAAAGTACGGCTACAAGTACAAGTTTCCTAATAAAAGCCCATGTTAAGAAAAGTTTAGAGATATCAAAGAGGTAAAAATCGGGGGAGAGCTCAGGTGCTCCGGAAGGTCGGTAATTCCTGCTCCCCATGTGACACCCGCTATGCCATCAAGACTAGAATGCAATATTTCCAGGTGTTGTCATTTGTACTAGATTGAATCAACATTTGAAAATTATATTTTTTAAGCGAATTACATTTTGCCATTTTTGGTTCTTAATAAAACTATTTTAATGTTTTTACTTATGTAACCTAGTCCTCCTGTTAGTCCTTCCATAATACGGCAATTCATCTTCAGGTGTATAAATCTGAATCACCAATTCAGCCAAATTTGGTTCCATCTGGATCAGAAGTTTTGCAGGAGATGCCTATAATGCGAAAAAAAAAGTTAACAGAAGACAGACGCAATGTTCACACGGGTTTTGTCCTAAAAAAAACAAACAATGACAGCAAAAGTCTGCAAAGGTGAGGGGGTAAGATTTTCATTTCCTATCCATCAGATCATAATATTTAAAATTAAAATGATCTGAAAAACAGTTCCATAATAAAATGAAAAACAAAAATACCACAGTGTCGGAACAGTTCCTAAATACCACAGTGTCGGAACAGTTCCTAAATACCACAGTGTCGGAACAGTTCCTAAATACCACAGTGTCGGAACAGTTCCTAAATACCACAGTGTCGGAACAGTTCCTAAATACCACAGTGTCGGAACAGTTCCTAAATACCACAGTGTCGGAACAGTTCCTAAATACCACAGTGTCGGAACAGTTCCTAAATACCAGTGTCGGAACAGTTCCTAAATACCACAGTGTCCGAACAGTTCCTAAATACCACAGTGTCGGAACAGTTCCTAAATACCACAGTGTCGGAACAGTTCCTAAATACCACAGTGTCGGAACAGTTCCTAAATACCACAGTGTCGGAACAGTTCCTAAATACTACAGTGTCGGAACAGTTCCTAAATACCACAGTGTCCGAACAGTTCCTAAATACCACAGTGTCGGAACAGTTCCTAAATACCACAGTGTCGGAACAGTTCCTAAATACCACAGTGTCGGAACAGTTCCTAAATACCACAGTGTCGGAACAGTTCCTAAATACCACAGTGTCGGAACAGTTCCTAAATACCACAGTGTCGGAACAGTTCCTAAATACCACAGTGTCGGAACAGTTCCTAAATACCACAGTGTCGGAACAGTTCCTAAATACCACAGTGTCGGGACAGTTCCTAAATACCACAGTGTCGGAACAGTTCCTAAATACCAGTGTCGGAACAGTTCCTAAATACCACAGTGTCCGAACAGTTCCTAAATACCACAGTGTCGGAACAGTTCCTAAATACCACAGTGTCGGAACAGTTCCTAAATACCACAGTGTCGGAACAGTTCCTAAATACCACAGTGTCGGAACAGTTCCTAAATACCACAGTGTCGGAACAGTTCCTAAATACCACAGTGTCGGAACAGTTCCTAAATACCACAGTGTCGGAACAGTTCCTAAATATCACAGTGTCGGAACAGTTCCTAAATACCACAGTGTCGGAACAGTTCCTAAATACCAGTGTCGGAACAGTTCCTAATTACCACAGTGTCGGAACAGTTCCTAAATACCACAGTGTCGGAACAGTTCCTAAATACCAGTGTCGGAACAGTTCCTAAATACCACAGTGTCCGAACAGTTCTTAAATACCACAGTGTCGGAACAGTTCCTAAATACCACAGTGTCGGAACAGTTCCTAAATACCAGTGTCGGAACAGTTCCTAAATACCACAGTGTCGGAACAGTTCCTAAATACCACAGTGTCGGAACAGTTCCTAAATACCACAGTGTCGGAACAGTTCCTAAATACCACAGTGTCGGAACAGTTCCTAAATACCACAGTGTCGGAACAGTTCCTAAATACCACAGTGTCGGAACAGTTCCTAAATACCACAGTGTCGGAACAGTTCCTAAATACCACAGTGTCGGAACAGTTCCTAAATACCACAGTGTCGGAACAGTTCCTAAATACCACAGTGTCGGAACAGTTCCTAAATACCACAGTGTCGGAACAGTTCCTAAATACCACAGTGTCGGAACAGTTCCTAAATACCACAGTGTCCGAACAGTTCCTAAATACCACAGTGTCGGAACAGTTCCTAAATACCACAGTGTCGGAACAGTTCCTAAATACCACAGTGTCGGAACAGTTCCTAAATACCACAGTGTCGGAACAGTTCCTAAATACCACAGTGTCGGAACAGTTCCTTAATACCACAGTGTCGGAACAGTTCCTAAATACCACAGTGTCGGAACCGTTCCTAAATACCACAATGTCGGAACAGTTCCTAAATACCACAGTGTCCGAACAGTTCCTAAATACCAGTGTCCGAACAGTTCCTAAATACCACAGTGTCGGAACAGTTCCTAAATACCACAGTGTCGGAACAGTTCCTAAATACCACAGTGTCGGAACAGTTCCTAAATACCACAGTGTCGGAACAGTTCCTAAATACCACAGTGTCGGAACAGTTCCTAAATACCACAGTGTCGGAACAGTTCCTAAATACCACAGTGTCGGAACAGTTCCTAAATACCACAGTGTCGGAACAGTTCCTAAATACCACAGTGTCGGAACAGTTCCTAAATACCACAGTGTCGGAACAGTTCCTAAATACCACAGTGTCGGAACAGTTCCTAAATACCACAGTGTCGGAACAGTTCCTAAATACCACAGTGTCGGAACAGTTCCTAAATACCAGTGTCGGAACAGTTCCTAAATACCACAGTGTCCGAACAGTTCCTAAATACCACAGTGTCCGAACAGTTCCTAAATACCACAGTGTCGGAACAGTTCCTAAATACCACAGTGTCGGAACAGTTCCTAAATACCACAGTGTCGGAACAGTTCCTAAATACCACAGTGTCGGAACAGTTCCTAAATACCACAGTGTCCGAACAGTTCCTAAATACCACAGTGTCGGAACAGTTCCTAAATACCACAGTGTCGGAACAGTTCCTAAATACCACAGTGTCGGAACAGTTCCTAAATACCACAGTGTCGGAACAGTTCCTAAATACCACAGTGTCGGAACAGTTCCTAAATACCACAGTGTCGGAACAGTTCCTAAATACCACAGTGTCCGAACAGTTCCTAAATACCACAGTGTCGGAACAGTTCCTAAATACCACAGTGTCGGAACAGTTCCTAAATACCACAGTGTCGGAACAGTTCCTAAATACCACAGTGTCGGAACAGTTCCTAAATACCACAGTGTCGGAACAGTTCCTAAATACCACAGTGTCGGAACAGTTCCTAAATACCACAGTGTCGGAACAGTTCCTAAATACCACAGTGTCGGAACAGTTCCTAAATACCACAGTGTCGGAACAGTTCCTAAATACCACAGTGTCGGAACAGTTCCTTAATACCACAGTGTCGGAACAGTTCCTAAATACCACAGTGTCGGAACAGTTCCTAAATACCAGTGTCGGAACAGTTCCTAAATCCAATAGAAACATAGGAGAAGGATGCCAAGTCGATACCCCCACACACAGGCACATTATCGCCCACTGTTCTAGCTTGGTCTTGGCACTTTGATAAAAGGTGGTGGGGTTAATGGTTTCAAAGGCCTAAATCTTCCCTCTTAGTGAAAGATTCATGGTCTGGTAGACCTATTGGTTAAACTGGTAGACTTCTTACCACAATCCTAACATCACTGACATGGCTTCGCTTCTCGATGAACATCTGAAGTGTTAAGATTTCCAGGACCTTACAAAGACTGAAGGTCTCGCCAATTATATTGCTTTATTTGTCCCTGTTTCCCCTTGTTGGTTCCGTAGTCACGATATACATGACAAACATGGCGGTATATACTAATAACTCAATACAAATTATAGCGTAAAACTATTACAAATGAAAGAGACGAGACATGATATTGGTGGAATTGTTCACCATCACTGTTTAAACTTTCTTTTTCATAATGACAAGGCTTTTACTGGTATAAACAAAAGAATGTACTGCTTAGAAGAACAATTATACGTCAAACATGATAAAATTATCGTTAAAGCTCAGGTGTTTTCTGGGTTTTCATTTTTAGAAATTAAAAGCTCTTTTGAAATACGGTAATCTTTATTGATATTTAATTAGAAATTAAACAAGTAAAGTTGTAAGTTAATGATCAACTTGTAGCCATAAACAAACTACATTGTGCCTTCAAACACTGTGCAATACATCATATGCTTTTATATTATTATTCTTCAAAAGGTTCCGTGTTGATTTTGTATTGTATTTTACGAGATACATATTTATTTCCTTTCCCTTTCGATTTTATTTCTATCAGAATTCTTTTTTAATCATCTCATGACGAAATATGTTGAACATAGATTACCCAAGAAGAATTGCAATCAGAATCTGTAAACTTAAGAAGGACAGACAAAACAATGGCCAAAAGAAAAAGGACAAAAGGACAAAAAACGATCTACAAAACATTACACATTATACTAAAGATCGAGTAACACGAACCCCACTAAAACCGAGGTGCTCTGGAAGGATGGACAGTTCCTGCGCCACTAGTGACACCCGTACAAATACCAAAAAAAATAAAGCATAAACAACCTACATAACAAATGGGGTTAAAGACGAATTGAATATCGCTTTTTACGCAGAAATCGTAGCGGACATCACAACAAGAAACAAAAAACAGTAAAGACATGTAATTTGACAATATTGAACACCACACAAATCATTAAGACAAGTACAAAAAATGGGGACGAACTCAGGTACCCAGGTCAGAAGATACTTCCAAACAAATGGATTGATGAAAATTCAAGCGTAGCAGCAACAGTACACATACATAGGCAAGTAAAAATACACAGCCACTATTATCCCGGTAGTGGTTACCCCCGTTATAAAGGGGGTCGATTTTCAAATAATATATATATATATATATATAAATATAAACGTCTGAAAAAGTAGCCAACGTATGAACCTACAGGATGTCGGATCGGAAACAAGTGTTAACGATTCTCTGCAAACAAACAAGAATGATAAATAAACGTCTAAAATGCAGCACAACAACATAAAAAAGATGTTAAAATATAACAAAAATAACTATAAGTCTACAAAAAGACTATAATTATAATCAAATTGACGGATATTTCGCTTGTCCGACAAGCTTCATCAGCGTCTGTAATCTGATCTGAAAAATGATCTGAGAATCAGATTGTCACGTGACCATCAGTTATCGTGACGTAAGAATCATAATCTTATATCAGTTTGTCACGTGACCATCATTTATCGTGACGTAAATATCATAATCTTGTATACAAGATTATGATTTTTACGTCGTGATATACAAGATTATGATTTTTACGTCACGATAACTGATGGTCACGTATAAGACTCAGATCCGTCTATGGCCTCAGATCCGTGTCCTCTCTTCAAATATGTGTCTTCCAACAAATCCATGTCCTATAAAATTACTGTACCTCCAAATCTGTGTCCTTTTACCGCGCAGATCTGTGTCCTTTGGAATCACTTCTTACTCAAATCTGTGTCCTCCCAAATCGATTTTCCCTCAGATCTGTGTCCTTCACTTTGACAGAAAAATGACGTCATAATAATAGCCAGTTGATAACGTCATTTGAGGTTGGCATTTGGAAAGAATGTAAAGACAGATTTGTCCAGCGGAAAGATTTTTGTCATCAAGGATATCAATTCTAATTTTACTTTCGAACTAAATAGATATCAATTAAGGCCAAGTCAATGAAGTATCTACTCTGTATGTGCCTGAATATGTGTGTAAAAAGACAGCAGTGATAAATACTCTTTTATATTGCCAGATAGAAAACAAATATTGGTTAGTTAATGGTATGTACAGAGACGTGCAAAAAGTATTCGGTCACTGTAATTTTTTTCTATATATTTCATATAAAACCACATTTTTTCAAAACATTATTCCAAAGTCAGTTCTTGTTCGATTTTGATAAAATTTGTTCCAACAAAAGCGAGAACGTATGTAGTTTTTGTGATTATTTTATCATATTTTTGGAAAGCATAGATTTTAAATATTCACGATTTAAACACAAACTTAAATTATATGTCTTCAAAAGTACTTTCATTGTATTGTCTTCTTGACGTTCAGAATTTAGTTTTGTGTTTAACAGGTGAATTCTTAAAATCCTTAGATGACAAAATGATGCTGAAATCACAGTGTAAAACTACACTTAAACATGTCTTTGTTTGTAAAAATTTCATCAAAATCGGACAAGAATTCACCTGTTTTGAATATTTTTTATTTTTTTATGAAATATACATTAAAACATTACAGTGACCGAATACTTTTTGCACGTCTCTGTACTTGATCTTTTTAAAAATGGTTTCATGCTGGTATCAGCAAAATTACCGATCACATAAATAGAAAAATACTGAGATGTGGAATAAATGTCCACGAGACAACAGTCCGTAAAAAAAGGAAAACACAAAAATCTCATATAGAGAAGTTCTAATAGTTACAGAATTAGGATTAATGCAATCAGTATCAAATAAATCCAGAGGTCTATTCTTGGTCTTGTGCACAGAATCGTGCATACTGCAGCAAGATCAGAGATTGCAAGAAAAAAAAACAAAAAAAACACGCAGAGCATAAATGGGTAAATGATACAAGATAAGGATACACTGGTCAGAGCAACGGTATCTAGACCTTCATCGACGGTCGGCCAGTGTAAACCATGTGGTGACAAGCGTTGCAACTGCTGTCTCCAATTGCAACACGCACAAGTGTTCCATAGCAAGACGACAGGAAAGGAGTATAATATATTTTGCAATGTCAATTGCAAAACACCTAATGTGTTTTACTTCCTTGACTGTCTGCGGGTCGCAATACGTAGGAGAAAGTGTCCAACCATTCAACAAAAGAATGAATGGACACAGAAGTGACCTTACGAAAAAGACGCTCTTGCCCGTGAGTCAACACTTTGTGTCGCCTGGGTACTCATTGGATGACTTTGGTAGATCCAAATTTATATCATTGACCACAATCCAAGTTGGAAAGAGAATCAAAGTTTTTGGATCCACGAGTTACGAACATTACATCCGGAGGGCATAAACAAAAAGGCCTAAATCTTTTGTTTTTTAACTTTATAACCAGTGCCTGGTCCTTAGCTAGTTGGTAAATTTCATCATTACATTTTCTCATTGTTTTCATATTGTTCATAAATTAGTGTACATATATATTTGAATAATATAAAGTTCAAGATTATGATTTTTACGTCACGATAACTGATGGTCACGTGACAATCTGATTTGAGACACTGGTGAATTTTTGATTATAATTATAGTCTTTTTGTAGACTTATAGTTATTTTTGTTATATTTTAGCATCTTTTTTTTATGTTGTTGTTCTACATTTTAGACGTTTATTTATCATTTTTGTTTGTTTGCACAGAATCGTTAACACTTGTTTCCGATCCGACATCCCGTAGGTTCATGCGTTGGCTATTTTTTCAGAAGTTTATATATATATATAACAACACATACTACAAAAACATGGAATGTGAAAAATGTGTTTGCCATGGTAAACGTCACCTGTCATGTTAACTGTACAGCTGGGAGTTCCGACTTAGCAAAGCATGATAGAAACCTGTAATTGTGTTGTGACGCTGTAACTGTATTAATAACCTCATTATGGGTGCAGTAAAATGTGCTATAAAATTGCCGGTACCTATTTCAGGTTTCTCGTAACCTTTGTGGGATAACTTTCGCGACAAGATGGTAAAAGTATATATTTTGTTCAAACAATCCCGAAAAGGAAGGAAAGTACATCAAGTGGGTACAAGAAATTGGTCATATACAGAGGATTTATTATTTCATCTCTCCGAGAAAACACCAGTGGTATAGAAATATGATCTAGACTGCCTTTTAGTAATGTAAGACAAATAAAATACACAACACGCCCTAGTGAGGGAACGGAATGAGTCCGTCGTCTTTAGAATATATCACACTCTTAACATTTAAGAACTGAATCTTATCTTCTGTAGTTTCAGTGTTGACAGAAGTACATTTTGCGATATTGCTTCATATCAAAATGTACTCTGTTAACGCCTTTACAACCATATAAAAAACAAAATTTGCATTAAAAATTCTTGATTGGTCAATTGATTAATTAATTAATTGGTTATGTATAACCTCCAATAATGAAAAGTATATATTCTAAACAAAACTTATTAAGATGAAATATTACTGGCAATAAAACCTAGCGTACATATATTTTACAAGAAAATGAAACAGCATTGTACTAAATTTTTTACATTATCCCCAAAAATTAATTTATTATCGTTTCATTTATTATTCGTCATTTCCTGCTCAACTGTTGTTATTGTATGTAGTTTTTACTTGCCATGACGTCTGAAAATAGTTGGAAGTTGGCGTAGTTGAATGGTTGTGGGAAATTCACTGATTGGTAAGATTGCAATTCCGAGGTCACGTGTGAATATTTTGACCAATCATATAGGGTTTTTAAAAAATGAACCAATGATGCAATTATTTACAAATGCAATCACCATCATGGTTTTTTGATAGAATGGAAATTTGAAGCCTTTCCTGATCATCAATAATACTGAACAATAGCGACGGAACAATACACATTCGAATACAATCATCAGCAGTAATTCTATTGGATGAAGTTGTCAATGGTTACTGCCGATTGGAAGGGGTAATAATTGCCTACTATCTTGGTGTCTCCTGAAACTTAATCTTTTCTCATTGGAATTGTTTGACAAACACAGTTATATTTGTTCATTAAGATGGATGATTGTAAAAAATCTCTACAAGACAGTACTTCTTCTAAGAAATCATTTTATATCAGTCATATTTTAAGGGATGACAATAATGAAGAGAAAAAAGTGAAGAGTGAACCCCCTTCATTATCAAACTCGATAATAAGTAAAGTTGAGGAAGGTCGAGATATAATTTCTTACCCTGTTCCATCTTGGTACCGCTGGTGTAATAGCAGATCAAGCTGGATTCAACAACTTAATTACACAAGTAAGTTTATATATTATAACTACATGTATATATATTTTTTGCTTGTTAATTATTTGATATATTTCATTTTATTTTTTGAAAGGTGCATTTAACATTTGAATAATTGTGAAAACCGAGATTTGGAGTTTTAACTATTCGCTTAGAATATAATGTTATCATTGTTTGTAATAAGGCATTTCATGTTTGGGTCCTATCTAAATATAAATGAAGAAAAATGTTTTTAAAACGTTTATTAAGCGTGTGTGTATGTTGCAAAAAAGAGGGATTGTTTTTGTTTTTATATAATATGCTCATTTTATTTTTCCCCTGTACAAATGAGTTTGTAAACAAGCAGTGGCCATAAGTGAGCTACCCTGGGCTGCTAAGGTTATTGTAAAGCAGGAGTTTGTTCAATAAGCTGTATGTATTTTAAAAAAACATTCAGAGGACCCCTTGGGTATTGCAGGATAATCTTTGCCAATGTTCAGCTCATATTAAAGCACCGTTCCTCCCTCAGCCACAGGTGACTTAGCTGATGTAGGATATCCTTTTAATTCCCTTTGGTTTTATTGCTCCCAAAACTTATATAGCTTTCAAATCTTTTTCTTTTTTATGTTATTCCAGAAACGCGTCGTGCGCACTAAATTTGACATCTATGTTTTTATTCTTCATATATTTAGGAAG
The DNA here is from genome assembly GCA_963680875.1 of Bathymodiolus brooksi. NCBI lineage: Eukaryota > Metazoa > Mollusca > Bivalvia > Mytilida > Modiolidae > Bathymodiolus > Bathymodiolus brooksi. The sequence continues at coordinate 6,991,025 of OY804577.1, forward strand.
GGGTTTCTAAATTATTGGTGGATGAAAGTGGAGTACCATCAATTTGAAGCAACTGACTGGCATACTTTATCTCAGCAATTTGTATCAAATTTTCTAAAATTCCTAAGCCTAAGAAGAAATAACAATGAATTACCACCTTCTCCCGTATTTTGTCAGTGCATTTCAAATAAAAATTCAACTAGAATGTGTATTCTTATGAATTTTTAAGCTAATGTCTGATTTTAGAAAGACATTTAATAAAAATAATCTGGTATAAATGTTAATACCTTAAACGTTAACGTTCACAAATATAATGTTATATGTATTTGTTAATGCAGTTTATTAAAATATTCATGATAATTCAAAACTGTATAATTACATATCATAAAATAAAACTAAAACTGCTATTTAAAAGCTAAATATAATTAATTTACGTTTGTCGAAGTCACAATGTAATCCTTCTTTACTCATTCACGACTTATCACCGAATATGACTTAATGCATCGCATTTAATAACATGTGTAGCACGACAAGTACCATTAGTGGAGCTGGAACTGCTAACCTTTCCGTAGCACATGGGTTCACTACCGGTGGATTTCGTGTTGCTCAATTTTCTATGTAGTGTCCACGATTGTTCGTCTTTTTTGTAATTTTTCATTTGACCTTCTTCGATTTATGGTAACTTCAAACTTTTCTTTTGACAAATCAAAACAGTAATAATAATAATAATACACCAAACTTAACTATAACTATAAGGAATATAAGATGTTATATCTAAAAGACAACGAATGGATACAATTTTACATAGATTGGCATTGATATTCTGGATGGAAATCCACAATCAGCTGTGAACTCTGCCTGTACGTTAGGTCTAAATTTGACATGCATTTTAAAATTAATTGGTATTTTGATTTCGTCTTTTCTTTAGGGATAATAATATGCTAGTTTTTTATTCGATTGAAAAATGGCAATATTAAATAACATGTTATAAAATATAATATATATGAACACCTTCTCCCAATATAATATATATGTAAACTCTCTCGCCAAATAATTTATATGAGCAGTCTCTTCCATAGTAATATACATGTATATGAATACTCTCTCAACACTCTCTCCCCAAATAATATATATGAACACTCTCTCCTAAAATAATATATATGAGCACTCTCTCCCCAAATATGTTAATTCCTTATCCCATTCTGTTCGTGTCGTTTTATAGTAGTACAACGGGAACCACTACTGGAGCAGGAACTACTAACCCCTATGGAGCATCTGAGTTCATCCCTGTTGCTCATATTTTTGGTTTTCAGTGTTGTGTTTTTTGTTTTGTATGTCTTTATTCTGTGTCTTGTTCACATTGTTGCCAGTGCCTCTGGATTGTCCATATACGATTTCTCCTCCGGTTTTCTCTAACGTTTATTTAGTGGGATTCGCGCTTCTCAATCGTTAGGTTTTATGTAATGTTTTGTAGATCATTGTTTGTTCTTTTGCCCTTTTTATTTTGGCCATTGTATTGTCTGTCCTTCTTAGATTTGTGGCTTCTGTTTACTCTTTTAGTATCTTCAAACGTTCTTACAGAGAAGCTTTATCTTGAATTGAATTAAATTTCTTCTTCGTTTAAGAATTATTCAAAGATAATTTCCACTTTTATATTTGAATAAAAATAAACAAATTCCAGGCATAAAACAGACTTGGTCATCAATGTTTTAACAACAATAATAATAATAAAATAACTAACACACACAATCTTTTTTATGATTATATAGCTCTCTTTATTGTGAAGGATTATTTTTAGCTACCATAGTATTATTTAAATAATTATCGTGCAATTGATATGTTTGTTAAAATACTCGGGTGTAAATAATTTTTGTGTTAGAGTGAGTGATTGTTGTTTAACGTCAATTCAGCAATTTTTCAGCTATATCATGGCGAGAACAAAATAATTTTCAATGAGATGATGATGAGGACCGCTTTGTTCTAGACCACCACGCTGAGTTGGATTTTTATAGTGCTATCTCACTGAAGCAACAGTCCGCGGATAGACATGTCACTCCACTCTGACACATTATTCTGATTCCGAGCCAACCAGTCTTTGATCTTTCTCCTTAATGCTGCGTGTTTAGCGGAGAAGCAACAAATACCAATTTTATAGTTTTTGGTTTGATCCAATCTGAGCTCGAACCTACGATCTACCACACTCGAGGCGATCACACTAACCATTACACCACCGTTGTGGGGGTTTTTTTCTAGTAGAAGTTACCGTTTAAGCCACAAATAAGTTCTGCAGAATGCATAACTGCTTCAAAATAAATACAATAAAATTCATTAAAATGAAAGCATAATTCACATTCTGTTACATGCACGGGACCTTATTGTCAACCATAACCAAAAAACTGAAAAAGAGGAAAACATTAAGCTATTTGAGTGAAATAATTCTTTTCTTGCACCGGTTTGTTAATCATAAACTGCTATTATCGATGCTAAGGGATGCACAGTAAAAATCCCTATTGAAATCAACTGAAACTATCAATTCCTGATTTGTTAATTTATCGCCATAGTTATGAGCAATTCAGATTTCTGTTGCTTTTAAACGATTATTTATCTGTGAAATTGGGTTTATTTAACTGAATAAAAACGCTATTAAACAGGGCAGTGTAGCTTTATTGAAAGTAATTTAAAGATGACTGCCTACTTCTCAAGGGTCACTTAACATAATTTCTTTGTGTCAACTTTCTTAAAACTATATTGATTTATACATCGGTCTTTATCAATGTCAAATTCTTGACCATTCGAATTTCTCGTGATCATAGGGCTTCAATCACATTTTAAAAATACAGTAGAAAGTTGAACCTTCGTATCTCTTCTGATTATAGATATTAAAGCACATATTAGGGATACAGCTGAAAGTTTTCGTTTCTTTTTATAGGGTTCACACTAACTTTTTTCACGCAAGTATCACGTGATCAATCTGGATATATCGTCTGCATAAAAATAAATCCAAGTGAATCTAGATTAATCACGTGAAAAAAACAACGCGTTACTAAGGGAACGACCATTTAACTTGATTCCCAATGTTGCTGAAAAAAATATTCTGAATTTGGTGGAGGAAAAAAAAAATAATCTGATTCAGAGTTTTTGCCATATAACCTAATGTAACATTCTGGAAAAAATTTCGCGCTATGCACAAAAAAAATAAATATTCTAACAAAAAACCGTAACCCCCCCCCCCCCCCCCCCCTTCAAGTTAAATGGTCGGTCCCTAAGAAGGGATGTTTTGCATTAATTCAAACTGGAGTGGAGTACCATGAAAAAAAAACCAGCAGGTGACATAACTTGAAAACTTTATTAAAAAGAATTATATCGAGAATACCTCACGACGAAATACCCAGAGAAAACCAACAACTTGATGAAGTCACTTGAAAACTTTTTAATATCGAGTTACCTCCCCACAGAAGTACCCAGAGAAAACCAACAACTTGATGAAGTCACTTGAAAACTTTTTAATATCGAGTTACCTACCCACAGAAGTACCCAGAGAAAACCAACAACTTGATGAAGTCACTTGAAAACTTTTTAATATCGAGTTACCTCCCCACAGAAGTACCCAGAGAAAACCAACAACTTGATGAAGTCACTTGAAAACTTTTTAATATCGAGTTACCTCACCACAGAAGACCTTCATGTTAAATACAAAAACGGAATATCGGTGATGTTACTTGTATTTTTGATATTCCTTTATGTAACAAATATCACTCGTTGAGCATGGTTTGTACATGCAAAAGGGGTAATCATAAACGTAAATTGAGGAACAGACAATACAATGATCAAAAGAAACAGGACTAAAGGTCAAACAATTATCTACACAGTAAATTGAGGAATGAGCAACAGGAACACCACCAAACATTCATGCTCCATTTGTGGCACCCTTCGTCTTATTTATGCTAAAAGTAAAGAGATTAGTCATATTTGATGGTGATATGACTCCTGGTTTTTAATGGGGAATATGTTGCTCAATCCTGAGGTTTCTGTGTAGATCGTTGTTTGTCCTTTTGTCCTTTTTTTGGCCATTGTGTTGTCTGTCCTTCTTCGATGTACGACTTCTGATAACCCCTTTGGTATCTTTTGGCCTTTGTGTTGTCTGTCCTTCTTCGATGTCCGACTTCTGATTACCCCTTTGGTATCTTTATACTTTTATTCCATTGTATATATTTCTTCTTTCAATTGATTATAATATGCAAACACACTATTAAATATTTATATTTCCAGATAATGTTACTCAAATAAAAGAGCCCATTCCCAACAGATCAGTTATTACTAGTGATGTATCCTCCCAATTTGATGTTCAGCTGTTTGACAAAGAATGCCAGAAAACTACAGGGACATCTTTATTAGACTTCACAGATGACGACTACAGAAACAAGCGAAAGAAAAAAACCAGAACAGTATTTTCTAGAAGTCAGGTTTATCAGTTAGAAACGACATTTGATCTCAAACGGTACTTGTCGAGTTCTGATAGAGCTGCTTTAGCTAATTCTTTAAAACTGACAGAAACACAAATTAAAATATGGTTCCAGAACAGACGTAATAAGTGGAAGAGACAGATGTCAGCAGAGATGGAAGCTTCACCATGTTCTACCATTAACTCATCAACTCAACTCCGCATTCCTGTCATATGTAAGGGTCATGACTACCTACGACCTGGCTATAGCGTAGCTCCTACGACTCTAGATTCCAGCTTTCTACCACCATTTGATGGGATGCCGATACGATATGGACAGCTGATTATTCCAAGATCCGTTACCATGTGACACAAACTTATCTTATTATGTGTTATATCTGTAGAGCATGACCTTAAAAAAACTATTTATTATGAACTAATGAACTGACTTCAATTCATTCATATTGAAATACGCAATTCTATTTAGAAACAAATAATTAGAACAGCGAAAACTCAAGTATTCCCACATGTATTTCTTTTAATTAAACATTCAAAATTAAAACAAAAACAATTAAAATATATTTTTTATGGTTTGTTTTATTTACAGAGTACAAAAAATAATAGAACATCTAAAATGTGTACAACACCACAGAAGTTAAAAAAGTGCCGTGAAAAACACATAAAAACAATTAGACTAAATATATGTTTTTCTTGGATAATGGATAAACCTCTATTCTTTTCAATATTATGATGTCATCGTTTGTTTGTTAAATATTTTGACTTTGATTACATTATAATCCTATATATTTCTCACAAAAATTATTGGCTCTAGAATAAAAACGTAGATATCAAATGTAGTGCCACCACACGTTTCTGGAATAACCTTCATCAGGCACGTTTCTGGAATAACCTTCATCAGGTACGTTTCTGTAATAGCCTTCATCAGGTACGTTTCTGGAATAACCTTCATCAGGTACGTTTCTGGAATAACCTTCATCAGGCACGTTTCTGTAATAACCTTCATCAGGCACGTTTCTGGAATAACCTTCATCAGGCACGTTTCTGGAATAACCTTCATCAGGTACGTTTCTGGAATAACCTTCATCAGGAACGCTCAAAATAGACAAAGATGAAAACACAATTATTTCTGGTGAAAATAGAATAAAATAACGACACACAAGGTAAAAATAATTAAGGCACTGAATGATAAAATCAGGTATATGAATATGCTAGTAATTAATTTCTGTCATCTTATTTCTTTCATTGTAAAGCTATTTTATACCAAAAAATGTCAAGAAATGAAACCATTTTTAACTTTTACACTAACAACATTAAATACTACATTGTGAATTTGGAACTGTTTTGATGGCGTGGTAGATTTTACTTGGAACTGTTTTGATGGCGTTGTAGATTTTACTTTTAATTTTATTATCAATCAAAACCATCTTGAAAATTACCATAGGTTAGGGTGCAATAACTATCACACATTTACAACATACAAAAATGCACAAATTGACCAAAAAAATCTTCATTTTATAGTTAATTCTTTTTTGCAAAACTCAGACAGGAATCGTAAATTTACACAAGTAATGTCGTAACCATACACGTAAAGACGTCTGAGGGAAATATAGCTGTGTATGATCATTGCGCAATACGGAAGTCTCTATTTTATATAAATACATGTAGAAAAAATTTTAAAAATCACTTTTAATTCAAGTCACAGTTCAGGTAAGTTTATATTTGTTTTATCTAAATATAATTATATTGAATAGAAAATCATCTTTTTTAATAACTGGATATCCTGTAAATAGTTAATTTTTTTATGAAAAAATGATTTATTGCTTAAATGTGTCCATCATCTCAATATATTTTGTTAGAATGTGATTGTTCAAACATTTTCAGTAAAAAAAAACTTATTTTTTTATAACTAGTGTTGTATTGAATGTGTTAGAAAATTGGGTTAATTTGATCTCCAAATATTATATTTATGAATGATCTGCCGACGGTTTCGGTTTTCCATTTGTAATAGACATAGCAAAAATTGCTTTCAAATTTTCAAAAATAAGTAAAAAGACATACTATAACTACAGGAAGACTACAAATGTCGCCAAATTGATAACAAATAGTTTCTATTACTTTGTGCTTACAATGAAAGTCGGTTCCTTATTGAGTAAAGTAACTCTCAAAATCATTTCACCTTTTTTGTTGACAGGTCAACTTCAAAATGAACACTAAAGCCATCATCTGTGTTATCCTGCCTTGTATCATCGCACTGGTTTCCTGTGCTTATTATCAATCAGCCCAGTACGGCTACCATTACCCACATCCAAGACAAGTAGCACCATACCAAAACAATGCTGCTAGCAGTTACCAGGCTGTCAGACAAGCTCGTCTTTTTAACTATCGTAAGTACCTGTACAATATCTAGACATTCCATTGATCACTATTATTTGGATTGCCATTATTTCATTTTTGAGCATCACCTGATCAAGGTTAACACAGAAGCGCGTCGTGCGCACTATAGTTGATATATACGTTTTTTATTATCATGATTTGTGTTTTTCCATTTCCAAAAACAATGCTGTTAATAGCATATACAGACCCCGCAAGACAAGCTCGTATTGTTAATTACCGTACGTATTTTTGTGTAAATAAAACGTTTTTCTGGAATAACCTTCATCAGATACACTCATAGTTCAAAGATAGGTAACCCAATTAAGTTAAAAGTCGTTTGAAGCAAGAAAACTAAATGGCATGAACATGATAGCCGAAATTGGCTAAGGTCGCCTATGCCTGAAATAGATGAAACTTAATTTGAATAATAACATTAGTTCAAATATAAATATATCTAATAGACCATGGCATTGCCGAGACACTGACAAATGAACAGATGATACCTTTGGTGATAAACAGTCCACCCACAGAGGTAACAATGAAAACGTAGATATCCAATTTAGTGCACACAACACGTTTCTGTAATAACCTTCATCAGGTACGCCCATAATCAAAAGATTGGAAAGCTAAATAACTATCTTAAAAAGTCTTTGGGAGAAAGAAATCCAAAGGTTCTATATATGAGAGGCCCGGATGTTCTAAATATGAGAGGCCCGGATGAAGTAACATCTGCAAGAGTGAAGAAAATCTTAATTTCAATAATGATTACAATATTTAGGAACTTGTAAATTTCAATAGCTCAGTTATATTTTTCTTTGATTTTCGTTTTATATTTTGTTCTAGTTCTTGGAGGATTATACTTTTTGAATCTCTTCAACATAACCGGAAACAGAATCGCTGGTTAAATATGATTTAGTTATAATTTGGTAAGTACAATTTATATAAGATTTGAAATTAATAGATTGTATTATAGCTTGATAATTATAAAGAAAAAATTAAATGGTGACATAACGAAAAAAACATTCATCAACCAAAATTTAAAAAAAAACATGTATATCCAATCATCGTGGCATTAATTGCCTATGTTAACTCATATATAAATATTAAAAACGTTTTCTTAATAGTAATAGTCATTTATAGATATAGATATTGTTTTTCTTTGGTCTATTTAATGATAATTTCATGCCTTTAAATCTGGATACTTTGAATTCTTTTTAATAAAGCATATTAACAAATCACTTTTGTAACTCAATACTGATGTCTTGTGCTTTTTTTTTTGCTTTTTTTTTAATATATATATATATTATTTGGAATTATCAATATTTACAAAATACATGTAGGTAAAGTACAATATACAAATGGTAAAAGAAAACTCTTCTAACTGACATATGTCGATCAACATAGTGAATTCTAAGTCTAGCCTTGCGTTATTATAATTGTAACCGGAACCAGTTTCTTGGCAAAATTTATAAACTTTAAAAATCGATTTTTACATATTAAAAATTAGACTAAAAAGAGATTTTTTTAAATATTTATTTTAAATTATTTTTAATATTTAATAAAAACAAGGATTTTCATAAATATTGTCAGCCAATTTACATTTATGTAAAATCATTTTTTAATTCATATTTTTTACTTATTTTCAATATGAAAATAAGAAAATGACAAATATAAATGAATCATTATTAATATTAAGAATGTATTTTATATTTATAAATACTATATCTTCCGGAAAAAAATATCAATCAAACATAGAAAAAAGATGTTGAAGCGTGTACATATCTTGAAGCAGGAAAATTAATTAACTATGATTAAAGCACTACGTAGCTTATTTAGAAACACTCTGACAATAACATCAAATGCTTTGACATAAGAATCATACAGTATTTAATGTATATAAATTTTCTCATTTTAGGTACTAATTACACAGTTCCTGTGAAAAGATGACTTCCAGTTTAATGGTAGAATGTTCAGAGCAGGACAATTTATGCTTTATTCAAATATAAAACTCTAAATCATATTAAATTGTTTGTTATTTGGGAACACATGTCCTCACTCCCATTGTATTATATTCTCTTTCCTTTTGATTATTATTTCTAATAGGCGTTAGAGGAAACCGAAGGGGCAATCAAGAATGGACAATCTAGTGAAACTGGCAACATTAGGTACACAAAACACTGGACGAAGACAAGCAAAGCAAAAACCACAATATAGAAAACTAAAAAGAGGAGCAACACGGACTCCACCAAATACCGGGTATGAACACAGACTCTCGCGAGGGGCAAGCAGTACCTGCCTCCATCAAGACACCCGCCATGTTAATTTAATTCTTTATTTATTTAACGAGGATTACCGACAGCTACGAGCGGTTTTCCTCAAAATATATACATGAATACATAATTTGAACCAATATGAATCAACATATTACTCACATAGTCAATATGTGTTCGACACCAAAATATGTAAACAAAACACAAATGACGTAAATAAAACATGAACCTTCCAACAACAAACAACTAGAGGTAAAGATGAACCGAACATCGTTCTCAAGTGGAAATCTTAGCGGATATTACAACGTAGAACTCAGAACGTAGAGATATATGATAGGAGAACTAAAGATGAACCGAACATCGTTCTCAAGTGGAAATCTTAGCGGATATTACAACGTAGAACTCAGAACGTAGAGATATATGATAGGAGAACTAAAGATGGACCGAACATCGTTCTCAAGTGGAAATCTTAGCTGATATTACAACGCAGAACTCAGAACGTAGAGATATATGATGGGAGAACTAAAGATGAACCGAACATCGTTCTCAAGTGGAAATCTTAGCAGATATTACAACGTAGAACTCAGAACGTAGAGATATATGATAGGAGAACTAAAGATGGACCGAACATTGTTCTCAAGTGGAAATCTTAGCAGATATTACAACGTAGAACTCAGAACGTAGAGATATATGATAGGAGAACTAAAGATGAACCGAACATCGTTCTCAAGTGGAAATCTTAGCTGATATTACAACGCAGAACTCAGAACGTAGAGATATATGATAGGAGAACTAAAGATGAACCGAACATCGTTCTCAAGTGGAAATCTTAGCAGATATTACAACGTAGAACTCAGAACGTAGAGATATATGATAGGAGAACTAAAGATGGACCGAACATCGTTCTCAAGTGGAAATCTTAGCAGATATTACAACGTAGAACTCAGAACGTAGAGATATATGATAGGAGAACTAAAGATGAACCGAACATCGTTCTCAAGTGGAAATCTTAGCAGATATTACAACGTAGAACTCAGAACGTAGAGATATATGATAGGAGAACTAAAGATGAACCGAACATCGTTCTCATGCGGAAATCTTAGCGGATATTACAACGCAGAACTCAGAACGTAGAGATATATGATGGGAGAACTAAAGATGAACCGAACATCGTTCTCATGCGGAAATCTTAGCAGATATTACAACGTAGAACTCAGAACGTAGAGATATATGATGGGAGAACTAAAGATGAACCGAACATCGTTCTCATGCGGAAATCGTAGCGGATATTACAACGCAGAACTCAGAACGTAGAGATATATGATGGGAGAACTAAAGATGAACCGAACATCGTTCTCATGCGGAAATCTTAGCAGATATTACAACGCAGAACTCAGAACGTAGAGATATATGATAGGAGAACTAAAGATGGACCGAACATCGTTCTCATGTGGAAATCTTAGCAGATATTACAACGCAGAACTCAGAACGTAGAGATATATGATAGGAGAACTAAAGATGGACCGAACATCGTTCTCATGCGGAAATCTTAGCGGATATTACAACGCAGAACTCAGAACGTAGAGATATATGATGGGAGAACTAAAGATGAACCGAACATCGTTCTCATGCGGAAATCTTAGCGGATATTACAACGCAGAACTCAGAACGTAGAGATATATGATAGGAGAACTAAAGATGAACCGAACATCGTTCTCATGCGGAAATCTTAGCAGATATTACAACGCAGAACTCAGAACGTAGAGATATATGATAGGAGAACTAAAGATGGACCGAACATCGTTCTCATGTGGAAATCTTAGCAGATATTACAACGCAGAACTCAGAACGTAGAGATATATGATAGGAGAACTAAAGATGAACCGAACATCGTTCTCAAGTGGAAATCTTAGCTGATATTACAACGCAGAACTCAGAACGTAGAGATATATGATGGGAGAACTAAAGATGAACCGAACATCGTTCTCATGCGGAAATCTTAGCAGATATTACAACGCAGAACTCAGAACGTAGAGATATATGATGGGAGAACTAAAGATGAACCGAACATCGTTCTCAAGTGGAAATCTTAGCAGATATTACAACGCAGAACTCAGAACGTAGAGATATATGATAGGAGAACTAAAGATGGACCGAACATCGTTCTCAAGTGGAAATCTTAGCAGATATTACAACGTAGAACTCAGAACGTAGAGATATATGATAGGAGAACTAAAGATGAACCGAACATCGTTCTCAAGTGGAAATCTTAGCAGATATTACAACGTAGAACTCAGAACGTAGAGATATATGATAGGAGAACTAAAGATGAACCGAACATCGTTCTCATGCGGAAATCTTAGCGGATATTACAACGCAGAACTCAGAACGTAGAGATATATGATGGGAGAACTAAAGATGAACCGAACATCGTTCTCATGCGGAAATCTTAGCAGATATTACAACGCAGAACTCAGAACGTAGAGATATATGATGGGAGAACTAAAGATGAACCGAACATCGTTCTCATGCGGAAATCTTAGCGGATATTACAACGCAGAACTCAGAACGTAGAGATATATGATGGGAGAACTAATGATGAACCGAACATCGTTCTCATGCGGAAATCTTAGCAGATATTACAACGCAGAACTCAGAACGTAGAGATATATGATAGGAGAACTAAAGATGGACCGAACATCGTTCTCATGTGGAAATCTTAGCAGATATTACAACGCAGAACTCAGAACGTAGAGATATATGATAGGAGAACTAAAGATGGACCGAACATCGTTCTCATGTGGAAATCTTAGCTGATATTACAACGCAGAACTCAGAACGTAGAGATATATGATAGGAGAACTAAAGATGAACCGAACATCGTTCTCATGCGGAAATCTTAGCGGATATTACAACGCAGAACTCAGAACGTAGAGATATATGATGGGAGAACTAAAGATGAACCGAACATCGTTCTCATGCGGAAATCTTAGCAGATATTACAACGCAGAACTCAGAACGTAGAGATATATGATAGGAGAACTAAAGATGGACCGAACATCGTTCTCATGTGGAAATCTTAGCAGATATTACAACGCAGAACTCAGAACGTAGAGATATATGATAGGAGAACTAAAGATGAACCGAACATCGTTCTCATGCGGAAATCTTAGCGGATATTACAACGCAGAACTCAGAACGTAGAGATATATGATGGGAGAACTAAAGATGAACCGAACATCGTTCTCATGCGGAAATCTTAGCAGATATTACAACGCAGAACTCAGAACGTAGAGATATATGATAGGAGAACTAAAGATGGACCGAACATCGTTCTCAAGTGGAAATCTTAGCAGATATTACAACGTAGAACTCAGAACGTAGAGATATATGATAGGAGAACTAAAGATGAACCGAACATCGTTCTCATGTGGACATCTTAGCAGATATTACAACGCAGAACTCAGAACGTAGAGATATATGATGGGAGAACTAAAGATGAACCGAACATCGTTCTCATGCGGAAATCTTAGCAGATATTACAACGCAGAACTCAGAACGTAGAGATATATGATAGGAGAACTAAAGATGGACCGAACATCGTTCTCATGTGGAAATCTTAGCAGATATTACAACGCAGAACTCAGAACGTAGAGATATATGATAGGAGAACTAAAGATGAACCGAACATCGTTCTCATGCGGAAATCTTAGCTGATATTACAACGCAGAACTCAGAACGTAGAGATATATGATAGCAGAACTAAAGATGAACCGAACATCGTTCTCATGCGGAAATCTTAGCGGATATTACAACGCAGAACTCAGAACGTAGAGATATATGATAGGAGAACTAAAGATGAACCGAACATCGTTCTCATGCGGAAATCTTAGCGGATATTACAACGCAGAACTCAGAACGTAGAGATATATGATAGGAGAACTAAAGATGAACCGAACATCGTTATCAAGTGGAAATCTTAGCGGATATTACAACGCAGAACTCAGAACGTAGAGATATATGATAGGAGAACTAAAGATGAACCGAACATCGTTCTCATGCGGAAGTCTTAGCGGATATTACAACGCAGAACTCAGAACGTAGAGATATATGATAGGAGAACTAAAGATGAACCGAACATCGTTCTCATGCGGAAATCTTAGCGGATATTACAACGCAGAACTCAGAACGTAGAGATATATGATAGGAGAACTAAAGATGAACCGAACATCGTTCTCATGCGGAAATCTTAGCGGATATTACAACGCAGAACTCAGAACGTAGAGATATATGATAGGAGAACTAAAGATGAACCGAACATCGTTATCATGCGGAAATCTTAGCGGATATTACAACGCAGAACTCAGAACGTAGAGATATATGATAGGAGAACTAAAGATGAACCGAACATCGTTCTCATGCGGAAATCTTAGCGGATATTACAACGCAGAACTCAGAACGTAGAGATATATGATAGGAGAAAATGTTGAATATCACTATATGTAAACATACACAAAAACACAATAAGATAAGTTTTGTCAAATATGGAGTTCTATTCCGATTCCGATTTCATATGTATTCTTTGATTTCTATTATTAAATTACATTAGGAGTGAGAAGAGCTAACTAACCCTTCTGTTCCTCAAAGTTTTCTAGAAATTCGTGTTGCACGATCTTTTACTTTGCTTTGTTTTACCGTTGTGTTTTGTTCCATTCATACGATGGGGTATCTTTTAATCGAAAATTACTTTTGCTTTTCTGAAGTCTAATGATTGACAGTGATTCAAATCAAGTCCTCCTGTATCGTTTCTTATTCTTTATTTTTCATTCTTATTGTTTGATTTTTATCAAATAGTTTGGAAATCATGTTACAGCTTAATATAGAATTAGAACGAATACTTAAATTTGAAATTAAAATTGAAAAGGGCATTGTAGACTAAGGTCAAACAATCAGACATCATTAGTGTATATGTGGGTATTTAGAGTGGTTTGATTGATTGATTGATTGATTGATTGATTGATTGATTGATTGATTGATTGATTGATTGATTGATTGATTGATTGATTGATTGATTGATTGATTGATTGATTGATTGATTGATTGATTGATTGATTGATTGATTGATTGATTGATTGATTGATTGATTGATTGATTGATTGATTGATTGATTGATTGATTGATTGATTGATTATCTTTATTTCGGTCTACGGTTTTCAATATAATTGCTAAAAAGGAATTTTATTGTATTCCGTTTAACAATATTTATATTTGTTTAAAAATAGCACATTTATTTTTGTATTCCAAAAACGCGTGGCGCTCACAAAATTTTATATCTAACATTTTCTACTATCACTGGGTGGATACCTCTGTTGGGGGCAATCAGTTCTGTAGGTAGTATCTACCGATACCTCTGCTGGGGGAAATCAGTTCTGTAGGTAGTATCCACCGATACCTCTGCTGGGGGCAATCAGTTCTGTAGGTAGTATCCACCGATACCTCTGGGGGCAATCAGTTCTGTAGGTAGTATCTACCGATATCTCTGCTGGGGGCAATCAGTTCTGTGGATAGTATCCACCGATACCTCTGCTGGGGGCAATCAGTTCTGTAGGTAGTATCTACCGATACCTCTGCTGGGGGCAATCAGTTCTGTATGTAGTATCCACCGATACCTCTGCTAGGGGCAATCAGTTCTGTAGGTAGTATCCACCGATACCTCTGCTGGGGGCAATCAGTTCTGTAGATAGTATTCACCCAGTAGTAAGTACGTCAGCATTGACATGGTTTATAAGATATATTTATGTTTGAAACTTAAAGTTCCCAGGTAATATAATTTATTAATACTAAAGTCAGTCTTCTTCAGGTGTAGGTAGACTTAGCTGATTTTAGCTACCCATTTTACGCCTCTTGGATTACTTGTTCTAAAAGACTTTCAAATTATTACCAATTTCCAATTTTATTTGCCATGAGCATACATGATGATATATCAGAAACGCTTCATGTGCACTAAAGTAGATATCTACCTTTTTACTACATTCATTTTTTTTCAAAACAAAGTTTATTATTAATATAATGAAAAGGAGAATGAATAGTGGAGTATTATTAGACAAATATATTTTCTTAGTCAGAATAGATTTTCGAGTAACATTTCAGATTAAAAAAAAAAAAAAAAAAAAAAATGGCAACAATACACATACAGAAGCAAAAAAGAATAAAAGAACAGAAAGCTCGAATTAAGTTGATATGAGAGGGGTCGTAAAACAAGAATTATTATACAATCAGTCCGTTTTACCTAGATTAATCTACATTGGTTTCACAGTGCTGTATTTCCTGCAATGCATCCAGATCTTAAAGCATCAAATCTCACCCTGAACATTCTTTCATCTGGTCGTCTATAAAGTGTTGAAGTTCTTACAGACACAACTGGGTTTCATTTCATTTTCATCTTACCGGAAGATAAGAATAAAAAATAATTATTCAATAAAACGAAAAACAAAGATTATCACACTTTCAAAATCAAATCCAATGTAAAAATCCTATTAAGAGACAAAATCGATACCACAAGACACAAATACACGACCACTTACTTTCCTGACTTGGGACAGGCACTTCAATGAAAAAAAAACATTGGTGGCGTTAGACTAGTTTGATGGGCGCAAACAACCCCTCTTAGTGAAATGATGCGGTTATACAAGTGTGTTCTACATGTAAGTAATATGTAACCCTCACAGATAACCAGACGAACATCATTGTTATAGAGAAAGCTATATTATTGAACATTATACATTATACATAATATATTTAATTTTCGTGAAACAAAAGTTATCATATATATATATAATATTAGCTTTGTTAAAGAAAGTCAAAAGATACTAAGACGTTATTGAAAAAAATCAAAATAGAAATATCAATGCGTGGCTAAAGAATACGAAAGGTAAAAAAATAATCAACCTAAACAAATGCCACATGTAGAGCAGGAACTGCTCACCATCCCGGAGGACCTGAGGTCACACCCGGTTTTAGTGGGGTTCTTGTTGCATGATCTTTGCTTGTCCAAGTAATGTTTTGCAGATTATTGTTTGTCTATTTGTCTTTTTTCTTTTGGCCATTGTAGTATCTGTCCTTCTGTTTACGGCTTCTGGTATCTTCAAACTTTTCAAATTAAGAATGAGCAACACTGACCCTCTTTGGTGAATGCTTCAGTCTGTCATCAACCCCTGTATTACCATATTGTATTAATTGGGACATATAAACCCCACGTGTAGCTACTGCTGGAATGTTGCTACAACTGAATGGGAAGTAAATTGTAAAGTTGAAGTAATCTCGTACAGTTTGGATCTCAATATAATATTTTCATATTTCAAAGGTCAAGATATCAAGTGGACATTAGAGTGTCTGTAATATCTTTAATTTCATTCGCATAGATGTAGATCATCAAAAACAGAATAAATCATAAATCACTAAAACATAATGAACAAGATAAAAATATAGACAAGAATCAAAAAAAGACAATATGGTGAATATTGTTACACGTGTTGCTACATGACTGTTAATTAACTCACTAGAGTAATATATGTTACATTATTGTTACGTGTCACTTTACTCTTTACTGTATTGAAATCTTGAAATATATAGTGTTTTATCGTGAATTTGAAGACCATAATTTAAGTAAATAAAATAATGGGTTTTTGTCCTTGATATTTGATTAATTATATTGTAAAAATAAAATAAAATGTGTCATGCTGAATTTTGTTTTATTTCACATTGTTAATTCTGACATATTTAACAGAATTTGGACGTTCCATAATAGTAAAAATGATCTGATGAACATAATAAAATTATCATTCGTTTTATAACAATATATATATGACTGGGGTTCGAAACCATGACACACCGCACTCAAGGCCAGCATGCTAACCATTTTACCACCGTTGCTTCTAATGAAATACAAAGTCAATCAAAAATGACATCAGTCAATTAAATCCCACACAACAACAAAACAGTCAAATAAAGCATAACAATAGTAATATTACATATAGTAACATGTTAAGCATTGATCTACAAGTAATTGGACCTATTAACGCCAGTACCTTCATTGTTACAAACTTTCATTTTTATATCACAATGCTGATTCATGCCAAATACAGTTGTATTTCCATTTCTGATTCTTCAGACAAGTTTAGATATTTGAATTTACATTTCACATGGCTATTTCTGATTCTTCAGACAAATTTTGACATTTTAATCTTCATTTCACAAGGCTATTTCTGATTCTTCAGACAAATTTTGATATTTTAATCTACATTTCACATGGATATTTCTGATTCTTCAGAAAAGTTTTGATATTCTAATCTACATTTCACATGGCTATTTCTGATTCTTCAGACAAGTTTTGATATTTTAATCTACATTTCACATGGCTATTTCTTGTTAATTGCAGTTTTATTGCTGGTTCATTAATACCCTTTTTTGTATTTTTTTATCCATTGTCGCAAATGTAAAATTGTTGCTAAGACACAATAGCCCCTGCTGCATTAATTAAAATATATCATGAATCTGCATATCACAATAATGATTCACATCAAAATAAAATATTTATTTAAGTTTCACATACCAGTCAAGGTAAAATTTTAGACCTTCGGAATTACTCGGACCCCATCATGTATAATATAATTGCATCTTCATTCGTTGTTCTTTGTCAATACTGTTTTGTCTCTCTCAATTATTTCCATAGCAACCTGTGTAACACTTTGGAACTCCATTTATCACTTTTGAGACAGACCAGTTCCTATTTTTAGCGATGTGAGATTTTCTTATCTTATCTGATATGTTTCTTTTCTTATCTTTTATGTTTCCAATAATGTCTAAAGTCAGTCTGTGTTTAACTTTTGTACTTTATGCATTCTATATCCACATCACAATGATACACAAGAAATATTGTAACAATGCGAGAAGATTATTGTTTTCAGATTTACTCTCATTACATTATGTCCTTACTACCCTATTTCCTAAGGATCATCTTGATATTTACAAAATCTGAATCGCCTTATCCCATGGATTATTTCTACCATGTTGGGTTTAATTTGGTTGGTAGTTTAGCAGGACAAGATTAAAATATAAGACAAGTTAACGACGACGCATGGACATACGACAATGAACAGAAAATGACTGAACATTAAATGTCTCCTTTTTCATCCGAAGTTTTCCTTTCTAGATGAACACAGAATGTCATTATCTTAGTAATGTGGTAATCCACTTAGACAAAACAATAACTTCAAGCCACAAAAATAAATAAACCAAATCAATACACTACATGTCTTACTTCATTATATGTGCTCTGTATACCAGTATTGGACTTGTGAGAGTCCATGTACCATACTCAAGTTATAACATTTGTGTATCCCACTACAGATATCGCTTTGGCATTGTTGAACTGTGAAAATCAATGTACAGTTCAAACACTATACTAATTGTTAGGTCATTTCAATGGTAAAAACACAGTCATATGCGTGGAGTAATCGCTGCATTATTTATATTTCATGCAGCTAAAAAACAGTTTAAGGTGTATCGAACAAATCTATTGATTTTTCTTGTCGATGACCAAATTATACTCTAAAGACACCAACTAATGAACTGAATATATGAATTCATATGCAAAACCGGATTCATTCCAGCATACATGTATATATTGGCCCGTTTTTGCTGTAAGCTTGTGGTTTCTATGTCCATGGTCATCTGTCGTCATCATCATTGTTCGCAAACTCCCCCACCCCCACCCCCGCAATTATTGTTCTCCTGCACAATTGGGTCAATTAATGCCAAATCGATAACTTATTTATAAGTCCAATTTGTATGATATCTTTTCCGTTGAATTCCTCAGAAATATTACTGTCTCGTTCCTGTTCCTGTTCTTCCAACTATTTTGTTATTCCACTTGTATCGTTTCCGGGATATGTAGTATGTAAAATGGACCAACGCCCTGAAATCTTAACGTTAACATGTGACCCTATATGAACATGAATAGAATATTGATATCCAAAAAACTAGACTTAATTGAATACCAGCTATGCATGAATAACCAGTTGAGAAATAGGGGCTTATGTGAGCCTCTCCTTGAACTAAATGTATTTAGCGCAACTTTGGAAGTTAAATTTATTTCATTTACCCTTGGTTTTTAAATTCATAATTATAATCAAATTATACCTTCAATGCGAAAACAGAATACGAATATCACAAGATATTATCGAGTGTAGTATAAATAATAAATCTCTTAAGATTTATTATTAAATTCAAAATAAAATATATAATTAGAAAACTAATTAAACGCAATGCTGAAAGAATATTACACGTTTGCTATAGTATACAATTGTAGCACTTCATTGAGTGTGATATGATGTTTAATGGAACACTTAAAAGTAATACTGACCAAGGCCAACATTTGCTTTAGATGTTCCATAATGAACGTTAGAGAATACAGCAGAAACTGGTAACATAGTATACACAAGACGAAGAAAAACCAAACAAAAACACAACACAATATGTGTTTAATACCACTATATACAAACAAACACAAATAACGTAAATAAGACATGAACCCTCCAACAAACAACTGGAGGTAAAGAAGAACCAAACATCGTATCGCATCCAATGAAGTGCTGTCATTGTTTTATTTCATTTCACTACAAATTTTAGTCTCTCTCCTGATCTCATTGATATCTACCCTAATTACACTGGCAACATATATTGTAGTAAAATGTCATTGTATAATTTATTGTAGTAAAATGTCATTGTATAATTTATTGTAGTAAAACGTCATTGTATAATTTCTTGTAGTAAAATGTCATTGTATAATTTCTTGTAGTAAAATGTCATTGTATAATTTCTTGTAGTAAAATGTCATTGTATAATTTCTTGTAGTAAAATGTCATTGTATAATTTCTTGTAGTAAAATGTCATTGTATAATTTCTTGTAGTAAAATGTCATTGTATAATTTCTTGTAGTAAAATGTCATTGTATGATTTCTTGTAGTAAAATGTCATTGTATAATTTATTGTAATAAAATGTCATTGTATAATTTATTGTAGTAAAATGTCATTGTATAATTTATTGTAATAAAATGTCATTGTATAATTTCTTGTAGTAAAATGTCATTGTATAATTTCTTGTAGTAAAATGTCATTGTATAATTTCTTGTAGTAAAATGTCATTGTATAATTTCTTGTAGTAAAATGTCATTGTATAATTTCTTGTAGTAAAATGTCATTGTATTATTTCTTGTAGTAAAATGTCATTGTATAATTTATTGTAATAAAATGTCATTGTATAATTTATTGTAGTAAAATGTCATTGTATAATATCCCACTAGCAATTTCAGAATATTTTTGCTAACATATTATGCCGGTGTGTAATATGATGTTTTATCGTGGAAAACTGTATATAGATAACATGTGATTTTACCTATTTCTAAAAATAGATCGCAGCTGTGCAATGTGATGTTTTATCGTGAAAAGTTGTGCAATATGAGACAATACAGCACTGTTTAAGACACACCTGTTCTATAATTCTAAAAGTACAAATGTAATAAAAAATATAAATCATTTTTTCTCAGCCATTTGATTAAATTCACGTAAAGATCATATTAAAATATGTATTGTTGAATTTTGCATCGTATATTAACAGTCTTGTACTTTATATGAATAAATATTTTCTGTTTTATACTGAAATTGATGTCAATATTGAATCTTAAAATTGAAAAGATATTAACAAACAAAATTTAATCTTTGCGATTTTTTATATCAAATTATTAAATGTTTTAAGTTATATATTTAGTAGATAAACAAGTACAGACTGTCGGATGAAATGGAATTTTTCAGACATATTACATCGTATGTACGGTAAGGAGTCTACCTAATTGTTCTATACGGAAGTTTGTTTTTTGTATAAATACGGGTAGTTATGATGTTCAAGATCACTTTAAATTTAACTATTCGTGTAAGTATGATGTCTTAGGAATATTTAATTATTTACTTATTTTCTGTACGATATATCTTTCAGATACAGTTTTTTATATTTTATAATTTATTATGAATCACGAACAGATGTGTTTATATTTTTTGGTCATTTGGTAACATATTAAAGCAAACATCTCTAAACATGTTATTATGTGAGACGTTTCCAGGCTTATCTTCCAGATAAACTTGTGAAAGTCCGGCATAATCATGAACACTAAAGCCATCATCTGCGTTATCCTGCCTTGTATCATCGCACTGGTTTCCTGTGCTTATTATTAACCAGCCCAGTACGGCTACCATACCCACATCCAAGACAAGTAGCACCATACCAAAACTATGCTGCTAGCAGTTACCAGGCTGTCAGACAAGTTCGCCTTTCTAACTATCGTAAGTACAAATGAGTATATTTTCATGATTATGTGCTTTGTCATTGCATCGAAATTATATCAAGCTTACATCCTACCTTTAATCTTAATCTCAATTATAAGCCGACATTTAAGAATCAAACTAAATTTCGGAGATATGGTTAACAAACTGAAATAAACCTCTAATTTAAGTGATTTGAATGGCGATCTGTATGTGAAATTAACCATCTCCCTACAGAAACTGCCAAATACCAGTATATGAATATGTCTTTGATGTTTTTGTCAAATATTCTGTTTAATGTACATATAGTTTGTTATCTTTCACGTTTATACATCAGAATTCGTCGATGTTTTTGTCAAATATTCTGTTTAATGTACATATAGTTTGTTATCTTTCACGTTTATACATCAGAATTCGTCAATGTTTTTGTCAAATATTCTGTTTAATGTAGATATAGTTTGTTATCTTTCACGTTTATACATCAGAATTCGTCGATGTTTTTGTCAAATATTCTGTTTAATGTACATATAGTTTGTTATCTTTCACGTTTATACATCAGAATTCGTCAATGTTTTTGTCAAATATTCTGTTTA
Organism: Bathymodiolus brooksi; assembly: GCA_963680875.1. Classification (NCBI taxonomy): domain Eukaryota; kingdom Metazoa; phylum Mollusca; class Bivalvia; order Mytilida; family Modiolidae; genus Bathymodiolus; species Bathymodiolus brooksi. Next base: position 7,013,077 of record OY804577.1, read on the forward strand.
ATGTAGATATAGTTTGTTATCTTTCACGTTTATACATCAGAATTCGTCGATGTTTTTGTCAAATATTCTGTTTAATGTAGATATAGTTTGTTATCTTTCACGTTTATACATCAGAATTCGTCGATGTTTTTGTCAAATATTCTGTTTAATGTACATATAGTTTGTTATCTTTCACGTTTATACATCAGAATTCGTCAATGTTTTTGTCAAATATTCTGTTTAATGTAGATATAGTTTGTTATCTTTCACGTTTATACATCAGAATTCGTCGATGTTTTTGTCAAATATTCTGTTTAATGTAGATATAATTTGTTATCTTTCACGTTTATACATCAGAATTCGTCAATGTTTTTGTCAAATATTCTGTTTAATGTAGATATAGTTTGTTATCTTTCACGTTTATACATCAGAATTCGTCGATGTTTTTGTCAAATATTCTGTTTAATGTAGATATAGTTTGTTATCTTTCACGTTTATACATCAGAATTCGTCAATGTTTTTGTCAAATATTCTGTTTAATGTACATATAGTTTGTTATCTTTCACGTTTATACATCAGAATTCGTCGATGTTTTTGTTGCGTTTTTTTTTATTAAGCTTCTTGTCAAACAAAATGTAATAAAAACGTAGATATCTAATTTAGTGCGCATAACACGTTTCTGAAATGATCAGAAAGATCATTCGAGATTCAAGATTCGAAATTCGAAATTCAATATTTAAAGTTCGAAATTCGAAATTCAATATCTAAAACAACCAATTAAGAGAACATTTCTATATAATGATTTCTTTTTGCGATCAATGAAATGTCTTTTAAAGTAATTACTTAAAGAACAAAACCGTTTTCATAAATCTATTCATAAACAAAATTAAAGAACAAATAAACTAACTATCTTACAAAAATCAGTACATATATCGAAAATAATAAATAATTGAAAGTAACGGAAGTGAAAACTGACGTGCACATTTAGTGATATTCGAAACAGTTACAGTCAGTCACAGAAGAAATTACTAAAATACTCATTATATGACAAGAAATTCTACATGTCTTTGAGTATTAGTAGCCTCCCTTTAGATAAGTAAGGTTGTCTCCCTTCAGTGCTACATCATTTGGCTTTCATCATATTTAGATTTAGAATATAGAATCTCGAGTCTTGAGGTGTACTACCACTAAACATGGGTACCAGTCGAAAAGAACGTATGGGAAAGTAGTACGTAAACAGAAAATGGATTCCTACATTGTTGGATAAAAAATAAACCCTATTAGATACTGCAAAATACTGAATGTCAGCAGACACCTACATATTTTAGGATAATTTTAAGCCCATATTTGATGTCCTTGTGGTTTTAAATAAAACATTGATTGCATTGGATAGATACCACCTGAATTTGTGTTAAATCGAAAGTGAAAGTAGGATTTTTGATGGTAGACATCTTCAGACTGACTGTTTTTTCTTATATGCCATTAAATGTATGTTGATTTTCGGACTTAAGCTTCCTATTAGGTACCCCTTCCGTGAAATATGAGTGTCACTTAGATTAAACTTAAGATGAATCCTGTATGAAAGCTCAATTTTTTTTTATTTAACATAGAAGGCTATGGAGAATTCTTTAGTGGTATTACACCTTGAACTTCAGATATTTAATCTCGAATTACGAATAGTCCATCTGGGTTTTCGTACATTCCTCAGATGCGCTCAAGCTCAACAAATCGGAAAGCTAAACAAGTGTTAAAGTCTTTGGGGACATGAAAGCCAAAGGATACATGATAACTATCATCGGTTATGATCACCTATGCCCGAGGGAGGAAAACCTTAGTTTTAATAATATTTACATTATCAAGTACGATAGATTTAATAAAAAAAATGCATATAATAAAGCATGCAAGTACCGGTATCTCATGTTTATGTATTTTTTTGTAGTTCTTGGAGGATTATACTTTTTGAACCTCTTCAACATTACTGGAAACAGAATCGCTGTTTAAGCAGATGGATATTTAATTTGGTAAGTTTACACACTATACAGGTATTGTGTACATTAACGCGTTCAACCGTTACTTAGTGAGTTAGTGTGTGAATAATTAACGCCAAGTTATATATGGTGCGATCAAGTTATTTTTTCTATAAGATGATAATGATATCTGTTTTGTAATTGACCAACAGTGCTTCCACATACACATATAACCAGGCGGAAAGCGTTATTATAACGAACTCTAATCTTGAACATTAAACATAATGAATTTAATCTTCGTTACACAGAAGTTGTCATTGTCATATGTATAATATTTTTTCTATTAATACCGACAGCCGATGGCCGATTATTTAAATAGTAGATGGTATACAAGACTATTGTAAGACATAACAGTGAAACGATAGTTAACTTTGAACCTAATTCTAACCGCCAATGCAATTTTTCGTCAGCTCCACGCGATGAATTGTTCAAAATAACTTTCATATTTTTAATTGGTATCATTATGATTATTATATATTATTTTAATATTTTGCAGGTGGAAATATCACATCCAGCTAGAGGAAAACCTAGTAATGAAAAGTACTGGTATTTCAATCAAATGTATTAAATGATTTGAATTCTAGTGGGGTTTTTTTTCTAGTAGACCGTGGGTTCGAGCCATGATCAGGATAAAACCAAATTCTGATTCTCTCTCTCCCACCAGTCGCTAACCATGTATCAATAAAGGTCGGATTCTCTCTCTCCCATCCGTCGCTAAGCATGCATCAATAAAGGTCCGATTCTCTCTCTCCCACCCGTCACTAAGCATGCATCAATAAAGGTCTGATTCTCTCTCCCCCATCCGTCTCTAAGCATGCATCAATAAAGGTCTGATTCTCTCTCTCCCACCCGTCGCTAAGCATGTATCAATAAAGGTTTGATTCTCTCTCTCCCACCCGTCGCTAAGCATGCATCAATAAAGGTCGGATTCTCTCTCTCCCATCCGTCGCTAAGCATGCATCAATAAAGGTCCGATTCTCTCTCTCCCACCCGTCACTAAGCATGCATCAATAAAGGTCTGATTCTCTCTCCCCCATCCGTCTCTAAGCATGCATCAATAAAGGTCTGATTCTCTCTCTCCCACCCGTCGCTAAGCATGTATCAATAAAGGTTTGATTCTCTCTCTCCCACCCGTCGCTAAGCATGCATCAATAAAGGTCGGATTTTCTCTCTCCCACCCGTCGCTAAGCATGCATCAATAAAGGTCTGCTTCTCTCTCTCCCACCCGTCGCTAAGCATGCATCAATAAAGGTATGATTCTACCTCTCCCACCCGTCGCTAAGCATGCATCAATAAAGGTCTGATTCTCTCTCTCCCACACGTCGATAAGCATGCATCAATAAAGTCTGATTCTCTCTCTCCCACCCGTCGCTAAGCATGCATCAATAAAGGTCGGATTCTCTCTCTCCCACCCGCCGCTAAGCATGCATCCATAAAGGTTCTGATTCTCTCTCTCCCACCCGTCACTAAGCATGCATCAATAAAGGTCTGATTCTCTCTCTCCCACCCGTCACTAAGCAGGCATCAATAAAGGTCTGATTCTCTCTCTCCCACCCTTGCTAAGCATGTATCAATAAAGGTCTGATTCTCTCTCTCCCACCCGTCGCTAAGCATGCATCAATAAAGGTCTGATTTTCTTTCTCCCACCCGTCGCTAAGCATGCATCAATAAAGCTCTGATTCTCTCTCTCCCACAGGTCGATAAGCATGCATCAATAAAATTCTGATTCTCTCTCTCCCACCCGTCGCTAAGCATGCATCAATAAAGGTCTGATTCTCTCTCTCCCACCCGTCGCTAAGTATGCTTCAATAATGGTCTGATTCTCTCTCTCCTACCCGTCGCTAAACATGCATCAATAAAGGTCTGATTCTCTCTCTCCCACCCGTCGCTAAGCATGCATCAATAAAGGACTGATTCTCTCTCTCCCATCCGTCGCTAAGCATGTATCAATAAAGGTCTGATTCTCTCTCTCCCACCCGTCGCTAAGCATGTATCAATAAAGGTTTGATTCTCTCTCTCCCACCCGTCGCTAAGCATGCATCAATAAAGGTCGGATTTTCTCTCTCCTACCCGTCGCTAAGCATGCATCAATAAAGGTCTGCTTCTCTCTCTCCCATCCGTCGCTAAGCATGCATCAATAAAGGTCTGATTCTACCTCTCCCACCCGTCGCTAAGCATGCATCAATAAAGGTCTGATTCTCTCTCTCCCACACGTCGATAAGCATGCATCAATAAAGGTCTGATTCTCTCTCTCCCACCCGTCGCTAAGCATGCATCAATAAAGGTCGGATTCTCTCTCTCCCACCCGTCGCTAAGCATGCATCAATAAAGGTTCTGATTCTCTCTCTCCCACCCGTCACTAAGCATGCATCAATAAAGGTCTGATTCTCTCTCTCCCACCCGTCACTAAGCAGGCATCAATAAAGGTCTGATTCTCTCTCTCCCACCCCTTGCTAAGCATGTATCAATAAAGGTCTGATTCTCTCTCTCCCACCCGTCGCTAAGCATGCATCAATAAAGGTCTGATTTTCTTTCTCCCACCCGTCGCTAAGCATGCATCAATAAAGCTCTGATTCTCTCTCTCCCACAGGTCGATAAGCATGCATCAATAAAATTCTGATTCTCTCTCTCCCACCCGTCGCTAAGCATGCATCAATAAAGGTCTGATTCTCTCTCTCCCACCCGTCGCTAAGTATGCTTCAATAATGGTCTGATTCTCTCTCTCCTACCCGTCGCTAAACATGCATCAATAAAGGTCTGATTCTCTCTCTCCCACCCGTCGCTAAGCATGCATCAATAAAGGACTGATTCTCTCTCTCCCACCCGTCGCTAAGCATGTATCAATAAAGGTCTGATTCTCTCTCTCCCACCCGTCGCTAAGCATGCATCAATAAAGGTCTGATTCTCTCTCTCCAACCCATCGCTAAGCATGTATCAATAAATGTCTGATTCTCTCTCTCCCACCCGTCGCTAAGCATGCATCAATAAAGGTCTGATTTTCTTTCTCCCACCCGTCGCTAAGCATGCATCAATAAAGCTCTGATTCTCTCTCTCCCACAGGTCGATAAGCATGCATCAATAAAATTATGATTCTCTCTCTCCCACCCGTCACTAAGTATGCTTCAATAATGGTCTGATTCTCTCTCTCCTACCCGTCGCTAAACATGCATCAATAAAGGTCTGATTCTCTCTCTCCCACCCGTCGCTAAGCATGCATCAATAACGGACTGATTCTCTCTCTCCCACCCGTCGCTAAGCATGTATCAATAAAGGTCTGATTCTCTCTCTCCCACCCGTCACTAAGCAGGCATCAATAAAGGTCTGATTCTCTCTCTCCCACCCCTTGCAAAGCATGTATCAATAAAGGTCTGATTCTCTCTCTCCCACCCGTCGCTAAGCATGCATCAATAAAGGTCTGATTTTCTTTCTCCCACCCGTCGCTAAGCATGCATCAATAAAGCTCTGATTCTCTCTCTCCCACCCGTCGCTAAGCATGCATCAATAAAGGTCTGATTCTCTCTCTCCCACCCGTCGCTAAGTATGCTTCAATAATGGTCTGATTCTCTCTCTCCTACCCGTCGCTAAACATGCATCAATAAAGGTCTGATTCTCTCTCTCCCACCCGTCACTAAGCAGGCATCAATAAAGGTCTGATTCTCTCTCTCCCACCCCTTGCTAAGCATGTATCAATAAAGGTCTGATTCTCTCTCTCCCACCCGTCGCTAAGCATGCATCAATAAAGGTCTGATTTTCTTTCTCCCACCCGTCGCTAAGCATGCATCAATAAAGGACTGCTTCTCTCTCTCCCACCCGTCGCTAAGCATGCATCAATAAAGGTCTGATTCTACCTCTCCCACCGTCGATAAGCATGCATCAATAAAGTCTGATTCTCTCTCTCCCACCCGTCGCTAAGCATGCATCAATAAAGGTCGGATTCTCTCTCTCCCACCCGCCGCTAAGCATGCATCAATAAAGGTTCTGATTCTCTCTCTCCCACAGGTCGATAAGCATGCATCAATAAAATTCTGATTCTCTCTCTCCCACCCGTCGCTAAGCATGCATCAATAAAGGTCTGATTCTCTCTCTCCCACCCGTCGCTAAGTATGCTTCAATAATGGTCTGATTCTCTCTCTCCTACCCGTGGCTAAACATGCATCAATAAAGGTCTGATTCTCTCTCTCCCACCCGTCGCTAAGCATGCATCAATAAAGGACTGATTCTCTCTCTCCCACCCGTCGCTAAGCATGTATCAATAAAGGTCTGATTCTCTCTCTCCCACCCGTCGCTAAGCATGCATCAATAAAGGACTGATTCTCTCTCTCCCACCCGTCGCTAAGCATGCATCAATAAAGGTCTGATTTTCATTCCCCCCCCCCCCCCCCCCCCGTCGCTAAGCATGCATCAATAAAGGTCTAATGCTCTCTCTCCCACCCGTTGCTAAGCATGCATCAATAAAGGTCTGATTCTCTCTCTCCCACCCGTCGCTAAGCATGCATCAATAAAGGTCTGATTCTCTCTCTCCTACCCGATGATAAGCATGCATCAATAAAGGTCTGATTCTCTCTCTCCCACCAGTCGCTAAGCATGCATCAATAAAGGTCTGATTCTCTCTCTCCCAGCCGTCGCTAAACATGCATCAATAAAGGTCTGATTCCCTCTCTCCCACCCGTCGCTAAGCATGCATCAATAAAGGTGTGATTCTCTCTCCCACCACTCGCTAAGCATGCATCAATAAAGGTCTGATTCTCTCTCCCACCCCTCGGTAAGCAGGCATCAATAAAGATCTGATTCTCTCTCTCTCCCACCCGTCGCTACGCATGTATCAATAAAGGTCTGATTCTCTCTCTCCCACCCATCACTAAGCATGCATCAATAAAGCTCTGATTCTCTCTCTCCCACCCGTCGATAAGCATGCATCAATAAAGGTCTGATTCTCTCTCTCCCACCCCTCACTAAGCATGCATCAATAAAGGTCTGATTCTTTCTCTGCCACCCGTCGCTAAGCATGCATCAACAAAGGTCTGATTCTCTCTCACCCACCCGTCACTAAGCATGCATCAATAAAGATCTGATTCTCTCTCCCACCCGTCGGTAAGCAGGCATCAATAAAGGTCTGATTCTCTCTCTTCCACCCGTCGCTAAGCATGCATCAATAAAGGTCTGATTCTACCTCTCCCACCCGTCGCTAAGCATGCATCAATAAAGGTCTGATTCCCTCTCTCCCACACGTCGATAAGCATGCATCAATAAAGTCTGATTCTCTCTCTCCCACCCGTCGCTAAGCATGCATCAATAAAGGTCGGATTCTCTCTCTCCCACCCGCCGCTAAGCATGCATCCATAAAGGTTCTGATTCTCTCTCTCCCACCCGTCACTAAGCATGCATCAATAAAGGTCTGATTCTCTCTCTCCCACCCGTCACTAAGCAGGCATCAATAAAGGTCTGATTCTCTCTCTCCCACCCCTTGCTAAGCATGTATCAATAAAGGTCTGATTCTCTCTCTCCCACCCGTCGCTAAGCATGCATCAATAAAGGTCTGATTTTCTTTCTCCCACCCGTCGCTAAGCATGCATCAATAAAGCTCTGATTCTCTCTCTCCCACAGGTCGATAAGCATGCATCAATAAAATTCTGATTCTCTCTCTCCCACCCGTCGCTAAGCATGCATCAATAAAGGTCTGATTCTCTCTCTCCCACCCGTCGCTAAGTATGCTTCAATAATGGTCTGATTCTCTCTCTCCTACCCGTCGCTAAACATGCATCAATAAAGGTCTGATTCTCTCTCTCCCACCCGTCGCTAAGCATGCATCAATAAAGGACTGATTCTCTCTCTCCCATCCGTCGCTAAGCATGTATCAATAAAGGTCTGATTCTCTCTCTCCCACCCGTCGCTAAGCATGTATCAATAAAGGTTTGATTCTCTCTCTCCCACCCGTCGCTAAGCATGCATCAATAAAGGTCTGATTTTCTCTCTCCCACCCGTCGCTAAGCATGCATCAATAAAGGTCTGCTTCTCTCTCTCCCACCCGTCGCTAAGCATGCATCAATAAAGGTCTGATTCTACCTCTCCCACCCGTCGCTAAGCATGCATCAATAAAGGTCTGATTCTCTCTCTCCCACACGTCGATAAGCATGCATCAATAAAGGTCTGATTCTCTCTCTCACACCCGTCGCTAAGCATGCATCAATAAAGGTCGGATTCTCTCTCTCCCACCCGTCGCTAAGCATGCATCAATAAAGGTTCTGATTCTCTCTCTCCCACCCGTCACTAAGCATGCATCAATAAAGGTCTGATTCTCTCTCTCCCACCCGTCACTAAGCAGGCATCAATAAAGGTCTGATTCTCTCTCTCCCACCCCTTGCTAAGCATGTATCAATAAAGGTCTGATTCTCTCTCTCCCACCCGTCGCTAAGCATGCATCAATAAAGGTCTGATTTTCTTTCTCCCACCCGTCGCTAAGCATGCATCAATAAAGCTCTGATTCTCTCTCTCCCACAGGTCGATAAGCATGCATCAATAAAATTCTGATTCTCTCTCTCCCACCCGTCGCTAAGCATGCATCAATAAAGGTCTGATTCTCTCTCTCCCACCCGTCGCTAAGTATGCTTCAATAATGGTCTGATTCTCTCTCTCCTACCCGTCGCTAAACATGCATCAATAAAGGTCTGATTCTCTCTCTCCCACCCGTCGCTAAGCATGCATCAATAAAGGACTGATTCTCTCTCTCCCACCCGTCGCTAAGCATGTATCAATAAAGGTCTGATTCTCTCTCTCCCACCCGTCGCTAAGCATGCATCAATAAAGGTCTGATTCTCTCTCTCCAACCCATCGCTAAGCATGTATCAATAAATGTCTGATTCTCTCTCTCCCACCCGTCGCTAAGCATGCATCAATAAAGGTCTGATTTTCTTTCTCCCACCCGTCGCTAAGCATGCATCAATAAAGCTCTGATTCTCTCTCTCCCACAGGTCGATAAGCATGCATCAATAAAATTATGATTCTCTCTCTCCCACCCGTCACTAAGTATGCTTCAATAATGGTCTGATTCTCTCTCTCCTACCCGTCGCTAAGCATGCATCAATAAAGGTCTGATTCTCTCTCTCCCACCCGTCGCTAAGCATGCATCAATAAAGGACTGATTCTCTCTCTCCCACCCGTCGCTAAGCATGTATCAATAAAGGTCTGATTCTCTCTCTCCCACCCGTCACTAAGCAGGCATCAATAAAGGTCTGATTCTCTCTCTCCCACCCCTTGCAAAGCATGTATCAATAAAGGTCTGATTCTCTCTCTCCCACCCGTCGCTAAGCATGCATCAATAAAGGTCTGATTTTCTTTCTCCCACCCGTCGCTAAGCATGCATCAATAAAGCTCTGATTCTCTCTCTCCCACCCGTCGCTAAGCATGCATCAATAAAGGTCTGATTCTCTCTCTCCCACCCGTCGCTAAGTATGCTTCAATAATGGTCTGATTCTCTCTCTCCTACCCGTCGCTAAACATGCATCAATAAAGGTCTGATTCTCTCTCTCCCACCCGTCACTAAGCAGGCATCAATAAAGGTCTGATTCTCTCTCTCCCACCCCTTGCTAAGCATGTATCAATAAAGGTCTGATTCTCTCTCTCCCACCCGTCGCTAAGCATGCATCAATAAAGGTCTGATTTTCTTTCTCCCACCCGTCGCTAAGCATGCATCAATAAAGGACTGCTTCTCTCTCTCCCACCCGTCGCTAAGCATGCATCAATAAAGGTCTGATTCTACCTCTCCCACCGTCGATAAGCATGCATCAATAAAGTCTGATTCTCTCTCTCCCACCCGTCGCTAAGCATGCATCAATAAAGGTCGGATTCTCTCTCTCCCACCCACCGCTAAGCATGCATCAATAAAGGTTCTGATTCTCTCTCTCCCACAGGTCGATAAGCATGCATCAATAAAATTCTGATTCTCTCTCTCCCACCCGTCGCTAAGCATGCATCAATAAAGGTCTGATTCTCTCTCTCCCACCCGTCGCTAAGTATGCTTCAATAATGGTCTGATTCTCTCTCTCCTACCCGTCGCTAAACATGCATCAATAAAGGTCTGATTCTCTCTCTCCCACCCGTCGCTAAGCATGCATCAATAAAGGACTGATTCTCTCTCTCCCACCCGTCGCTAAGCATGTATCAATAAAGGTCTGATTCTCTCTCTCCCACCCGTCGCTAAGCATGCATCAATAAAGGACTGATTCTCTCTCTCCCACCCGTCGCTAAGCATGCATCAGTAAAGGTCTGATTTTCATTCCCCCCCCCCCCGTCGCTAAGCATGCATCAATAAAGGTCTAATGCTCTCTCTCCCACCCGTTGCTAAGCATGCATCAATAAAGGTCTGATTCTCTCTCTCCCACCCGTCGCTAAGCATGCATCAATAAAGGAATGATTCTCTCTCTCCTACCCGATGATAAGCATGCATCAATAAAGGTCTGATTCTCTCTCTCCCACCAGTCGCTAAGCATGCATCAATAAAGGTCTGATTCTCTCTCTCCCAGCCGTCGCTAAACATGCATCAATAAAGGTCTGATTCCCTCTCTCCCACCCGTCGCTAAGCATGCATCAATAAAGGTGTGATTCTCTCTCCCACCACTCGCTAAGCATGCATCAATAAAGGTCTGATTCTCTCTCCCACCCCTCGGTAAGCAGGCATCAATAAAGATCTGATTCTCTCTCTCTCCCACCCGTCGCTACGCATGTATCAATAAAGGTCTGATTCTCTCTCTCCCACCCATCACTAAGCATGCATCAATAAAGCTCTGATTCTCTCTCTCCCACCCGTCGATAAGCATGCATCAATAAAGGTCTGATTCTACCTCTCCCACCCGTCGCTAAGCATGCATCAATAAAGGTCTGATTCTCTCTCTCCCACACGTCGATAAGCATGCATCAATAAAGGTCTGATTCTCTCTCTCACACCCGTCGCTAAGCATGCATCAATAAAGGTCGGATTCTCTCTCTCCCACCCGTCGCTAAGCATGCATCAATAAAGGTTCTGATTCTCTCTCTCCCACCCGTCACTAAGCATGCATCAATAAAGGTCTGATTCTCTCTCTCCCACCCGTCACTAAGCAGGCATCAATAAAGGTCTGATTCTCTCTCTCCCACCCCTTGCTAAGCATGTATCAATAAAGGTCTGATTCTCTCTCTCCCACCCGTCGCTAAGCATGCATCAATAAAGGTCTGATTTTCTTTCTCCCACCCGTCGCTAAGCATGCATCAATAAAGCTCTGATTCTCTCTCTCCCACAGGTCGATAAGCATGCATCAATAAAATTCTGATTCTCTCTCTCCCACCCGTCGCTAAGCATGCATCAATAAAGGTCTGATTCTCTCTCTCCCACCCGTCGCTAAGTATGCTTCAATAATGGTCTGATTCTCTCTCTCCTACCCGTCGCTAAACATGCATCAATAAAGGTCTGATTCTCTCTCTCCCACCCGTCGCTAAGCATGCATCAATAAAGGACTGATTCTCTCTCTCCCACCCGTCGCTAAGCATGTATCAATAAAGGTCTGATTCTCTCTCTCCCACCCGTCGCTAAGCATGCATCAATAAAGGTCTGATTCTCTCTCTCCAACCCATCGCTAAGCATGTATCAATAAATGTCTGATTCTCTCTCTCCCACCCGTCGCTAAGCATGCATCAATAAAGGTCTGATTTTCTTTCTCCCACCCGTCGCTAAGCATGCATCAATAAAGCTCTGATTCTCTCTCTCCCACAGGTCGATAAGCATGCATCAATAAAATTATGATTCTCTCTCTCCCACCCGTCACTAAGTATGCTTCAATAATGGTCTGATTCTCTCTCTCCTACCCGTCGCTAAACATGCATCAATAAAGGTCTGATTCTCTCTCTCCCACCCGTCGCTAAGCATGCATCAATAAAGGACTGATTCTCTCTCTCCCACCCGTCGCTAAGCATGTATCAATAAAGGTCTGATTCTCTCTCTCCCACCCGTCACTAAGCAGGCATCAATAAAGGTCTGATTCTCTCTCTCCCACCCCTTGCAAAGCATGTATCAATAAAGGTCTGATTCTCTCTCTCCCACCCGTCGCTAAGCATGCATCAATAAAGGTCTGATTTTCTTTCTCCCACCCGTCGCTAAGCATGCATCAATAAAGCTCTGATTCTCTCTCTCCCACCCGTCGCTAAGCATGCATCAATAAAGGTCTGATTCTCTCTCTCCCACCCGTCGCTAAGTATGCTTCAATAATGGTCTGATTCTCTCTCTCCTACCCGTCGCTAAACATGCATCAATAAAGGTCTGATTCTCTCTCTCCCACCCGTCACTAAGCAGGCATCAATAAAGGTCTGATTCTCTCTCTCCCACCCCTTGCTAAGCATGTATCAATAAAGGTCTGATTCTCTCTCTCCCACCCGTCGCTAAGCATGCATCAATAAAGGTCTGATTTTCTTTCTCCCACCCGTCGCTAAGCATGCATCAATAAAGGACTGCTTCTCTCTCTCCCACCCGTCGCTAAGCATGCATCAATAAAGGTCTGATTCTACCTCTCCCACCGTCGATAAGCATGCATCAATAAAGTCTGATTCTCTCTCTCCCACCCGTCGCTAAGCATGCATCAATAAAGGTCGGATTCTCTCTCTCCCACCCACCGCTAAGCATGCATCAATAAAGGTTCTGATTCTCTCTCTCCCACAGGTCGATAAGCATGCATCAATAAAATTCTGATTCTCTCTCTCCCACCCGTCGCTAAGCATGCATCAATAAAGGTCTGATTCTCTCTCTCCCACCCGTCGCTAAGTATGCTTCAATAATGGTCTGATTCTCTCTCTCCTACCCGTGGCTAAACATGCATCAATAAAGGTCTGATTCTCTCTCTCCCACCCGTCGCTAAGCATGCATCAATAAAGGACTGATTCTCTCTCTCCCACCCGTCGCTAAGCATGCATCAATAAAGGACTGATTCTCTCTCTCCCACCCGTCGCTAAGCATGCATCAGTAAAGGTCTGATTTTCATTCCCCCCCCCCCCCCCCCCGTCGCTAAGCATGCATCAATAAAGGTCTAATGCTCTCTCTCCCACCCGTTGCTAAGCATGCATCAATAAAGGTCTGATTCTCTCTCTCCCACCCGTCGCTAAGCATGCATCAATAAAGGAATGATTCTCTCTCTCCTACCCGATGATAAGCATGCATCAATAAAGGTCTGATTCTCTCTCTCCCACCAGTCGCTAAGCATGCATCAATAAAGGTCTGATTCTCTCTCTCCCAGCCGTCGCTAAACATGCATCAATAAAGGTCTGATTCCCTCTCTCCCACCCGTCGCTAAGCATGCATCAATAAAGGTGTGATTCTCTCTCCCACCACTCGCTAAGCATGCATCAATAAAGGTCTGATTCTCTCTCCCACCCCTCGGTAAGCAGGCATCAATAAAGATCTGATTCTCTCTCTCTCCCACCCGTCGCTACGCATGTATCAATAAAGGTCTGATTCTCTCTCTCCCACCCATCACTAAGCATGCATCAATAAAGCTCTGATTCTCTCTCTCCCACCCGTCGATAAGCATGCATCAATAAAGGTCTGATTCTCTCTCTCCCACCCCTCACTAAGCATGCATCAATAAAGGTCTGATTCTTTCTCTGCCACCCGTCGCTAAGCATGCATCAACAAAGGTCTGATTCTCTCTCACCCACCCGTCACTAAGCATGCATCAATAAAGATCTGATTCTCTCTCCCACCCGTCGGTAAGCAGGCATCAATAAAGGTCTGATTCTCTCTCTTCCACCCGTCGCTAAGCATGCATCAATAAAGGTCGGATTCTCTCTCTCCCACCCGTCGCTAAGCATACATCAATAAAGGTATGATTCTCTCTCTCCCACCCGTCGCTAAGCATACATCAATAAAGGTATGGTTCTCTCTCTCCCACCCATCGCTAAGCATGCATCAATAAAGGTCTGATTCTCTCTCCCACCCGTCGCTAAGCATGCATCAATAAAGGTCTGATTCTCTCTCTCCCACCCGTCGCTAAACATGCATCAATAAAGGTCTGATTCTCTCTCTCCCACCCGTCGCTAAGCATGCATCAATAAAGGTCTGATTCTCTCTCTCCCACCCGTCGCTAAGCATGCATCAATAAAGATCTGATTCTCTCTCTCCCACCCGTCGCTAAGCATGCATCAATAAAGGTCTGATTCTCTCTCCCACCCGTCGCTAAGCATGCATCAATAAAGGTCTTATTCTCTCTCTCCCACCCGTCGCTAAGCATGCATCAATAAAAGTCTGATTCTCTCTCTCCCACAGGTCGATAAGCATGCATCAATAAGGGTCTGATTCTCTCTCCCACCCGTCGCTAAGCATGCATCAATAAAGGTCTGATTCTCTCGCTCCCACCAGTCGCTAACCATGTATCAATAAAGGTCTGATTCTCTCTCCCACCCCTCGCTAAGCAGGTATCAATAAAGGTCTGATTCTCTCTCTCCCACCCGTCGCTAAGCATGCATCAATAAAGGTCTGATTCTCTCTCTCCCACCCGTCGCTAAGCATGTATCAATAAAGCTCTGATTCTCTCTCTCCCACTGTCGCTAAGCATGTATCAATAAAGGATGTCTGATTCTCTCTCTCCCACCCGTCGCTAAGCATGTATCAATAAAGGTCTGATTTTCTCTCTCCCACCCGTCGCTAAGCATGCATCAATAAAGGTCTGATTCTCTCTCTCCCACCCGTCGCTAAGCATGCATCAATAAAGGTCTGATTCTCTCTCTCCCACCCCTTGCTAAGCAGGCATCAATGAAGGTGTGATTCTCTCTCTCCCACCCGTCGGTAAGCAGGTATCAATAAAGGTCTGATTCTCTCTCCCACCCGTCGCTAAGCATGCATCAATAAAGGTCTGATTCTCTCTCTCCCACCCGTCGCTAAACGTGCATCAATAAAAGTCTGATTCTCTCGCTCCCACCAGTCGCTAACCATGTATCAATAAAGGTCTGATTCTCTCTCCCACCCTTCGCTAAGCATGCATCAATAAAGGTCTGATTCACTCTCTCCCACCCGTCGCTAAGCATGCATCAATAAAGGTCTGATTCTCTTTCTCCCACCCGTCGATAGGCAGGCATCACTAAAGGTCTGATTCTCTCTCCCATCCGTCGCTAAGCATGCATCAATAAAGGTCTGATTCTCTCTCTCCCATCCGTCGCTAAGCATGCATCAATAAAGGTCTGATTCTCTCTCTCCCAGCCGTCGCTAATCATGCATCAATAAAGGTCTGATTCCCTCTCTCCCATCCGTCGCTAAGCATGCATCAATAAAGGTGTGATTCTCTCTCCCACCACTCGCTAAGCATGCATCAATAAAGGTCTGATTCTCTCTCCCACCCCTCGGTAAGCAGGCATCAATAAAGGTCTGATTCTCTCTCTCTCCCACCCGTCGCTACGCATGTATCAATAAAGGTCTGATTCTCTCTCTCCCACCCGTCACTAAGCATGCATCAATAAAGCTCTGATTCTCTCTCTCCCATCCGTCGATAAGCATGCATCAATAAAGGTCTGATTCTCTCTCTCCCACCCCTCACTAAGCATGCATCAATAAAGGTCTGATTCTTTCTCTGCCACCCGTCGCTAAGCATGCATCAATAAAGGTCTGATTCTCTCTCACCCACCCGTCACTAAGCATGCATCAATAAAGATCTGATTCTCTCTCTCCCACCCGTCGGTAAGCAGGCATCAATAAAGGTCTGATTCTCTCTCTTCCAACCGTCGCTAGGCATGCATCAATAAAGGTCGGATTCTCTCTCTCCCACCCGTCGCTAAGCATACATCAATAAAGGTATGATTCTCTCTCTCCCACCCGTCGTTAAGCATGCATCAATAAAGGTCTGATTCTCTCTCTCCCACCCGTCGCTAAGCATGCATCAATAAAGGTCTGATTCTCTCTCTCCCACCCGTCTCTAAGCATTCATCAATAAAGGTCTGATTCTCTCTCTCCCACCCGTCGCTAAGCATACATCAATAAAGGTATGATTCTCTCTCTCCCACCCGTCGCTAAGCATGCATCAATAAAGGTCTGATTTTCTCTCCCACCCGTCGCTAAGCATGCATCAATAAAGGTCTGATTCTCTCTCTCCCACCCGTCGCTAAACATGCATCAATAAAGGTCTGATTCTCTCTCTCCCACCCGTCGCTAAGCATGCATCAATAAAGGTCTGATTCTCTCTCTCCCACCCGTCGCTAAGCATGCATCAATAAAGATCTGATTCTCTCTCTCCCACTCGTCGCTAAGCATGCATCAATAAAGATCTGATTCTCTCTCTCCCACCCGTAGGTAAGCAGGCATCAATAAAGGTCTGATTCTCTCTCTCACACCCGTCGCAAAGCATGTATCAATAAAGGTCTGATTCTCTCTCTCCCACCCCTCGTTAAGCATGCATCAATAAAGATCTGATTCTCTCTCTTCCACCCCTGGTTAAGCATGTATCAATAAAGGAGTAAAAACAAAGACTTTTGTTGGCTCGGAATCGGGATACTGTGTGCAGTAGAGCGACATGGCTATCTACAGTCTGTCGTTTCAGTGAGCTAGCACTATAAAAATCCAACTAAGCATGTTGGTCTAGTATAAAGCGGGTGTCGTCATCATACCATTGAAAGGTAACTTGTTCTCGTTATGATATAGCTGAAAAATTGCTGAGTTGGCGTTAAACAACAATCACCCACTATAGTGGTTTTATGATATACGTAGGTACAAATATTAGTGGTAAAGCTAACATTTCAATGCAGAATTACACAAATAATCACAGTGACACAAAATCACAACTGAAACACAAAAATAGATCAGAAATGTCATAGTTGAAACAGATAGTCGGTCGAAAGGTAACATCAATGATACGGAAAGCCAATAACAGACCACAAAGTAGCAATAAAACAATGAAATAAAATATGTATAACAGTACATTAAATTAAACCTACAGATAATTTTATAGGATTACAAGGTAATACTAGATCAATTAAACCTATAGCACACTGGCGCCTGTATTACTTATCTTTTATAGCCTATCGTAGTATATGTAAAATTGATCACCGAGGAACTAGGCATAATAAAACCAGCACATTCATGTTGTACAAAAGTAAATTTTCCCACCAAAGTGCTATATCATGCCAAATACCTTTGCATTTCCATTCTCGAGAAAGAAAAAATGCAAAAGACAATTTTTTATATCCGACCCACTGTAATCATTTGACAACAAGAGTTCAGACCTTATATACCATGTGGCCTTAATTTGTGTAAACTTGAATCTACAAATTACAATGTTGATTCGAGCAATTTACAGCAGTGCATATATTACTGGTTCCCAGAGAAAATGCTGAATATTTCTCAATTGCATTATATGATAATATGTGTACACCCAGATCCTGAATTGATACCACAATAAACATAAGCATAATAAAATGAAAAACAAAAAATAAAAATACCACAATGTCGGAACCACTCCAAAATACCACACTGTCGGAACCACTCCAAAATACCACAATGTCGAAACCACTCCAAAATACCACAATGTCGGAACCACTAAAAGATACCACAATGTCGGAACCACTCCAAAATACCACAATGTCGAAACCACTCCAAAACACCACAATGTCGGAACCACTCCAAGATACCACAATGTCGGAACCACTCCAAGATACCACAATGTCGGAACCACTCCAAAATAACACAATGTCGAAACCACTCCAAAATACCACAATGTCGGAACCACTCCAAAATACCACAATGTCGGAACCACTCCAAAATACCACACTGTCGGAACCACTCCAAAAAAACCACACTGTCGAAACCACTCCACAATACCACAATGTCGGAACCACTCCAAAATACCACAATGTCGGAACCACTCCAAAATACCACACTGTCGGAACCACTCCAAAATACCACAATGTCGAAACCACTCCAAAATACCACACTGTCGGAACCACTCCAAAAATCCACACTGTCGAAACCACTCCAAAATACCACACTGTCGGAACCACTCCAAAATACCACAATGTCGGAACCACTCCAAAATACCACAATGTCGGAACCACTCCAAAATACCAAACTGTCGGAACCACCCCCAAATACCACAGTGTCGGAACCACTCCAAAATACCACAATGTCGGAACCACTCCAAAATACCACAATGTCGGAACCACTCCAAAATACCACACTGTCGAAACCACTCCAAAATCAGATATCTAAATCGTATAAAGTGGCCAAATCGCTACTCGTAACACAAATATATGATGGCTCACTTTCCTGGCTTGGCTCAGGCACTTCAAATAAACGTGGCGGGGTTGAACTAGTTTTATGAGGTGAAACCTCAACTCTTCCTGAAATGATGCGATCATGTACGTACTTCCCACATGTGGGTGAATGTCAACGCTCAACTAATATACATTTTAATGAGGTTATAATTTGTCCTGGTCGAATCAGAATCCGTTATGAAAAGGTGATGTTGCAGGTGCAGAATTGACTTTTTGTTACGTAAATTACATCTATTATCACATGTTAATAGAAAAAATGTCAGATAACAATGAAGATCACACTTCACGTATGTTAATCTATAATAACGCAGTAGACCACCAACAATACCCTTCCTTGTCATTAGAACTGACATTTGAACATACATTTTGACTAGGATATATTGTCTTTGACCTATAGAATATATAGGTAATCTACATGTTTGTAAGACTTACGTCAGGTATACACTTGATGTCGTTAACCAATACGTCCAACGAACCCATACCATTGAAATGTATCAATACATTATGGAAGCTTGCCATTGGTCATTATGTAAACGATGTAGAACCATTACCACTATAGTAGAGTTTTTGTTTTCTGAGGATCTGATTCAAGTGTTTTAATAGATTGTTCACAATACTTGTTTTTTTCAATCTTTCAAATTGTTTCATTATGGTTTGTGTATGTCGTTTATTCTGCAGGTACAAATATATTACAGCCGGATATTATAGCAAGAAAAATATCGAGAAAAAAGCACCGATATTTTAATAAAGGAAAATGTACAATGACTTTCAAATTCTATGTTCATGTCATGATAGAAATAAGCTCTACACTAAGCATATTGGAAAGATATAAATTTACAGTTTAGAACAACAGTGGCATGTATATACTACAATAACAAAAATAGAACGCCAATGAATTACACAGCCAATTAAAACAAATAACTCGTGTGAACTACAAATCAATCAAATAAGGGTAAATAACAAAATTACCGAACTCCGAACAATCTTACAAAGGGAAAGTCAAAACTCATAATTATATATACAGACAAAATCAGTCAACAACCGGAAAACTGTGAAAACCGTAATGACGTCACATTAATAAAGCAACATCAAGCATCAATAAATATGTTAAATAATATATACAAATTTACAACGATGAATCACAAGAATAATTACATAGTATAACAAAGCAGTACCAATGAAACAGGAGCCAATATGAAAACAAACACACATACACACACGCAAATAAATACGATATACAATAACACAAAAAGTAATTTAGGAATATACCATTTGCTCATTTCGACTTATAAACTCTCATAGGTGTTACCAGTCACCCAAATATTTATACACACTTATATATACAAAAAAATGAAAATAACAAAAGTCGACGGCCATCAAAATATCAAACACTACATATAGTATGTAGGTATAAGCTCAGAATGTTGGGACTACCTAAACATTCATACGATTATCCTCTTTAAGCCCTTTTGGTTTTATTTCTCTCAAACACTTCAAATAATTTGGTTTTCAATCTTTTGATTTTGAACGTACCTCAAGAAGGTTATTCCGGAAACGCTTCGTGCGCACTAAATTTGATATCTACGCTTTTATTCCTTAGTTCAACCGAACTTAAGCTTTCTAGATGCATGCAGAAAACAAAAGTCAAAATGGATATTATAGCAATGTGGAAATTCGGATACAAAACAACAAGGCACACCACAAAATTAACAACAAGCGTATTCCATGCTACACTATATGTGTTCTATATATTTTACCAAAGATGTTGGTAATATGACTGTTTTAAAAATAAGCAGGATTCCATTGATCTGTCACAACATTCATGCTATTCTCCCCATCACTTCATCGAAAATCAATCATCGCGAAATTACATTGCTTAGGCATTGTAAATTTCGAATATATAGCAAATAGTTCATGACACTGAGGGTCATATGGCAGTATATGGACCGGTCCGTCACCAAACAAATATTATATGGACCGAAGCTTCTGGGGTTCATATAATATTTGTTTGGAGACGGACCGGTCCATATACTGCCATATGACCCGAAGTGACATGAACTATTTGCTGTATTATACTTTTTATCTAAAATAATAATGCAGGTACCTGGCCGGTCCATATACTAAAATAGTGACCGGTCCATATACGAAAATAGTGACCGGCTGCGCTAACAAAGACAAATATGGAAAATAAAAACGTAAAGTGTAATATAAGTATATATAGATGTAGTAAACCACGTCAGTGCCGAAGCACTTACTGCTGGGTAGATGATACCCTCCGGGACTTATAGTCCACCAGCAGAGGTATCAACCCAGTGACATTAATAAAAACGTAGATTTATTCAGTGTGTCCGATGCGCTTCTGGAATAATCTAGATTGGGTGCATTCAAGGTTGAAAGATAGAAAAGCCAAATACGTTAAACGTCTTTGTGAGAAAATAAACCGAAAGTCTTGAACATGACAGCCAAAAACGTCTACGATGAACTATACATGTGTGAGATTGACCTTATATTTGATAATTACATTATTTAACGAGTATACGAAAAGTTCGAAGATACCAAAATGGTAATGAACTGTGATAAGGACAGACAATATAATGGACAAAATAAAAATGACAAACAATGATCTACAAAACACTACACTGAAAGCAACACGAACCCCACAAAAATCGGGGTTGAGCTCAGGTGCTGCTCTGGAAGGGATCAATTTCAAGCACAAATATATCTCGTGCCGAAGTACTGACTACTGAGCGGATGATACCAAGAGAGGCTTATAATTCACCAGCAGATATCAATAAGAACGTAGATATCTAATGGTGTGTACACGATCCATTTCTTGAATAACCTTTATCAGAAATGCTCAATGTCGCAAAATTGGAAAACCAATACAATTAGACGTCTGTGTGAGCAAGTAAACATGGTAGCCAAACATTGTACCTATGCCTTTGGGAGATTTTCATTAAGAACGGTAAATTTCGAACATAATTATATTTAATAAACCATATCAGTGCCGTAGCTCTGACTACTGGACGGATGATACCCTCGGAGACTTATAGTCTACCAACAGAGATATCGACCCATTGATAGAAACACTGACTACTGGACGGATGATACCCTCGGAGACTTATAGTCTACCAACAGAGATATCGACCCAGTGATAGAAACACTGACTACTGGACCGATGATACCCTCGGAGACTTATAGTCTACCAACAGAGATATCGACCCAGTGATAGAAACACTGACTACTGGACCGATGATACCCTCGGAGACTTATAGTCCACCAACAGAGATATCGACCCAGTGATAGAAACACTGACTACTGGACCGATGATACCCTCGGAGACTTATAGTCCACCAACAGAGATATCGACCCAGTGATAGAAACACTGACTACTGGACCGATGATACCCTCGGAGACTTATAGTCCACCAACAGAGATATCGACCCAGTGATATTTATAAAGACGTAGTTTATTTAGTGTTCAATTGTTTTAAAGACGTTTATTTTATATAATTGTATGTTTGACTGGTATGTACAATTATTCTTACAAGACAATTTTATTCTAAATGTCTGAAATTGTTTGTTTTTATATATGTATATCTGTTTTTTAATCATAAAAATGAAAATGAAAAATAATTTTCACTATACATTTTTGAACATTTGGAATAAATAACGGTAGATTTTTAACAGAATTTTTTTTTCTTCAAATAGTTAAAACTTTACACCATATTATATGAGTATGTGGATTTGTCCCATATTCATGATAGGAATTTATTCAAGATTAACTAGATATTATACGGAATTTGTGTAGTACATATCTCTTTTATAAATTAACATTATAACTGACAAGATGAAAGTAAAAACGCCGTCTTGTTACATCGATAGTACGGAAACGTATTTTATAATAATATTGCGCAATACGGAAGTTTATATATGTATAAATATATGTAGATACGATCATAAACAATCACTTTCAATAACTACCAGTGGTCTAGGTAAGACAGTAGTCAGCATAGTTATCAGATAGGAAAACTAACATAATACATACTAAGCTAAGACATAGATGTAGTGGCCTTAATGCCGATTTATATAGAGTAAATTTGAAGAATGATCCACGTTGTGTATGTGGTCATTTATTTGAGGATGCTAATCATTTTAATCTTGAAAGTCCACTTTATCAACACGATAAAACTTCTCTGTTTAACTATTTTAATAACATTGTTCCCATCTCTATAGAATATATACTCTTTGGATGTAACGAAATTAGTGAAGAATTGAATACTTTATTGCTCAAATTAGTGCAAAAATCTATTGGACAAACTTGTAGATTTAATAATTAATTATCCCCAACCGTGATATTATCTCAACACAATTTATTAGTTTTTACCCCTCCTCCCTCCTTTTTTCTGTTAAATATTAAAACAATATTTATTATGTATGCTTAGTTTGACATGATTTTGCTTAATTTACTAATTATAATTGATATAGCCTGTACATTTGCTAACATTTGATTTGTTTTGTTTATGCTGTTAATGTATTTGTATGGAGAGGGACTGGTAAGTTGTAAAAACTTGTTCCCAATCCAATTGTATATATATATTGACAATAAAATCATTATAAAGTAAAAAAAAGTTATCAGATTTTTTACTTTTAGAAATATACTGCAAAATACACACGCAAAATTTTATTATTTCATTAATTTTCATTTCTGATTTTTTTTTTTAAATATATTGATATATATATATATATATATATAAAAAAATATCAAGACTCATATTTCAGTAACTAGTGCCCAAATCCAACATTTATGTAAAATTAAATATCAACCAAATTTGCATTATACATGTACATGACTATTATTTTTATTTTTTTTATTTTTTTCAGCAAAGTCCGACATAATCATGAACACAAAAGCCTTGTATCATCGCACTGGTTTCCTGTGCTTATTATCAACCAGCCCAGTACGGCTACCGTACCCACATCCAAGACAAGTAGCACCATACCAAGACTATGCTGCTAACAGTTACCAGGCTGTCAGACAAGCTCGTCTCTTTAACTATAATAAGTACATGTACAATATAAAGACAAGTAGTACCATACCAAATAAGGGTAATAACAAAATTACCGAACTCCGAACCATCTTACAAAGGGAAAGTCAAAGCTCATAATTATATAAAGAGACAAGATCAGTCAACAACCGGAAAACTGTGAAAACCGTAATGACCCTGACTTGGTACAGGCATTTCTAAAGAAATGGAGGGTTGAATCAGATTTTAAAGCGCCAAACCTCCCGCTCTCATTACGGTTCAAAGGTTCCGGTTGTCACTATAACAGTATTTGAATACAGGAACAAAATAGGTAAAATAGTTGTCAAAGCAGTACCATATTCAGTGAAGTAAATGTCAAAAACATTTTTACGTCACACATTGACAAAATAATATTTTTGACATTTTTCTTGACTTCTTTATCTTTATACATTTTCACTATATGAAAATGAATCGCTTATAATCGTTTCTGCAGAGGCGGAATATATTTCGACAAGATCTTGGTATCGGAATATAAACTTTTTAAGAGATCGAATAAGGCGAATCTTTTTATAGCCCTGGTCCAGTAGCCTGTTTCTCAGATGAAGATGACGTTTCAGGAAATCAGAATAATTGCTACTGGCCCTTGCATAGCGAATCAATTGCGAGATGTAAACACCATATGCAGGAGAAGCTGGTATATTGCTGCACATGTTTGGAAAATTTATGATTTTAAAATTGAAGTCGTCCCGTTTATCATAAATTTTAGTACTGAGTTGACCACTGTCGTCAAATTCGAGGTATTAGTCCAAAAATGATGCGGACGAAGCTGCATCTGTGGTCTCTTTAACTTCCAGCTCTGGGGGATATATCAATTGAAGAAATTCTGCAAATCTAGAATTATTGATAGATAAAACGTCATCAATATACCTGTATGTGAAATTAAAGGCTCTAGCCTCATGAATCTTCTTATCTTTTAACTATGCTGCTAACAGTTACCAGGCCGTCAGACAGGCTCGTCTCTTTAACTATCTTAAGTACATGTACAATATCTAGACAAGTAGTACCATACCAAAATTATGCTGCTAACAGTTACCAGGCTGTCAGACAATTTCGTCTCTTTAACTATCGTAAGTACATGTACAATATATAGACAAGTAGCACCATACCAAAATTATGCTGCTAACAGTTACCAGGCTGTCAGACAAGTTCGTCTCTTTAACTATCGTAAGTACATGTACAATATATAGACAAGTAGCACCATACCAAAATTATGCTGCTAACAGTTACCAGGCTGTCAGACAAGTTCGTCTCTTTAACTATCGTAAGTACATGTACAATTTATAGACAAGTAGTACCATACCAAAAATATGCTGCTAACGAAACAGGTAAAAGGACACCTTCAATAACAAAAAAGGCATCCCACAACAATATATACTACTACAGATGGATCTTTGAACGATGTTGACATTAGATCTATGTTCTAATTATTGCTTTAAAAGGGTATAAATGTCGAAAAAGACCTTAAAGGAGTGTTGTAGTACCAATTGTTCGATCCTGTTGTATAAATGACGTGTTGCGTGGTATTTTAGCCAGTTTTCAATCAGACGTGTGTTCCCGGCTCTCCTACTTATATAAACACTGGTAATTGCTGCTGTTTAGGCATATGTAATTATTACCAGATCATTGTATTATAGGTACAAGTGTATTGTGTGAGTTCACTCTGTCGATTTCATTCTTGGTTGGGGTTTTTTTATGACCAGATATATTTGTATTGCTCTTTCCAATACATTTGTCAGTGACTTGAGGCAGATTGGTGATTTTCTCTGGGTACTATGGTTTCCTCCACCAATAAAATTGACCGCCACGATATAACAGAAATATTGTTCAAAGTGGCGTTAAACACCAACTATTCCTATTTGAGGATGTATTAACACATTTAATAGGTTTATAAGATATTGGGATGGTTTTAAGGAATATTATTGAACACGTTGATATTTGAAATCATATTTGAAATCATGTCATAATATAAAAGTAGACATTTGATTTAATGCTCACGACGGTCACTCGTTTCTGGAATACCACTACAAATATTTGGTTTAATGCTCACGACGGTCACTCGTTTCTGGAATACCACTAAAAATATTTGATTTAATGCTCACGACGGTCACTCGTTTCTGGAATACCACTAAAAATATTTGATTTAATGCTCACGACGGTCACTCGTTTCTGGAATACCACTACAAATATTTGGTTTAATGCTCACGACGGTCACTCGTTTCTGGAATACCACTAAAAATATTTGATTTAATGCTCACGACGGTCACTCGTTTCTGCAATACCACTAAAAATATTTGATTTAATGCTCACGACGGTCACTCGTTTCTGGAATACCACTAAAACTATTTGATTTAATGCTCACGACGGTCACTCGTTTCTGGAATACCACTAAAAATATTTGGTTTAATGCTCACGACGGTCACTCGTTTCTGGAATACCACTAAAAATATTTGATTTAATGCTCACGACGGTCACTCGTGTCTGGAATACCACTAAAAATATTTGATTTAATGCTCACGACGGTCACACGTTTCTGGAATACCACTAAAAATATTTGATTTAATGCTCACGACGGTCACTCGTTTCTGGAATACCACTAAAAATATTTGATTTAATGCTCACGACGGTCACTCGTTTCTGGAATACCACTAAAAATATTTGATTTAATGCTCACGACGGTCACTCGTTTCTGGAATACCACTAAAAATATTTGATTTAATGCTCACGACGGTCACTCGTTTCTGCAATACCACTAAAAATATTTGATTTAATGCTCACGACGGTCACTCGTTTCTGCAATACCACTAAAAATATTTGATTTAATGCTCACGACGGTCACTCGTTTCTGGAATACCACTAAATATAAATGTTGGTTTAATGCTCACGACGGTCACTCGTTTCTGGAATACCACTAAAAATATTTGATTTAATGCTCACGACGGTCACTCGTTTCTGGAATACCACTAAAAATATTTGATTTAATGCTCACGACGGTCACTCGTTTCTGGAATACCACTAAAAATATTTGATTTAATGCTCACGACGGTCACTCGTTTCTGGAATACCACTAAAAATATTTGATTTAATGCTCACGACGGTCACTCGTTTCTGCAATACCACTAAAAATATTTGATTTAATGCTCACGACGGTCACTCGTTTCTGGAATACCACTAAAAATATTTGATTTAATGCTCACGACGGTCACTCGTTTCTAGAATACCACTAAAAATATTTGATTTAATGCTCACGACGGTCACTCGTTTCTGGAATACCACTAAAAATATTTGATTTAATGCTCACGACGGTCACTCGTTTCTGGAATACCACTAAAAATATTTGATTTAATGCTCACGACGGTCACTCGTTTCTGGAATACCACTAAAAATATTTGATTTTATGCTCACGACGGTCACTCGTTTCTGGAATACCACTACAAATATTTGATTTAATGCTCACGACGATCACTCGTTTCTGGAATACCACTAAAAATATTTGATTTAATGCTCACGACGGTCACTCGTTTCTGGAATACCACTAGAAATATTTGATTTAATGCTCACGACGGTCACTCGTTTCTGGAATACCACTAAAAATATTTGATTTAATGCTCACGACGGTCACTTTTTTCTGGAATACCACTAAAAATATTTGATTTAATGCTCACGACGGTCACTCGTTTCTGGAATACCACTAAAAATATTTGATTTAATGCTCACGACGGTCACTCGTTTCTGCAATACCACTAAAAATATTTGATTTAATGCTCACGACGGTCACTCGTTTCTGGAATACCACTAAAAATATTTGATTTAATGCTCACGACGGTCACTCGTTTCTGCAATACCACTAAAAATATTTGATTTAATGCTCACGACGGTCACTCGTTTCTGCAATACCACTAAAAATATTTGATTTAATGCTCACGACGGTCACTCGTTTCTGCAATACCACTAAATATAAATGTTGGTTTAATGCTCACGACGGTCACTCGTTTCTGGAATACCACTAAAAATATTTGATTTAATGCTCACGACGGTCACTCGTTTCTGGAATACCACTAAAAATATTTGATTTAATGCTCACGACGGTCACTCGTTTCTGGAATACCACTAAAAATATTTGATTTAATGCTCACGACGGTCACTCGTTTCTGGAATACCACTAAAAATATTTGATTTAATGCTCACGACGGTCACTCGTTTCTGCAATACCACTAAAAATATTTGATTTAATGCTCACGACGGTCACTCGTTTCTGGAATATCACTAAAAATATTTGATTTAATGCTCACGACGGTCACTCGTTTCTAGAATACCACTAAAAATATTTGATTTAATGCTCACGACGGTCACTCGTTTCTGGAATACCACTAAAAATATTTGATTTAATGCTCACGACGGTCACTCGTTTCTGGAATACCACTAAAAATATTTGATTTAATGCTCACGACGGTCACTCGTTTCTGCAATACCACTAAAAATATTTGATTTTATGCTCACGACGGTCACTCGTTTCTGGAATACCACTAAAAATATTTGATTTAATGCTCACGACGGTCACTCGTT
The DNA here is from genome assembly GCA_963680875.1 of Bathymodiolus brooksi. Taxonomy (NCBI): domain Eukaryota; kingdom Metazoa; phylum Mollusca; class Bivalvia; order Mytilida; family Modiolidae; genus Bathymodiolus; species Bathymodiolus brooksi. The sequence continues at coordinate 7,041,001 of OY804577.1, forward strand.
TCTGGAATACCACTAAAAATATTTGATTTAATGCTCACGACGGTCACTCGTTTCTGGAATACCACTAGAAATATTTGATTTAATGCTCACGACGGTCACTCGTTTCTGGAATACCACTAAAAATATTTGATTTAATGCTCACGACGGTCACTTTTTTCTGGAATACCACTAAAAATATTTGATTTAATGCTCACGACGGTCACTCGTTTCTGGAATACCACTAAAAATATTTGATTTAATGCTCACGACGGTCACTCGTTTCTGGAATACCACTAAAAATATTTGATTTAATGCTCACGACGGTCACTCGTTTCTGGAATACCACTAAAAATATTTGATTTAATGCTCACGACGGTCACTCGTTTCTGGAATACCACTAAAAATATTTGATTTAATGCTCACGACGGTCACTCGTTTCTGGAATACCACTAAAAATATTTGATTTAATGCTCACGACGGTCACTCGTTTCTGGAATACCACTAAAAATATTTGATTTAATGCTCACGACGGTCACTCGTTTCTGGAATACCACTAAAAATATTTGATTTAATGCTCACGACGGTCACTCGTTTCTAGAATACCACTAAAAATATTTGATTTAATGCTCACGACGGTCACTCGTTTCTAGAATACCACTAAAAATATTTTATTTAATGCTCACGACGGTCACTCGTTTCTGGAATACCACTAAAAATATTTGATTTAATGCTCACGACGGTCACTCGTTTCTAGAATACCACTAAAAATATTTGATTTAATGCTCACGACGTCACTCGTTTCTAGAATACCACTAAAAATATTTGATTTAATGCTCACGACGGTCACTCGTTTCTGGAATACCACTAAAAATATTTGATTTAATGCTCACGACGGTCACTCGTTTCTAGAATACCACTAAAAATATTTGATTTAATGCTCACGACGGTCACTCGTTTCTAGAATACCACTAAAAATATTTGATTTAATGCTCACGACGGTCACTCGTTTCTAGAATACCACTAAAAATATTTGATTTAATGCTCACGACGGTCACTCGTTTCTAGAATACCACTAAAAATATTTGATTTAATGCTCACGACGGTCACTCGTTTCTGGAATACCACTAAAAATATTTGATTTAATGCTCACGACGGTCACTCGTTTCTGGAATACCACTAAAAATATTTGATTTAATGCTCCGACGGTCACTCGTTTCTGGAATACCACTAAAAATATTTGATTTAATGCTCACGACGGTCACTCGTTTCTAGAATACCACTAAAAATATTTGATTTAATGCTCACGACGGTCACTCGTTTCTAGAATACCACTAAAAATATTTGATTTAATGCTCACGACGGTCACTCGTTTCTAGAATACCACTAAAAATATTTGATTTAATGCTCACGACGGTCACTCGTTTCTGGAATACCACTAAAAAAAATATTTGGTTTAATGCTCACGACGGTCACTCGTTTCTGGAATACCACTAAAAGTATTTGATTTAATGCTCACGACGGTCACTCGTTTCTGGAATACCACTAAAAATATTTGATTTAATGCTCACGACGGTCACTCGTTTCTGAAATACCACTAAAAATATTTGATTTAATGCTCACGACGGTCACTTGTTTCTGGAATACCACTAAAAGTTACAAGATTGGAAATCCAAATAATTTAAAGATTTTGGGTGGAGAAAACCAATGAGTCTAAACAGAACCAAAGAGTCTAAGCAGAACCAAAGAGTCTAAACAGAACCAAAGAGTCTAAACAGAACCAAAGAGTCTAAACAGAACCAAAGAGTCTAAGCAGAACCAAAGAGTCTAAACAGAACCAAAGAGTCTAAGCAAAACCAAAGAGTCTAAACAGAACCAAAGAGTCTAAGCAGAACCAAAGAGTCTAAGCAGAACCAAAGAGTCTAAACAGAACCAAAGAGTCTAAGCAGAACCAAAGAGTCTAAACAGAACCAAAGAGTCTAAGCAGAACCAAAGAGTCTAAACAGAACCAAAGAGTCTAAACAGAACCAAAGAGTCTAAGCAGAACCAAAGAGTCTAAACAGAACCAAAGCGTCTAAGCAGAACCAAAGAGTCTAAACAGAACCAAAGAGTCTAAGCAGAACCAAAGAGTCTAAACAGAACCAAAGAGTCTAAGCAGAACCGCCGGCTATGATTACCTATTCCTGGGGAGGTGAACCTTAGTTTTAGTAATTATTACAACGTTTATGAACTGTAAATACATCATACATGTATAACATAAACTATCTTGTATTACAAATCTTCTTTTTCATTATCTATAACCTGTAATACCTGCAGTGTTGTGGTACCGAAAGTGATATTTCAAGTGTAGTGTAAATATTATTCTTATTTCCATATTTTGAATGTTGAAGTTATTGAAAGTGCAATATATACTTACATTTGTGTATATTATGTTTTCATTGTTGTTTTTCATAACAGTTATTGATACTACAGTCCTTTTCTCATTCATGACTTATCATCATGTTTGTAAGAAGAGGAACACGACGGGTGCCACTAGTTGAGAAGGAACTGCTTACTCTTTCAAAGTTTTAATAGGGTTAGTGTTGTTCTATGCAGCGCTTTGTAAATTATTATTTCTCTTTTTGTCCTTTTTCTTTGCCCGTTGTATTGTCTGTTCTTCCAGTTACATTTTCTGATTTCCCATTGGATCTTGGTATCACTAAGATTTTCTTTTAACCAATCAATGATTGGTAAAGAAAACTTGAGCTGTATCCTATAATTTCCCTCTGTGACATATAGATGGATGTTTTATTACTTAATTCAGTGGCCACATTGTACATTGAATACAAGAAACAACAGACGTAATGAAGGGATAGAAAAACGAACTGACTTTTTGGAACATAGTTGATACTTTAAATATTCTCATTGGCAATTTCCCATTTTAAGATGACATATATATATATATATATATTAGCCAACCATGTATATATGTTACTCTTAGATCGTAATTCAATTACTAAGGCTTTCTAGAGACCGTATTGGCCGTGATTGTATGGTAGTTTGATTTACAACTGTCTATGCAATGAGTGCCTTCACCACTAACGTTGGGAGTTCAGCTCCTTCTCATGGCGAGGTGTATTCGATACAAAATTATGTGATGAAGTTTGTCAGTGACTTGCGGCAGCAGGTCGGTGGTTTACTCCTGTTTCCTCCACCAGTAAATCTGACCGCCACGATATATCTGAAATATTGTTGAACGTGGCGTTAAGCACCATCACCCTTTCCACAGAATGGACTACATTTTCCAAGAAATACTTCCCACATCAACAAGTACTAACTAATATAAACGATAACTGAGTCCACTGACGTTTTTATTTCTACTTTCCTGTCATTTAGTTCACTAGTTTCCTCTTTTGTCTAACCGGGTTTTGATTTTTTGAAATACTCATTAATATTTTTGCTATGGCCGTGCCTTAGATTCTGAGACTCCATAGAGTGTTATTTAAATACATATTTGTAGTTTCCGTCATCTGTCCTTTTATTCACAAAAATAAAGATTGCCGGTTGAATCAATGTTTTCAATAAAAAATAATATTTCAATAAAAAATGAATGGTTCATAATGTACGAGTCTGAAATAAACATAATATATATATATATACATTGTTTTACTAAATAAACATAATATATACATTGTTTTACTATTTTGCATACATGCATTTCGATTATGGAGCATGTGGATTATGAATATTTATGACACTGTTGTTTGATAAATGTTAATACTGATCCCCTGTTGAGCTGTCTAGTTCACTAGCACTCCGTGTCGGTTGCCGTGGTCCACTTTTAGCAGTTGCCAAACCACACCTCGCACTGTCTCGGGCAGAGAGGTTTTCATCTTCCCCGTGAAGGAAGGTAACTAAATCTGAAATGCAGTAGCAAAATAAAGAGTACAACACTATGTTATAGACTTAAGAGAAATATCTTTAAAATACGCTATCCAGTACAATTACCCAGAAACAGAATTTTAAAACTGTCAAACAAATTGCTTTTCTATCATTTATTACAACATAATGTTTGTTCTATTCATAAGTTTAACATTTGCTGTTCTGTGTGTATTGTTTTTGTATTGTTTCGAGATTGTTCTATCGCTTGTCACTATATCACTGGAGCAGAGAAAGCTACGAACCTTAAACACACAACCGCCACGATATAACTGAAATAGTGTTGCTGGAGCAGAGAAAGCTACGAACCTTAAACACACAACCGCCACGATATAACTGAAATATTGTTGAAAGTTGCGTTAAACATCATAAACCAATCAACACCATACATTTGTATCGGATCGAATAGTTTCGTGCAATAAACTTAAAACCCAATAGGTTAGATATGTTTGAGGATTCTAAAATGATAATTAGATGCCGTAAATCAAAGAAGGGCAGACAATACAATGGTCACAAGATGGAGAACAAAACACTACACAGGATGTTAAACATGAGAAACATGAACCCCACTAAAAACCGGTGGATGAACTCCAGAAGGATAAGGAGTTAAAATGTGTTGATAGAAAAACAAATTCGCCTTGCACTATATCATAGATAGTATATTTTGAAGAAAAGTAATTTAAGGTTTATTTCATTAGTTCATTTAAGCTAAACAATATTTTGTATATATTTGTGTACCTTTGCCGTCTAATATTCCTGTTCCGGATGTGTCTATAGCTGACAATTCTGTTCGAATAAGATCCGCTTCCGTTTTATTCAATGGTTCACTTCCAGCATTTTGTAAAGCGTCCATAAGATCATTAAGTGGAACTTTTAAATTGCTCATATCACTTGACGGATTGTCAGAATAACGTGAAAACAACACTTCTAGAGATGAGAACAGCCTCGTTTCCATTTCATCTTTACTGTGCCATCTATCTTTCATCCAAGATTTGAATTCATATAAACTTATACCTTCGTCTGTAAAAGCAAATGTTAGTCATGATTGATTGATTGATTGATTGATTGATTGATTGATTGATTGATTGATTGATTGATTGATTGATTGATTTATTTATTGATTGATTGATTGATTGATTGATTGATTGATTGATTGATTGATTGATTGATTGATCGATGGATGGATGGATGGATGGATGGATGGATGGATGGATGGATGGATGGATGGATGGATGGATGGATGGATGGATTGATGCCAAGTGTCCAGTGGCAAATATTTAATGCATACTCATGACCAGAACAAGTTAAACAATATCTTATACAGAAATAAGAGATCGACAGAAAACTTGTAGATGATCAAGCTAAAATTTTACCCTGTAATAAAACTTTGAGCTTTATTTAGAATAATAAGAGGAGTCATGTTTATTTCACCCAGTTTCACAAGTATGGTCCAAGCGGGCTGATAAAGCAAGTTTATTAACTGCTTCCGGAATGTTAGTACATGCCTTTCCTTCAATGTCCGTAAGTTCACTTCGTGAATTTCCGGAAAACTGTGGGATTCAACTGTTTTATAAAATATGTGCATAGAAAATTATTAACTACCAATTTCTCTCGTATGATATTGAAAGTTTCAAAAACGTGCATTTGTTGGATTTGTATATTAAAACAATAATTTTCTTGTTCTATATCTTTATGCATGTACATGTATTTAATTCTAGCCAAAATGACTAAACATTTTGGTACAAATCAATTATTTCCTCTGTTGAAGTTTATGATAAACATATCATAACATGTCATTTTTCATATCATACCCTTTATCATCCCTCGTTCATATATCATCCCTTGAGCCTATCGGCTCTCGGGCTGATAACATGACCTCGGGCTGATAAAGGGTATGATATGAAAAAAGCCATGTAACAATCTATATTTACCACTAGATGTAAAGTTGTATAGGAACGAAATCTTTTGTAAAGTCTACAATCAGCCTATACAACTAATTATGCAGGTTAGCATATTTAGAGATTTAAAATTACTTTGGGTGTAGGTTGCATTTTTTTTGTACTGGACAGTTAATAGTAAATATGAAAGACTAATAGATACTACATGAACGCTGACCATTATTTATTTCATGTTTGCTATTTACCGTTATTAATATAATAGTTTTGTATGACATTTTTTCTGTTCAGAAAATACTTGATATACATACCATTGCCGTCTTTGTTGTGTTCTGCATATATTGACTCTATAAATGTGTTGGTAGGATCAAGGTGTAGACCTCTTAATACAGATATAAATCCTTCCTTGTTAAGAAGACCAGAGTCAGGATGGCAATACATGTAAAACAATTGCTCCAATCCTGCCAAGAAAATTTCCAATTAAAAATATACATAAATGAATCAAGGAACCGCTTTAATAGGAATTGCCTACCCTTTCGGAACAGTCCCTGGTTTTGTACATGTATTAATGTGGGATTCCTGTTCTTCATTTTGTCAAATTACATGTTTTCAAGTTTTTAGTTCCATGTTGTGATGTACGATACGAGTTCCGCGTAAAAACGATGTTGGGTTCATCTTTGTTCCCATTTGTGTTGTCGAGAGTTCATGTTTTATTTATGTTATCTGTATTCATTTACGTATACTGGTGGCCAACACAATTTCCATGTCAGAAGATATTCGTTTCATTTAACAGTACCACGACGACAGAGCAGCAACTGCTAACCCTTCCAGAGTTCGCTCCAGGTTTTAGTGAGGTTCGTGTTGCTCAATCTTTTGGCTTCTGTGTAGTGTTTTGTAGATGATTGCTTGTCCTTTTGCCATGTTTTTGGTCATTGCATTGGCTGTCCTTCAATCTACGACTTCTGATTAACTCGTTGGTATCTTTTGGTCATTGTATTGGCTGTCCTTCAATCTACGACTTCTGATTAACCCTTTGGTATCTTTTGGTCATTGCATTGGCTGCCCTTCAATCTACGACTTCTGATTAACCCTTTGGTATCTTGTGGTCATTGTATTGGCTGTCCTTCAATCTACGACTTCTGATTAACTCGTTGGTATCTTTTGGTCATTGTATTGGCTGTCCTTCAATCTACGACTTCTGATTAACCCTTTGGTATCTTGTGGTCATTGTATTTGATGTCCTTCAATCTACGATTTCTGACTAACCCTTTGGTATATTGTGGTCATTGTATAGGCTGTCCTTCAATCTACGACTTCTGATTAACCCTTTGGTATCTTGTGGTCATTGTATTGGTTGTCCTTCAATCTACGATTTCTGATTAACCCTTTGGTATCTTTTGGTCATTGTATTGGCTGTCCTTTAATCTACGACTTCTGATTAACTCTTTGGTATCTTTTGGTCATTGTATTGGCTGTCCTTCAATCTACGACGATTAACCCTTTGGTATCTTTTGGTCATTGTATTGGCTGTCCTTCAATCTACGACGATTAACCCTTTGGTATCTTTTGGTCATTGTATTGGCTGTCCTTCAATCTACGACTTCTGATTAACTCTTTGGTATCTTTTGGTCATTGTATTGGCTGTCCTTCAATCTACGACTTTTGATTAACCCTTTGGTATCTTTTGGTCATTGTATTGGCTGTCCTTCAATCTACGACGATTAACCCTTTGGTATCCTTTGGTCATTGTATTGGCAGTCCTTCAATCTACGACGATTAACTCTTTGGTATCCTTTGGTCATTGTATTGGCTGTTCTTCAATCTACGACTTCTGATTAACCCTTTGGTAACTTTTGGTCATTGTCCTGGCTGTCCTTCAATCTACGACGATTAACCCTTTGGTATCTTTTGGTCATTGTATTGGTTGTCCTTCAATCTACGACGATTAACCCTTTGGTATCTTTTGGTCATTGTATTGGCTGTCCTTCAATCTACGACTTCTGATTAACTCTTTGGTATCTTTTGGTCATTGTATTGGCTGTCCTTCAATCTACGACTTCTGATTAACCCTTTGGTATCTTTTGGTCATTGTATTGGCTGTCCTTCAATCTACGACGATTAACCCTTTGGTATCCTTTGGTCATTGTATTGGCTGTCCTTCAATCTACGACGATTAACTCTTTGGTATATTTTGGTCATTGTATTGGCTGTTCTTCAATCTACGACTTCTGATTAACCCTTTGGTAACTTTTGGTCATTGTCATGGCTGTCCTTCAATCTACGACGATTAACCCTTTGGTATCTTTTGGTCATTGTATTGGCTGTCCTTCAATCTACGACGATTAACCCTTTGGTATCTTATGGTCATTGTATTGGCTGTCCTTCATTCTACGACGATTAACCCGTTGGTATCTTGTGGTCATTGTATTGGCTGTCCTTCAATCTACGACGATTAACCCTTTGGTATCTTTTGGTCATTGTATTGGCTGTCCTTTAATCTACGACGATTAACCCTTTGGTATCTTTTGGTCATTGTATTGGCTGTCCTTCAATCTACGACTTCTGATTAACTCTTTGGTATCTTTTGGTCATTGTATTGGCAGTTCGTCAATCTACGACGATTAACCCTTTGGTATCCTTTGGTCATTGTATTGGCTGTTCGTCAATCTACGACTTCTAATTAACCCTTTGGTATCTTCAATCGTTTCTTTAAGTAGTAACAAGTGAAGGTTGGCTCGGAGTCAGGATGATGTGTTCAAGTGAAACAATATTGCTATCGCGGGACTGTTGTTTCAGTGAGCTAATACTTTAAAAATCCAATTCGGTGTATTAGTCTAATACACAACAGATATCATCATTTCATCAAAAAAGTAACTTGTTCTCGCCTTGACAAAGATGAAAAATCGACTACCTGGCAAGAACAACAATCGCTCATTCACTCGCCGCCGATTATTCACGGATTCACGTGCATAGATCAAATGCCTAATGCTAGGATGTATGTTATTGATCATAAGTTTACTTCGTTAGACCGTCGTGGTCGTTATCGTATGGTAGTTGGAATTACAACTGCAGCAGGTCGGTGGTTTTCTTCGGGTACTCCGGTTTCCTCCACTAATAAAACTGATATAACTGAAATATTGTTGAAAATGGCGTTAAGCACAATAACCCCCTCCCCTCCCGGTTTATTAAACCACCAACTTAAAACTCCCTCTCGTTATCTGGTATAACTTAATTTATATTATTTTGCTTTGCGTCCCACAATTTGTTTAGCTGTACAATGACGGTTGAAGCTAGTGTGGGGCATATAGCATATGCTATGAAGGGGTCCTAACTTTTAAAAAATCCACATAAATATTAAATCATAAAATATTTACTTGTATAGTATGATAATTCATTTTTCCCATTTGCTATACAGACAGATATGTAATAGTATTACTTATATCTAAAATGTGGGGCCTGTAGCATATACATGTACTACTTTTGCTACTTAAGTATCCGGCACTGAATTGCAGCAAACACGTTTTATTCTGTTGCCATGTAAACCTCACAATTTGAACTGGAATTGTACTGTTGTGATGTTCATCAAGGAAATATATTAAATTTTTTGTTTATTTTTAAGTAATATAAACTTACTTTCTCTGTGTTCCTCTGGAACTTCGTCCTGTAATAAAATTATCGGACGTCTTGAACATACATCAGTAAAAAGAATATATTTTAAAAAGAAATTTCTTTGACATCTCAGGCGCGGATCCAAGGTTTTGGGTGGAGTGTGTTCAATCTAGGTGGGCGTATTACATTACCGCAACTTTTAAAATTCACGATGGTTTTATAGTATATTAACTTTCCGTAACAAATATATGTACACAAAGCGAACATCATTATCATCTCATCGAATGTAAGAAAAATTTGAAGATACTAAAGTGGCAATCAGAAGACGTAATTCAAAGGACAGACAATACAATGGCCAAAATAATAAGGACAACAAATGACCCACACGACACTACACAGAAAACCAAACATCGAGCAACAAGAACTCACACGGAGGTGTAACTTATTCTCGCCATGATATGCCTGAAATGTTGTTCATACAGCGTTACACTTAGCAATCACTCACTCGCTATATAATATTCATCTCAACCGCAGTTTTGTCGTACAACTTCACCATTAATTGGTAAATACATGATGATAAAGAAATAATATATATATCTTTGCATATACTTTGTAAATATAATTTCAGCTCAACAGATAATTTAACAATAATTCACAATAATTTCAAATCCATTGAAATACATTTTTTGTTTTGTAAAATTGTTCAATATTAAATTTCCCCTGCCATGAACTAGAAAGTATTTATGAAACAATACAGTACATTTTTTAATAAAAAATGAAAGTGATTTGTACACTGTTATAGCTACATTTTAGTAGAAATTGATACAAAATACCTACCATTTTGTACAACTGAAATCCTTAGAAACAAAACACAAAATCCGTCTCGCTAGTAACCTACACTAATGTTTAATTAAAAACTAAATGAATGGAAAAACTTTTCAGAAAAATCAAATGCGTCATTGATTTTTAAGTATTTAATTACTTCGCTATTATCAAACCTTGTAGTATGTATCGTAACAGTAAATATATTTCATTTCAATACTTGAACGATATAAAAAACGAAAATAAAACAAGCACGTGTATGCCTTCAGTGTCTAGAAGAGGCAAACAAGCAACCGTATCAGGTTCCACAAACCAAAATAAAATAGCTATTTGCTTTTTCTCGCGATTCAAACAGCATTAAGGGGAGAGTGCAAAGGTTTGTAAGCCCAGTACGAGGTCGAGTGACATTTCTATCAGTGAACTGTTGTTTCAATGAGCTAGTACTATCAAATTTCATGTTGTTCTAGTACAACACGGACATCACAATTATTCACGCCATGACATAGCTGAGAATTAGTTCATATTTCGTTTAAGGGTTTAGGGTTATGGTGTTTAACGCCACTTTCAACTATCTTTCAGCTATATCGTAGTGGTCAGTTTTATTTGTGAAGGAAACTGGAGTACCTGGAGAAAAGTCAAGTCACTGACACACTTAATCACATAATGTTGTTTCGAATACATCTCGTCAGAGCGGGGTTCACAACGTTAGTGGTAATAGGCACTGATTGCATAGGTAGTTATAAATCCACGACCACGACGGTCTCCTCATATGTCGCTTAAGCAACATTTACTCACTGACTCACTGGAGTATTGAGGTGAACCTTTTAGAATACATTTTCATATTTCATGTTGCTCCTTAATTATGGTCTCCGAGTTGTAAAAACTAAGTCAGAGCATCACCAAAGGAAAAGTGTAAAAATAGATATAACAAACATCTAATTTTAATTAGATTGCTTAACCTCTGACCTTGTATAAATATTGATGAATATTGGACAAAGACTATTTGAAATTATGCGATATTCATCGGTCAAATTATTTTTTTTCGGGAGATATAAGTGATTTGTTTCCCGCCACAATTTGTTTTTATTTCAGTAAAATGAGAACTTGTGGGATTTCTTGGAGAACGCGCGGAGAATTCTCATTTCCTAAAATCAAACGATTGATTATCATATTTAATTTGCATTCAGGACTGGATTTTGACGGGGCGTAAGAGGCGTCACAACTTAAATTGAAACAAAATATATATAAACATATGATAACTTGGTAATCTTTGTAATTGCTATGTTTCTTTTCGTTTCGCTGTGTTCCTGTTTGTTTTGCTGTGTTCCTGTTTGTTTCGCTGTGTTCCTGTTTGTTTCGCTGTGTTCCTGTTTGTTTCGCTGTGCTCCTGTTTGTTTCGCTGTGTTCCTGTTTGTTTCGCCGGGTATTGTTTCGTATCGGTTTCGCTTCTTCTTTTACAGACACTCCTTACAAACGATGAATTCCTTTTGAAATGAGATTAGCAATGTGCAGACCAAAACACATAAGACAACATATTTACGTGTTATCAGAAACGCGTTGTGTGTACTAAATTTGATATCTACGTTTTATTAATATTATTTAAACTGCTTGATAACTTTGTTTTGTTGGTAATACAACTTCAAGACTATTAGAAGACTCTAAGAAGCAATGGTAATTAATCACTTTGATATTAACAATAGATATCTTATCTAAATTACTGTATTAGAAATATTTAGTAAATTGAAGACTTTTTGACATAAACACTAGTCATTAAAATACGGGTTTTTAGGTGTTAAGGCTGTATTTAAAAGCTATAGAAGAATCATTGACATTCATAAAATGTTTGTACAGATGAATATGTTATCTTTTCAATGTTAATGTTAAATTGTTCAATCGATCTGATTTTACAAATCACTGAATTATTTTTTTCTCAAATAACCTCAAAATACAAAAATAAAATTTAGCAATCAATGGTATTTATAATTTTAGGTATAATATTTTGAGTCAAATTATTTCTATACTTGTTTCCCAAACAGCATCAATGGTGTCACTCTTGGCCAATAATTCAACGAAATGAAACGCAATGAAACCGCCGAAATTAACCAGAGAGAAAGAAAACGAAACTAAACACAACGAATCGAAACGAAGTGAAAACGTACAAAGGTAAATATTTAGACTAATTGGATCCATCTTGCATATATAGGCTTCTGATTTACTAATATTTTACAGATATTTGGAGTAAGAACCGCTTAACAACTGGGCTGAACCCAAATATGGTTACGATGTTCCTTGTTCTGCACTTACCTGGGTGATATATATATATATATTGGTACCCGATTACAAAGAAGGGGTCAAGTCAGCGGATCATTGCTTCTAATTATATCAGAAATCATCTTTAGTTGCAGAAGAATAGAATTTCTTACCCATTTTCACATATACTGTTTACAATACAAATCTCTCATTTGTCAATTATGGCGACGTAACAAGCGGAAAAATCACATTAAATTCCATACAATGATTGGCAAATTATTACATAAATTAATACTACGTTTTAAATAAATATTAAGAACAATAATGTTCCGATGTACATAAATGGTGGTGGCAGTAGATTTTTTGTACAGCAATTTTTTTAGTTTATGCAGTTATATGGTGTTTTAACTAACAAACTGTTGTATCTTCAATTGTTAAAGTGGTGAAGGAACGTTATTTTAATATCTGATAGCAACATTCTCCGACTTATATCAGTAATTTCTGTGTTTTAGCCTAGGTCGACTCAATTTTTCGCGGGGTCTGTGCACTTCCGGTGAAAAAAATTTTTTGATCTAGCGGGAAATAATTGAACTTTCAAATTTATTCCAAATTTTGTATATTGAGATCGTATAATAGAATTATATAAGCTCTATGGTGATACACAGAAAATTGAGGAAATTCCTGAATAGGTCCAGGCTGGTCCCTGGTGTGTGTGTGGGGGGGGGGGGGGGGGGGGGGGGGGGGTGAGAGAAGCATAACCCCTATCATAATAACTGACAGCAAACAAACTCGAAACCCTCATACTGAAACAGAACAACAGAACAAGGGATCATTTGGTTTTGCTGTAAAGGGGCTAGATTTAGAGAGTGTCGGCGGTGGCTTGAGCAATCTATCGAAACACTAGTTCAGAACAAAGGCATTATATGGTTTTATCCGTGGGCTGGAACGTGTGATGTCACAAGTAAAAATAATCAATGTATATCTTTAAGAGCACAAGAGGACTCTGTCATGGCATTGATGATGTATTAAACGAAATTCAATTAGTAGTACAGTGCATTAGCAATCACCCTGCCTGTAAGATAATCATTCTGGAAATTCCATTATATTCTATTGTGGCATGGAATCCAAAAGCAAAGCATACTGATGTACAACAGTTTTATGAGCAAGATTCTGATTTAGAAAAACAAATTATTAAAGTTAATCGCAAAATTAGGGAGATAAATTAACAAATAACTCCTACTCACCAACATTTTCCTCCGATTTAACACTTATACAAAAGTGCAGAAAAGGTAACAAACATCAACCAGCAAGACGTGTTCAACATAGATATGATCTGTACTACGACGGTATACATTCCAGGCCACTGTTGTCCAAAGTGTGGCTGAGAAAAATTGAGCAACAAGTTATCAAAGACTGCTGGGAGTCCCATAGTTAAGCTAGTTGAAATATATATAGCAGTGAGCGTGGAACTTACCACACTAAACTGCAAGTAGACTAAAATATAAACTGTCATTAACTGTCATATGTCGCTTTGCATCAACTAGAAATTAAACTTCATCTGGCTTTCACGAACTTTTAAAATTTTCAACATTATTGGGTACAATACATTAATATAATTTACAAGTAGGCGTGGGTTGCTCCACACTATACTTCCTACCGTGTTATCCTGTTCAAGTCCACAACTATATTACCTAAACTACCTGATATACAGCAGTAAGCGTAGGACTTGCCAAACTAAACTGCAGTCTATTTACAGTCAGCTCCACACTATACTTTTCCACTTTAAGTATATTTGTATGTGAAACAAGAAAATGGCATTAGCCACATGTACCAAACAAGCCTCAGCCACTGACGCTATTATACAACAATCTGATAAACATAAGATGCAAATCCAAGTTGGATCAAAGTTGTACAGTCTTAATATCGACAAATCACTGCAGAAGAAATTAGAGTCAGTCAGGAGAGCAGAAATTCAGTTTAAACACACAGGGGGAGGTATTACTGCAACACTAGATCTGGCTACCTTCGAACTATTTATTTATTGCCGCAATGTCTGAATATTACGACAAGTATCATCTGTACATGGCAATGTCAGATCGACTGTGATAAGAGTGGTATAATTGTGCAGAAAACCTTTACACTACACATACAAATGTCAACCTCCTATACTATTAACGCATACATGACCAGAACATCACTTCGACTGTGATAAGAGTGGTATAATTGTGCAGAAAACCTTTACACTACACATACAAATGTCAACCTCCTATACTATTAACGCATACATGACCAGAACATCACTTTGACTGTGATAAGAGTGGTATAATTGTACAGAAAACCTTTACACTACACATACAAATGTCAACCTCCTATACTATTAACGCATACATGACCAGGACATCACTTCTTATTAATGACAATTCTGTACATTATTTCCTAGATAATGATCTACCATCTATACATCATATGATTAAGCATGCAAATTATAATGGTCATCATGTTGATACACATGAAATTAATGCATTATTAGAAAAACAGTTACAACAGCTAGTTGAATCAAGAGACTTGATGATAAGGTCCAAAGTTAAATGTAGGAAATGCAATAGAAATGTAGTGTCAAGAGCTGTTGAATGCTCACTATGCAAATTATGGATACACTACAAATGTGAAGGGCTACCGCAATCTGAAATCAATAAAATTGAACTCGACAAGAAAAGGATATATATCTGTACCCCATGTAAAGACTCAGCTCATTAACTGACTAATAAACAACATGTTACTGCAGACTTGGATAGTACTGACTTGCTTACCTTAACAGATAATGCACACAACCAAGTTTGTGAAGACCCTGCCCAACTAATTCTAAATGAAGAGAAAACACTAAGTCTGTGTGATATATGTGAAAAGGATATATAACCTGAACATGAAGTAGCATGTGATACATGCAGTAAAATAATACATATAGTGTGTGCTATTACCGGGAAAGAGGATGAAATAATATGTATAGGGTGTTATGGTGTTGTGAAGCAAGATGATTTAGAATTTAAAAAAACAACTTGATAGGTCTAACCCTGCAGCACCAAGAGGAGATATTCCGTCTGTCAATGTAGAAAGCAATTTAGTTTCCTCAGAGCAATCGTCAAGCAAGGCAAATAATGGGAATGCCTGTAACACAAAAACTCCCAGTTTAGATAGTGATCTGGGTAACACCGCCAAAACTCAAATGAAAGATGACAGAAAATCAGAAAGCAAAGGATGTACTACAAATCTTCTTACTGAACACCATAGCTTGACAACAGACACAAACAAGAGAACACAGAAATCCGCTAAAGAGAGACACACATTCAGTACTGAAATTGAGGGTGAAACACAAATAAAATACAAAGAACTAAGACAGTTAGAAGCTAAACTGAAAAAAACGTGAGGAGGAGATACGGTTGCGCGAAATGAAAAATGCAGAATTGAACAATGAAACTGTAAAACTGCAATCTACTGTCCAACAACAAGAAGCTGAAATTGAGGAATTATTCAATTATTCAATCAGAATATTGAACAGGAAAATTGTAGTACTTGAAGATACTAAGATGAATGGAGGTATACAGGATAATGAAGCACCTAGTACAAAATGTAATCATAAGCCCACAAATGAAACCGATCAGCTTGTATTGGCAATGAGAGATAGAATGACAAAATTAGTCCTGAGGAGAGTTGATGAACAGATAAAGTTAATGGAAGATGATTCTGAAATATCTACAAGAAATCAGGGATGCCGTAAATATAATAATACCTGTCATATACAATCCGAGAATACATCTACCCGTGACAGAGACCAACAACATAGACTCCATCCTCAACAGCAGAGTGCAAGCTATCCCTGTCAGAATATATAAGATATACATGAACCTATTAATACTCAAACAATACCCACCATTTATACTAATGGCATACAACTGAACAATTCTTTGCATTGCACGGGTATGGGTAAGCATAAACCGGAACAAACTCGTATACCTATGCAATCAGTGTCTGTGTATTCTACAAATGACCAGCTGCGACAAAATGGAAGATTGATTACTCAGAATACCCACAATACTAGTATACACATGCCGGTATTAGAAAGACTGGGCTACCACCAAATCTAACTCCAATTCCAATAAGCAAGCACGACTCAATGCCGGTTATGCGTACTGGAAGTCATAATGTGACAGGTCATCAATTACCAAATAACTCCCATATACCTCATGCGTGGACAATGCAAGGTCAACCTATCTATAAAGCTCCTGATCAACCTAGAATTACACACATGTCTGCAGTTCCTGGGAGTCAACCTTTTTTACACCATCCCAGCCTCAAGTATGCCGCACAGTAGTAGGAGCAAAACGTAACAACAACCAGATTGTACATAGTTATTTACTTTAGAGTTTTATCTTTTAACTGTAAAAATATAAAAAACTTGTGGACCATTCTTTTATGATGTACTTAAAAATGTTGACATTGTGATGCTACAGGAACATTGGCTTTTTAAATGTCAGCTGGCATGGCTAGAAGAGATACATGCTGATTGCTACCCTCACATCTCCCAAGGGGTTATGGGGGTGTCTGTATTTTGTGGAGGAAAACTATAGATCATCTGGTCACATCGCTTGAAATAGGAAATAATAGAATACAAGCGATTGAACTACAAAATAAGCATGGCAAAAACTCTATTATCATAACTGTCTAAATGGCATGCAAGGATACAAGAATAGATAAAATATTAGAATTTCTTGATTGTGTAGAACATCTTCATTCAATTTGCTCCATGTAGAGTAGTACACATCATATAATACTTGGAAGTGACATCAATGACAATATATTAAGTGAGACAACGAGCAAGAGAAACGAGGCTTTTCGAACGTTTATGAAAGATCATGAGCTGGTTACTAGAGATGTAGGTCCTACGTTTGTAAATGCTAAACATGAGGAGGTATCTACTCTTGGTTTTATACTCCTCGATAAGGAATTAAGCAAAGAGATAGTCAAATATAAGAAACTGGACTCTTATGGATCACTATTTTCTGGTCACTACCCTATTATCTGTTCAATTAAGATCATTATTACATAATGATTTTATTTAAACAATTTTATTGGCTATCATGCTGTCACCTGACATTCCGTAAAATTTGATATTGTTTGATTAAAACTCGTATTGACCAGGTTTCACTTTCGTTTTCGTTTAATGTAATAAAACAATTACAGTCTTTTGTATCGGTCAATACGAGTTTTTATGGACCTTAGAAATCAATATTCACCTCAGTCTAAAGGCTTCGGTGAATATCGTTTTTAAGGTCCATAAAAACTCGCATTGACCTCAACAAACGACTATAATTGTATAATATTACACGTAAGAACCAGGATAACAATCGGCAAACTCAAAGAATCTGCTGGACGAAAATAGATAAAGGTGAATATGAAAATTATGTGCAAGAATTACTACAAGATGCTAATCCAGCCATTGAAATTAAAGGGGACTTGACAAGAACTGTACTGCAGGTGAACTCAGTTATGAACGAAGTAGTGTGTAAAATAGCTCCGCAGAAATTTGTAACTCGGAGAAGAAAAAATAAGATGTCAATGTCGTATGTCATTCGTAAAGCAATGAACGATAGTAAACAAGCATTTGCAAATTAGAAATATGCAGGAAGACCAATAGCTAACGATGTGCTATACATTAACATGAAACTAGCAAAAACACAACTAAGGAAGGAATGTAGAAAAGAAGTGGCTATTAAAGCTCTTAATGAAAGGCAGGAAATCCTTGACCACGAAAAAGAAAGGACCATGTCTTCTACAAACTAATCAACAAACATAAAGGTAGATTACGACAATGTACCGGTATCTAAAATACTGAGCTAACAGTAAATGAATCAGTATGTAAAACTGAAGATGACATTCTAAATGGATGGAGAGAACAGTTTTTAAAGTTAGCCACTCCTGTTGATAACTGTGAATATGACAACATCTATAGAAGACAAACAGAGGAAGATCTAAATAACATTATCGATATATGGGAACATCAGTCATACAGTGTCAACATTACTGACAATGAGGTTCTGGATGCAATCTCCAGCTTGAAAAGAAACAAAGCACCTGATATTTATAACATTTCGGCTGAAAATATAATATATGGAGGAGAACTTTTGCAAAATGTTGTTATTGCTATTGTGAAAGCTGCTTTCCGAATGGGTATAGTCTCTGAAATCTTAAAGTTAGGCCTGTTAACGCCGGTATTCAAAAATAAAGGAAGTAATAAATGTGTTGTCAACTACAGAGGGATAACCGTTACCCCAGTAATACAAAAGATCATAGAAACTGTAGCAAAGGTTCGAGTAAAACCATACATTAGAGAGAAACAAAGTAAATTACAAAGAGGGTTCACTGAAAATTCTGCACCAATGAACTGTTCCTTCTTTATAGAGGAGTGTGCACGAGAGTACAGAGGTCTTGGAAAAACGCTGTATGTAGCCCTATTAGACGCAAAATCCGCGTTTGATGTTGTCACGTACAGCAGCATTTCAAGGAAGCTATTTCTAACTGGTATTGAAGGAAGTACATGGAAACTAATTTATGATTTACATCAGGAGACCCAAAGTGTAATAAAATGGAATAGATTAATATCTGAATCGTTCTCCATAACTCAGAGAGTGAGACAAGGTGGCACGTTGAGTGCAGATTTGTATAAAATCTATATAAACAATTTATTAAACCAGATAGAAAATTCAGGAATTGGAGCAAAAATTGGCTTTGTTAATTGTGCTGCCCCAACTTGTGCTGATGACGTTGCGATTTTGTGTGATAGTCCTTAAGACTTACAAATTATATAAATATGGCATATAATTACAGCTGTACTACATAGAAAGATACAAACTACAACCGACAAAGAGTGTTATCCTCCCAATGCCAATATACCCAGACAGGAAAAAGAAACGTGAGGAAAGATTTGTGTGGACAATTGGAGATTCTAGAATGCCAGTAGTCGGTAAAGCGACACATATTGGAATTCTAAGAACATCTATATCAAATGACCCGGACTCCATCTATGAAAATATACAAAAGGCAAAACGAGCAATATACTCACTTTTACCAGCTGGATTTCACGGAAAGAATGGTTTGGATATTCAATCCCTAATCCAAATATTGAATATATATGTGATGCCTGTTCTCTTATATGGTCTAGAATTATTAACACCAACAGGAAAGAATCTAGAGATAATGGACATATTCCATAAGAAGTGCTTGAAACAACTACTATCATTACCTATGAATGTAGCTACACCTGTCATTTATTTATTAACGGGTCATCTACCAATTGAGGGTCAAATAGACAAGAAGGTACTTATATTCTTTGGTAATATAACCAGGCAGTCACAGGATAACTTAGAAAGACAAATAGTGTACAGGCAAGCATCTGTCAAATCAGTAGATAGTAAGGGACCGACCATTTAACTTGAAAGGGGGGGTTATGGTTTTTTGTTTCGTTCAGAATGTTTTTTTCGTACAACACAAGAGTTGGAATTTTTTTTTTCCTCCACCAAAATCAGAATATTTTTTTCAGCAACATTGGGAATCAGAATATTTTTTTAGAAAAAAAAACCCATAACCCCCCCCTTCAAGTTAAATGGTCGTTCCCTAATAGCTGGGTAGTAAGAATTCGACAGTTGTTATATCGACTAACTGTCAATTTGTGTGTTGCTGAATCAACCATTATCCAAAGTGGCCTGGAAGAAACTTATAGACAACTCTGTTAATACCTACTGGAAAGAGTCTATCGAAAAATATATTTTACTTTATCCATCACTAAATTTAATTACGAAAAGCTACATTCCAGGGAAAACTCACCATCTTGGAAATCTCACATCAAACTTTATACGTGAAACTGATAGAATTATTGTAAAATCGAGGATTGCCACAGGATGCTATATTTTATCAAACAAATCTGCTTATATTAAGAAAATTGTCCCATCAGCTAAATGTCAACTTTGTGAATGAGCGGAGGAAACTTTGGAACATTTCTTGATTGGTTGTCCCACTCTGTTATGGGTTTTTTTTATAAAAAAAATATTCTGATTACCGGCAATGTTGCTGAAAAAAATATTCTTATTTTGGTGGAGGAAAAAAAAAATAATCTGATTCCGAGTTTTTGTCTTCGCGCGACAAAAAAAAATATTCTAACTCTTGTGTTGTCCGAAAAATAAATTCTGAACGAAACAAAAAACCATAACCCCCCCCCCCTTTTTTCAAGTTAAATGGTCGGTCCCTTAGTAAGTGTGGGTTTCGCCACACTATACTGTTGTATATACGCTATACTCAATGGGTACTTTACAGATGAACATGGAATGGAAGCAGTATCATGGTCATCTACTTACAGTTAAGGTCATACAGGATGAGTAAGCGTGTGTTTCGCCACACTATACTACAATGATAACGTTTGTATTTTCCTAATACTATATTGGAAGAAACTTTTGTATATACAAAACATGTCTAAACTGCAACGTCATGGATCCGTCGAATATGAAGATATCTGTCATGAATATGGATGAAGGGTAAGCGTGGCCACACTATACAATAACAGAATTATAAGAACTATTCCATGGATGATTCAAATTGGAAAAAATATGATTTTTTGGCGTAAAATCGTGATTTTTCACACGAATTACCCCAAATTTTTCGCGCCTCCCTCCGCTCGGCGCAATTTTTTTAAGTGCGCCCCCCCCTAACTTGAAATCCTGGATCCGCCCCTGGCATACATGTAATTTGACACAATACATTACATACAGTATTTAAATAAATTCAAGTATTTCAGAGACAGACAATGACATGACTGTAATAGAGTATTACATTGGTAAAAAAATGAAAATAAATAAATAAATAAATAAATAAATAAATAAATAAATAAATAAATAATAAGAAATAATAAAATGTGGAAAATATTGAGACAAGCGAACCGGAAATGCCTAGCACCCAAAGATATACATGCATATTCAATGTATATTAAATATATATAGTCAAATTGATATACAGAATATATAAACAGAGAAGCGTGGGTCTCTCCACACTATTTGTTGAAACGATATGATATTCGAATACCAAATAGCATCCTAAGCCATCCATTTAACGGTACATATCTTTATCATCGTTGAAACTTGGAAAGAGAGATAGATGAATTGGTAAGCGTGGGTCTCGCCACACTATAGTGCCTGGAAAGAAAGATGTATACCCGTGATTGCAGCATCCAATGTCCAGCTATTGTACATATTATGCGAGCGTCAACGAGCTCTTTATGGTACAATAAAATGTGTACTTAGAATTTTTTGACAAACATGGCTGCACATACTGACGAATAATAAAAATTTCGACGCTTTGTAAACACGTTCCGTGTAACACACCAACACACTCAACTAATGAAGATCTTCTTAACATAAAGCGCAAATGTGATCCTGAAGTCTCGTACCCTCTCTCGTACGTCCGATACCACTGAAACCCGGAACCCGTGTGTAATAAAAGTCATTTTGTTAGCTTGTTTTACTTATATTGAAATTTTTTAATTTATTAAATCTCTTCTGACATACTGACAATAAATTTTTTTTCTACGCGGAAGTTAACTTTTGAGATTTCGTAAGGACACGTTGAATGAGACTAGATTCGACCCTATATTAGTAATATAATTTATTAATTTCTGGCAACTTCGATGATCATCGAACACTCGGGCAATACATATTATGTATGATAAACTTGTGTACATTCTTCTGTTATTTTAATATTAATATATAACCCAGGGATATTTATTCGTATTCATAATTGATAGATGATAAACACATCTTAATTTGGGTTATCTCAGAAAAATCGGGATACATTTTCATCAGTAAAAGAACAAATTTTATGTGGGATGGGATTAATTGGAAAAAAGGGTGTAAATATTTTGCTGACAAATAACCGATAAAATGAATTATATGAATAGGGGTTTTTTTCACACTCAAGATGCACTCCCTTAAAAAATACTTCTACCAAAAGTAACCACGCGTGGATGATGACCCACAACTCCAAGTAACGATAATTATTATAGATCATGTTAATATACATGCATTAGAAATGTTCCTCTATACGAAAATCATACCCGTTCATATTTTGTGCAGTTATTGGTGACCGATTCATATATAAATAATAATAATTATATTTATATTTTTAGAAATATAAAAACCCCAAACATGTCCTTTTTCTTTTGTGTGTATGTCTCATTTATCAATCATGAATGTTTGTATTGTTAATGATGCCTCATGTGGGCCCTATGATTAGGCAATACAATGTATTCTATTCTATATTAGATAAAAATTCAATATAAACATACAAACACATCATAGCATAAAAAAACTGCTTATAAATTAGTGCCGGGGATATTTTATAGAATAATTTTATTTAAAAAAATGTTTTGTTGTGCTATGGAAATGAAACTAGGTTGCTAAGGAAGATGGTTTATGGTGTTTAATGCCCCTTTCAACAATATATCGGTCTGTTTTATTGGTGGAGAAACTGGAGTACTCGGAGAAAACCATTGACTTGTAGCAAATCACTGAAAAACTTTATCACATAATGTTGTATCGAGTACACCTAAGGAAGAATTTTAGTCGTAAGATTAAAATTTGTCGTAAGATAATCTTTGTGAAAAGGACTTGGGAATTGTCGTAATATAATCTTAAGTGAAAAAGTTACGAATTTTTGTGAAAAGGGCTACAGATGCGCGAGCATTCATGGCCGTGCCGGTTTCATATATTGTATATAAACTGAGTTATTTTTTTACTGTCATGATGACAATAAGCGGATCTCATACTTTGCACGCGATTGAAGTACGTCTCCACCCACTGTATATAACTTTGTTGGATTTTAACAATTTATCATTTTACGTCTTAATAATGATTGTTTATTTTTACTCCTAACGGAGGTTCTCCTATATTGGAGAAAGTTATGACAATATCTTCAGAATAGAATAGTCAATACAATGTTATGTATTTAAATGTATTCTTTTTTGGTACATGACGAAGCTGGTTATAGATATTACTTCTTTGTAAAGGGTCAATAAACGAGGGCTTCTTATTTTTTTTGTTTTCATACAGTAGAATCGATTGTTATCACAACACGAGTTGCTTCCCTTCCTCTTTCATCGATTTCGTCGACAGTAACTTATTTTGACCAATCAAATCGCACGACTCTCTCATTTTCTGAATGTCGCCATATTGTTGGATTTCTTTACCACACCCTGGGATATTTAAACAGCGAGTTAGTGGACTCAATTAGGGTCGTAGTTGACCCTTGTTGATCTCCATTATCTCAGAACAATAAGTAAATGGAATTGGAAAATATCGTTGCAAATACTGTGTATTTAAAAGCACGCGAGGGTAATGTATCGACAAACCTGTCATTTCTCTCTTTTCAAAATATATTCTATCATTTTCTTTATATTTTAAGATAAATATTTGTTTATTTTAACGATTGTATTGTATTAAAACAAATGAAATATTAGTGATATGATCATTAGTCTTTGCACATTGCATTTCATGACAATTAGGGCCTTATTGTTTTATGTTTTTTTTGTGCATGCAGAAATAAGTTATTCGGAATATCATTTCGGAGCACACTTTATCATGACATTATGCAGACATTCATTTAGATTTGACATATAGATATTTTGATTGCATAATTGTATCATTCGTTCTCATCCAAATTTATTTATTTAATTTGAATGTTTTTTTTATTATTATAATTTATTCTTTAAAATATTAATTTAAACTTTTTAACCTTACAATTACATAGGCCTACTACTAGTACTACATATTTTGTCTGACTATGTTTCTGCATACCAGTTTTGTTTACTGGTACATTGTAACTATAGGGGATGGGGAATATTTCCTCTTATCAAAACTTTGAATGTGAATGTTGAGAGTTGTCTTTCAAATATATTTAAACTTTACATATTTATGCTGATTTTATCGAAAATCAACTTGTCTCTCTTTTCGTGTGATCAGAAGTAAACATCGACTGAGAATTTGCAGTCTTGAGTAATTATAAACTAGGCACTGGCTACGATTACCTGGATTAGGTAATAATAACGAAAAATTAGGATTACCTGAGAGACTAAGTAGCGGAATACAATTCCGGTTCAGAAACCTATTTCACGGAAAAATATCGGGTAATCATAATTTTATTTGTTAGAGTTACCTGGTCTTATTATTACACGGAAGTTCTAGGGATTTCATTATTGAACATAAAGAATTGAAAGAATTATTATTATTATACAGAGCTCCAGATAAGCTGCGTATTTGCGTTTTTTACGCTATGAAAACGAGTAAAAACGCATGTATTATCAGATCAGAGTGTACATTTACGCATACATATTGCTGTGTAAGCAAACTTTCCAAATTTGGAGCGTACTTGTACGCTGTTGACTATAATACATCGTGTACATAAACAATGCATTTTTGACTTTGAGAAATTCCCTGTAATTACTTCTCTTTATACTTTTCGAAAGAGAAAATGTATACATCCGAGGGGTACCAAATGTTTGCTTTTCTAAGCATCGATGTCAAAAGAGATCTGATTGGATGTTTAGGATAAATCATCCAATCGCGGTCAATATTACAAATAAATGCGGTTTAGTTAAGAACTAAAACGAAAGTGAATTTGGGAACACGTTGTTCGTTGAAAATGAGCAAGAACATGAATAAGCATGCTACGGAAAATTATATACTTTTTTAAAAGTTCCTGACAGTTTCATCTGTGTCTAGTGACAGTATAGTTAAAGGAATCATTGATGACATTATCAACACGGCTGTGAAAACTGCCGAAGTCGACGAGCAAAAAACAAAATATTTACAACATTTTATTAATAAACATGACACAATCGTGTCAAATTAAACAGAGATATACATTTCACTTGCATTCTGTGTTTATTGAATAACACTTGTGTCCAACATAATTTTAAAAGTGTACATGTAAGCAATCTTTTCTGAAGTAGAGAGTATAACAGTGCAAAGGAAATATGCAAATACGCATCATTTTCAAAAGTAGGGGGTAATTACCCTTTGGACTTGAAAATTATCTGGAGCTCTGATTATATATCAATTTGTAATTGATAATACATTTTTAATCAATACATCAAAAAGATATGAAATATATTTACAAAGATGGAATTACATAAGACATTATCAAGTTACTTTCCTTTGTTATAGCACTGTCTGCATAGCCAGTATGTGGATTTTGGTGGTGCTTTGAGGCCAACACATTTAAGATGGTTCCACTCTAAACATCCATCGCAAACTATGGATGCATAAAGATGAACATCAATTTTACAGACTGAACAGTTCCATTCGGCTGTTTCTTTTGAAATTGGAAGCAAAATTTTGGCCTCTGTGAATACATGTGTATATAAGTTCACTGAAAATCAGATAATTTTTTGTAATTGTTTGCTTTGTCTTCGTTGACTCAATTTTGCAACTACTCCTTCTGTACATTTGTATAAATTTTGCATCTTGGTAATGTTTAAGTTGGCTCTCAAATTCCTTAAATGACTTAAACTTTTGTCCAACATCAAAATTTTGTTATTACCCTTATTGAAGGACTGGACTCCCTCATTCGCGTCCATTTTAAGATTCCCAAATGAACTACATGTCTTGATAACATACACGGTGAGCACTTCTCAGCGCCTTTGGCCATATTTTTACACAAACAAATATAGATAAATTAAATTCAGAATGAAAGTTTATAATAAAATTGGTACCTATAAAAAACAATTAGTAAGATTTAGTATTTTATTTACATACAACTATTCCGGGTAATAATAAGACCAGGTAAGTCTAACAAATAAAATTACGATTACCCGATTTTTTTTTCCCGTGAAATAGGTTCCTGAACCGGAATTGTATTTCGGTACTTAGTCTTTCAGGTAATCCTAATTTTTCGTTATTATTACCCAATCCAGGTAAATCCGGGTAATCGTAGCCAGGCCTATAAACTACACAGGGACAGATAACCTTACGATCATTGCTGTAGGTATCCCAAACCTCTATACAGTGTAGGTTACTTAAAATGGAATATGTTGAGTATTTTTTTGATTTCGATGTGACATCACAATAAGTAATTGACCAATTAATGATTAGCATTTCTGATATGAAGAATATATTAGGTGGCGAACCTAAGCAGAATTCTTGAGATTCTACATATTCAATTCTTTATACCAAACATGTTGATTCAATCTTTTAAGTCCATTGTGTAACATGTTTGTTTTATGATGGTAGGAGGACATGCAGTAGCTATAGCAAAATGTTAAAATAAATGCAAGCTTTTTGGATCTTCCCTCAATTTGCCCTTACGTAAATTTAGAGAAGTCATGTCGTCCTGTTTTTAAATATGGTGGCTCTGGTAGTTAAAGTTGTCAGTTAAAGAAAATTTTTCCTTTTCAAATGATGATTTTGTCCTTTACATAATGAATCAGATTAAAATTTCATTTCTTGCTTCATCAACCATCTTTGAAATGTCTGTTTGTTTACAAATTTACCATTTAAGAATATAATACATGTAGATTATTAGTAATTGTGTGAGGTTTTTTTTACATATTTGTCAACTTGGTATTAGTTGAGATGCAAAAGTGTAGAAGACTTTGAAGTGAACTGGGTAAAACTTCATTGTTACCATTCTTGGAATAATAATATATATATAGAGGTTTGGTACATTTCATGAAATGTTCGTTGTCAGCCCCTGTGCTTTAGTTTACTACAGGTATTTCGACACCTGTGATAATTACCTTTGATTGTAAAAATCAATAATTGTGTTTAGTGAATACACCATTCTGACAGAAAATTATTTGCCGATTTGGTAATTTCAAAGTCCAATCTGACATTGATGTAGGAAGCACGACAGGAATATGAAATTTTGTTTTGAGAAATATATTTAAAAAAAAGTTCATGACAGTGGCAGAAGGCCATTTTGAATCCTGAATTTGAAATTTGCTTTTGCCAATTATCACTGCCATATGTGTTCAGTTGATAGAAGTAACATTTATCTAATATGAGACAGGCACAACCTGTTTAAGGGCAAAGTCTATATCCAACATTTGGCTGTCTTAAAAGAGAGGCATGAGAGGAGAATGGCATGCCTCCTAAAATTGAATAACTAGAAGAAATGTTTCCATAGCACACTTATGCCCCCGCCTAACAGAAAGTTGATGCCTAAAGGGGGGATAAAAAATGATGTGGGAGGAAAGGTTTCTGAAGGTGCCTAGGGGGTTATTGAATGTGCCTATGCATGTATGTTGCAATGTCTGAAAATCGTTTTCTGAGGTTTTTACCATTTAGACTTTTTCGAGTTTCTCATAGCATGAAATGTCAAAACATGATGGGGCGACCATTTGTTTTTGAGAGGGGGGCTTGAAATATTTTGACCCAGAATTAGTTGACTCTTTTGTCGGAAATAAAAATTCTCATATCAATGTCATTTGCTCAGATTTACATATTTTTTGTCGCAATGTGAGTGTGCAAGATAAAGGGTAAGAACAGGTCCAGCAGATATCAAGTAGGTCCACTGAATGTATTTTTGCAGGACCTAGAATCGACCTAATGTCAACAAAAAATTTATTCTAATTTCTATATAGTTCAGGGTTTTGGGCTTATCAAAAGGGGAATGAGGGTCAAACGAAAATGCAATCAAGGTTTTTCAAGCAAAACTGCTTGCCATAAAAAGAAAAAATTTACCTGTCATCAGGGAATTATAAAACTTGTCAAAATCATTTCATGTTTTTGAATCGTGGATAGCATGTAGATGGAACAGATTCCCTAGCCAAAGACGAAGGCGAGCTGCTCTTTCTATTTGACACCAGCTCACACAAAGTACATTTGTATTCAGAGAGGAGAATCATCCTTTCAGGAGAAATGCATGGACTTTCATGAAATTCATCCCAGGGTTGCATACGACCTGGCACATGTGTGTATTTCATGATCAGTACACACTAACAAATGACGTACTACACATAGCACTTTGTGTGGATATTATAAGTTTTCTTTTAGAATTTTCATTTTAGTTTGTTTGAATTTTTCAGAATATAAACAATAAGAGATTTCAGAATTTCTCATTGAAATAAATTTTATTGCGATTTTAAATACTATTTTGTTCAATATTTTTACACTTCCTGTGAAAAGATATTTGGCTATGAATACAATAGTCACGTGACTAAAATTTGTATAGCCTATAGTTAAAAGGGCTTCGCCCTTTATTAGCACTGTCATACATGTACATGTTCAGTTGATATAAGTAGCATTTTTATCTATTATAGGTGGAGGTGGTAAAAGGAAGGGAAAAAGTAAGAAATGGAAACAGATTCTGAAATTTCCACATATTTCTAAGTGCTTACACTTGAAAGATGAAATCAGTAAGTATAATGGAAAAAAACTATGGAATCAGGTACAAAATGATTGGAGACTAACATTGATATTTACTACTTCTCTCTACCAAGTACTCCACATTAAGAGTAAGAGCAAAAACTGGTTTCTTCAGAGCATGTGGGAAAATGTGTCTGAATGGAGCAACACGTCTAACTACATTAATTTTATATAAGGAATAAGAGCTGCGGCTTGTTCAGTGATTAGTACAGAATCAAGATAATGTGCAGGGATAGAATGTAATGGGAATTGATGTCTAGACTGCAGGGCTAGACTGATTTAATCTGTTCTACCCCTGAAAGAAAATGCCTAGACCTGTATTTGTGGCTAGGGTGTTTTCGAGGCATGCCCCCCAAGACAATTTTTAATAATTATATCCAAATTCCTGCATTCTGAGTATGTTTTGAAAGTACGAGTTGTGCAAATATTGTGTCAAAGAAAAAGTGTATTTTTTTGGTTTCAAATATTGAACAATTTTAATAAATGGCAAATATTTAAATAATTTTGTTTTATTCTGAATTTTTATTTGTCCTCGAGTTCCAGTTCAGTGTCTTTAACAAATTTACCGTCTGGGTCGTCTTTCCCAAATTTTTTACACCAGTCACAGGAAATCAGCTGACTTTCTCCGTCAAAATGTAGTCATTTGTACATTTGAAGCCAGTGAGGTTGAAATTTTCTCTTCCTTTTTGTGGCATCGTGTGCCTTGTTACTTTCACGGGTGTCAACTTTCCGTTTAGACTCCAGTTTTGAAACTCCCGGTAAGAATTTCCACCCATTTTTTTATTGAAAAAGCAACCTTGAACTCGTGATCATAGTCATATAAATACTTGCATATAGCGGAGAAAAGAGTAGTTTATTTCAAGTGCTGACATGACCAAGGATTTTAGATAAAATAGAAAACGATGTCCGCGCGGAACACAATTTCTGGAAATTGATAGTCGTAAATGACATAGACACACAGTCTATGATAAAACAACTTGGCCTAGACTGAGCGCAATTCTTCTAGCCTCGGGCTATCGGACCTACAGTAATTTCGAACCCTGAATGTGTATAAATCATTAAATGGAGCCACATGTATGGACTATGAACTGTTGTTTTAGGGAGCTAGCACTAATAGATTCCACCTCAGTGTTTTGATGTAGTGCAATGCAGGCTTAGCATCTCAGAAAAATATTTGTTCTTTACATGCCATAATATACAGTACAGCTCAAGGCCAGATATTTATTGCTTTGTGATTTAATTAACAGTACCCATCTCCACAGTATCACCTGTGGTTCCAATATACAACAGGAAATGGCAGTGAAAACGAAATACCGTCGAACCGACATACAAGTTCGTTAAAATTACCGCTGGTCCGATAAAAACCCTTGGATTTCAGGACCGATTGTCCGGTATTGCTCTGTCATTTGATTTCGTCAATTTCGGCTATTACAATTGATTTGTCAGTTTCCGGCATAGGATTTCATAAAAACTAAAGTGAAACGCCAGATCAAAACTCTTTTATTGTACATATCATTTTTCGTTCTTCCATGCTATGATGAAGTTCAAGGACATTGACAAAAACAGTCACAATCTCAGAAACGCTTTAATGAACGAAAATATCAATATTTGAAATATAAGAAAAAGACTCACTCTAGACCGGACACGTAAAAATTATCTGATATCAATTTGGTGCCAAATTTAAACTTGTTTTTTGTGCAAAATACGATAGAGGACTTGATTTAGTCTTTTGAGAAATATTGAAACCTTTGAAATGAACAAATATTATAATCTTTTTCCTGATTAAGACAAATGGTTGAAAAGATATCCACTGAAATTTTTATTTCTCTGTGAATTTAAATAAAATACTTTGCTTTATTTATATAATAAAAAAAATTCTACAAAATGTTTACTTCAAAGCAGACTTGTTTTAACAAACAATGTTCAGAAAAATTTATATACAGTAAATTTGCATTGCTAAAACGAGAAATGGAAAATTGGTAGCCCTTGCTTGAAAGCAACCACTGCAGGAAAAGTTTGATATTGACAGTGAGGAAAGTGACCTTCATGCACTGACACAGACAAGGACAATGATGACTTTTGTGTTGATTTTATGGATGAAGAAGATAATTGGAGAGAAGTTTTCCTTCTCTCGGAGAGAGAGGAGAGAGAATGTTAACAATAAAACTATTCGGAATATATATTGTTATGAAAATTTTTGTTCCCATACCATTCTTCTCCTAGTTGGTTTCATATGACATGGGTATATGAAATAAGAAAACAACCCTAATTAAAATCAATTACAATGAAAAAGGCTTTATACAAGTAAAGAAAACTATACGGGCCAGCCATCAACAATGAAATATTTAAAAAATTACGATTTTCTTTCAGTCTGGTAAAAGTTGATTCTGTCTGGTGAATCATCTTGAATTGGTTCACCAGACCGAATGTCCTGTAAAAAAAATTACAATTTCCTATTCACTGAAATGGTTCCAATATACAACAGGAAATGACTAATTACCTGTACAGGTAAAACCAGCACTCACTTACCTTTGTATTTTATAAGTTATGTAGAATGTTTTCATTGAGAATAAGATTGGAAAATTATATAAATGCACAAAATAAAAAAAAGTTAGGGGTGAAATATTTCACTTTTGACTTTAGGCCCGGTTGGCTCAATGAGTTAGGTAGTTGGATTACCTAGCAACTCGTACAAGCCTATCACCAATACGGCATGGGTTCGCGCCCGGCTTTGTAAATTACAAAAAAGGGTGCACTCAACTTGCAGCCGCAAGTGATAAAGTTTACCAGTTGCTTGTCCATGGTTGGTGGTTCTCTCCAGGTACTCTGGCTTCTTCCACCACTAAAACTGGTCGCCATGATATACATGTAGCTGAAATATTGCTGAAAGTGGCGTTAAACACCAAAATCAAATCAAATCTTTTGACTTGAAACAACAATCACTCGCTCACATAAGTTAAGCAGTCATGCTCTTTTAGCACATACATTTGACCAATGCTATAACTTTTATCATGTACAGGGGGTCTCGGTGGATGATGATGTATTGTAGTTGGTCATGAATTAACATCTACCTGTGCCATTACAGTAGTGCCCCTTTGCAATGAAAAGTGGCCTTATGTTATAAGAGGGATGGCCTCTCATTATGGGAACTGTAGAAATAAATCTTCCTCTTCACTATTCGTGGGCTTGTAAATGTTTTTAATATTGTTCTAGTACCAGATCTGTGATATCGTCAACATTTTTCAGGTTTCACCTACGAGTATTTGGTAGAACAGCAACCAATTGGAAAACAGTTGTTCAGATTATTTTGCATGCGCAGCCACACCACAAAGCCAGAGCCTGCCAAAGCCATTAAATTCCTTGATCAAGTGGTAAATATTTCTAATCTGTAAAGACAATCTTAACAAAACTGGATTACTGTACTGCCAGTCTACCTAGTTAGATTATTGGTCTAATTTAGAAATTGTTTAACCATCTTTAATATGGATATATTTAAGGAATTCATTGTCTACATAAAATTTGTCCTTTACAAATTGGTAATTATATAATATATACAGGAAGTAACAGAGATATCATCTTCATGTGTTTCCGTAAAATTTCACAGGGACCACAAGGATATGAAATTTGGTAGTCCTTACTAAAATTACCCCATTCTTATTGTAAAAAAGATGGTGTGCTAAAAGTTATTTTCATATAAGACATTAGAAATATGGATAAAAAATATTAATATATAAAAAATGGTTGTTCATTAAATATAAATTATGGAACTAGGTTATGTACATTGCACCTCAAGTTCTGTATGTTTCTCCCAGTTAATATGTAATAAGCACTTCACTTTGGTTGCTGTTTTTAGGGTACCAGGTTATGATGTTTACTTTAAAAGTGCTTCAGGACAATTTTAGTAACTAGTTGGACTAGCAGGTGTTACAATCGCCAGCTGGACCACTATAATAGTATTTTTAGTAGACTAGACCAAATTTTAATTGCCATGAGCGTTAATTTTGACCCCTGCAGTAGGCTTAGGTATGCCCTTGTTCCAGCTAATTCATAATTAAAATAATACTTAAATTCCCCTTCATCAGAATCAAACTTTTTATTTTAGAATAAACTACTTCATATGATAGGGGAATGTATTATCAATCCCTGATCTATTTTTTTATTTTTTTTTAATTAATCAGGTAAATGTACACGTGTGTATGTACCTATATCTAATTAACCTACGTTTGTTTGTACCAAAGCCACATAACATGTATAGTGAACATTTAGTTATATAATAACTGCATCAGATTTCACCCCTGTGTACCTCATTTTATTTCCTGTCCTGAGTGAAATAATTTAATGTGTATAAAATTTGAAGTTGTCTGATGTGCACCCATGGAATATCAGTTTCAGCTGTAGGTAAACATGTAGGGCATGAAGAATTATTTTTTAAGTCACTTACCAGGCCTCGACATTAACGTTTGTCCGATTGTCCGGTACCAGTGAAAACTGACGTCGGACAAGTAGATCTTGTATCACGGTTGTCGGACTGGACAAGTAAAAAAATGACTCCTACCTTTTGAAGGTTATTTTCTATGATAAAAATGTGTTTCTTTGTCATTTTTACAGACTTAAGCTTCGTAAATAATAATTTTAATGTGTTTTAAAATATCGGTTTCCATTGAAGTATACTATCGCTAATTACGATGAACCAAGAGATTTTCCAAACATATACTTGATCCGTATCTTTTCTGCGATTTCATTAAACGACAACTGGAATTAAGTAATCATGATGAAATAGACATAGATTTGTTTATAGTGTTTCCTTCCCCTACACAATAATTCCCTGAAATGTAAATACCATGCCCATCGGCATGGATCTAGTATGATATCCCCTGATCTTAGAAAGTACGGATATACAACAAGTATCGGAGCTCAATTCAACCAAAATTGTTAAGGTGTCTGATGTTAATTTCCATTGAGGGACATTCAGTTGCTGATTTTGATACACAATCTGCATTCAATAGATGGCGAACAACGACGTTCAAAGCATCCTGGATTTAATTCACATTATACGATTACCGCTTAGATGGGCCTGCTATTCGAGAACCAAACTTAGAAATTGATGATTAGACACTTGTACCATGATGACATCGTTTGATACGAATGACTTTATGTCTTAACTTCTAAATGTATATTAATTTGTCAATTAAAGATGTCATAATCATAATGTCTTAGTATTATTAATGACAATGATCAAAATATTTTACACAAATTGCTGATAATTATTCTCTGGTTTTTATAATTTTTATTAATTTTTTGGACAACTAAAAGATTGAGTCGGACAAATACTTTTTTTAGTTAGTTGTCCGAAGGGACAAGTTAAAAAAAATATTAATGTAGAGGCCTGCTTACCCAGGCCAAGGAAAGTGAAATCAAAAATTTACTTTCCCGTTGAGGACCCCGGAGCCGGCCAAATTTTTCTAGGAGGGTTTTGGAACATGCCCCCACATGAAAATTTTGAAATATTTAATGCAAAATCCTGCATTCTGAGCATAACTGAAAGGGTTTTGTTGATCTTAATCTAAATAAAACTACATTTTTGCTGGTTTGTGATTATTATTTTTGATAGATCTTTTTTGAATGCTTCTAGTTGTTAAGTCGAGGAATTTTACACAGAGGGTACAAAACATCTTTTCATTTTGGTACACGGAAATTCGGCCGACTATTTCACTTGAAACGAACTGTTCCTTTTTTCTTTATTAAGATCTATTATATTCGCTGACTTCCGTCCTCTATAGGCTGTGTCTACTCATATTATCTAATTTATAATTTAGTTTTTATTTCAAAATATCTGTGAAAGTTCAACTGCAAACCACAACATCGATATCTGGTACCTTGTGTACATACAATTTTATTCCTTTACATACGGAATTCAGGCTTAAATAAATCGTAAACCAGTATCAGAAACTGATATATCTGATAACCGCAAAGTGCAACACCGGACTTATAACACTTTCCCGGCGGGAAGTACCGATCAGCATGTCACTTTCCTGTGTGTTTTTTTACTTTCCCCGGGAAACGGAAAATTAGAATTTTCATGCACTCAGACATGACTGTTAATATTCTATAAAAACAATTTTGGAGATTTTGACAATACAGTGAAACCTGTCCAAACTGAAGTGTGAATAAACTGGAATCCTGTATAAACAGAACTTTAAATAAAGTCACAATGGAGTAAATCTTGGTTAATTTAACCTGTATAAACCAAACACCTGTCTATTACGAACACAAATGTTGGCCCAAGTAGGTTTGGTTTAGACAGGTTTCACTGTTACTGGTAGGTAAAAAGTTTCCTGTTAACTCATGATGACAATGAGATCTTCTGGTCAACATTGTACGTCATTACAAGGGTACGTGTATCTGATGATGTGTATAAATGTAGTCAAAGATGGGATCCTAACCTGTAATTTGTATAATCTTAACAGCATTTAAATATAGTTGTCAGCAGGTTACATCTGAAAGAGAAAAAACATGACATTTAAATTAAATATGTTGTGAAACAAGTTGTATGGATATGTAAAAAAAATGTATTTAGAGATGGTTATACAAAAGTATTATCAGCATGCCCACAGGTTTTTTCATCTGGGGGTACATCCAAATTTTTGGGGGTACAAAGAAAATGAACTGCATTTTCTCCATACAAGGTCGTGCACCATGCTGTTTTTTTATAAATATTACGCAGAGTTGGCGAAAACCTTTTTTTTTCTGTCTGACATTGGGTCAGACAGGAAGTGGGGTTCTGTCTGACCCATGGCCTTTGTGTCTGTCCCACCATTTTTTTGTTATATTGTATATAACCTGCCAAATTTAGTTTTTTTATACAGAACTGAATGCAAGATTGTCTATATATAGTCATGATCATTAAACAACTCAATTAAATGTTTTTCTGTATACATATTTTTATCTAAAAAGATATGGCAGATATGGCCAACAATCCGTATATAATGGTCCGATCACGTTCCGAATATTATACATCAATGTCAGTTTCCGGTTTACCTACATTTTTCATTTCAGTTAAGAATATGAATCTGTTGTCATCTTCAATATATAAGCATCTCAAAACATATTTAATTAAACACAAACAATCTTTGATACTTGGGGAGTGTGGAAGTCAACTTATTTCTGTGCTCAGTAATATATTTCAGTTTTAATGTTCCACGTTTTGCAGGTGCTCGTTCCTACTAAAAGGATGTTTACATTTACGTATAGGAGTTTCGATTACAAATAGGAACGTGTCGGTCTGACAATAAATAAAAAAAAATTCAAGTCTCTGTCTGACATTTTAATAACACTGAAAATGGAATTTAATGCCATTGGCAGTGGAAACTGGGAGTGAATAAATTTCAATTGTCAACTGGACGACCACAAAGTAATATTTTCGTGACGGACATTGGGACAGACATGGTTCATTAGTTCATCGGACCGACCGTTATTCTGTCGTTCCGACGATTTTCGCCAACTCTGATTACGGGTTTTAGCAGTAACAATTCTTATGAATCGGACAATTAAAAAATAAGGAGCCAATAGAATTGGGCGATCTATAAATCAAATCATCTCACTTAAAATATGCAAGGAACGCTCTGATTGGATAATATTGCCGAAATTAACTAATCAGAACAACTCTATTATACGTACTTTGAAGTGAATTGTAAACAAAAGGTAATTTTTATACAGTGCTTGCAACGGGTTCTCTACGTGCACGCACGTAGGGTTCTTTCAATTATACGTGCATGATTTTTATTCTACGTGAAACACGTACTACAGTACGTGAATGGGCATGCTGATTATGGCAACTGTTTTCAGTATAGAAGCTGAGGATGAGGACATTTTGTTTTGTTTTAAAAGATACATGTATAGGTATAAATATATCTAGAATGAATCTCCCTAATACATAGATGTTGTCACATGTTTATTATTACAAGAAGAATGTTGAAGTAATGGGTATATTTATGTAAATCAGTGCCTATCACCACTATTTTAAAGTTGTGAGTTTGAACCCCGTTCATGGCGTGGTGTACTCGATACAACATTATGTACGTATACACATGATAAAGTTTGTCAGTTATTTGTGACAGGTCCGTGGTTTTCTATGGATACTCCGGTTTTCTTTACCAATAGAACTGTTTGCCATGTCCCATAACTGAAATATTGTTGAAAGTGACAATAAATGCCATAAACCAACCAACTATATAATTTATGTATGTTAAAATAGACTACTAAAATCTGATCTCTCAAGTAGACAAAGCTCTGTTTTTCTAAAGTTTTGTGTCAGTATCGCAGATATTTTCCAGTGGAAATGGAGTATTATGCATCACGTGCACCTATGTTATAAAAGTGGGTTGCGATTCTTTTGAAAAACATCAACTCGGAGACAAATTATATTTTGTCTGAACAAGATAAGAATTCTCGGACCCCCCATTGTCGTCCGAGTACTCTGGTGAGGGATACGAAATGTATATGTTATTACGTTGACAACTCTAGTTTCTTATGTGTAGCCAATATACATAATACAATAATGTATAACAAAGTAATGGAGTTTTTAGCTCGCTTGACTAATCTAAAGTCATGTTGAGCTTTTGTCATTATCTAGTGTATGTCGTCTTCTCCAGAGCTGTTAACTTGTACATCTGTAGTTTGTTTGTAATTACTAGTGAAAATACACTCTAGGGATTCACTTTGAACATAAGTGGATGAACAGTGTGCACAGGAAACTTGACAATAGAATCGGTCGGTACATATAGAGTGTGCGCTTGACGTGGAATAGGAAATCAGCATGGTCGATGATGTTGATGAAAATTCTAACGTTAAAGAACCTTGAAAAAAGAAGTTGATGATACTACTAGGGCAAATGTACCAAAGAAAAAGGCCAAATATCTTTAAAGTTACCAGGACTGGTATCACACAACTTGCCCATTCAAAAAATGAGAACATTGTGTGTTTTGCAACATTTATATGGTGGACCGTCTATGCCAGCAACAATGACTTGCCGGCATTTGCAAAACAAATAACATAAACAGTGTGGGAAACGTTTTTTTCTCTCATCTCGCCATTTTGGTTAGTTGCTTCAAAATTGTACTCGCCAAATTAGAATTGCACCTGCCAAGTTTGGCCAATGGGTAGATATTTCTACTCGCCAATGATCTAATGCATCAAAATTAATTGCTGCAAAATCCGACCCCGACTCGAAAATTACGATTTTTTAACATTTACCTTTTTACCATATATAAAGTCCACCCAAACCCAATTTTATTTGATATCATCAAGTTTTACTCTACCGAATCCATATTTAAGATAATCTGAATCGTTGGCATTAAACTTTGGGAGGTATATATTGATTTTATTTGATCCCGGTTCGGAATACAGACGCTATCTTTTAGCGTTTTCTATCAATAAGAGAAATCAATATGGTGGACGTGAAACATTGCACCGCCAGTCCTATCAACGATTTTGAAGGATTTCTTCACATCTTTTATTTTCGAATCAGAAATTTTACGGAATCATTGACTGAGAAACTACTTCGTCAAGTTGGTTGACAGGGGCAAGTGCAAGATAATCGGAACTCGCCTCACGATGTTTGGTCGCCGGATTGTCGAGTTCTTACACAAACATACTCGCCGAATTTGTTCTCTTCTCGCTTTTGGCGAGTTGGCGAGCGGTGGTTTCTTTCACTGCATGAAGAACTTTCAAAGCTGAAACTTTGTAGATGTCCCTAGTCAGGTGCACAGGCAAGGTATACATCATCCATTGAAATAATTAAAATTTATACTGACAAAATGCTCAAAATACTGATAACTCGCTGACAAAATACTGAATAGCAAAAAGGGTTAAAAAGGTCTGGTTCTGTTAGCTTTTCAAATTACAATCTTCTCCTCTGAAACCACTGGGACATTATGAACCAAACTTGGCAGGAATAGTCCATGGGTGGTACTCATTCTAAATAGTTTCCAATAGGATTGAACTCCATCCAAAATGGCCACCGATACTAAGAATAGAAAATTCTTCAATGGGCCAAAGCAGCTTTTTGTGAAGCTAGAACCAGCTCAGATTTTAACTATATGGAATTCTTTGTGAGCCTTTGTTATCACTTGGCGTCCATAGTCTTAGCTTTTCACATTTGAATCTTCTCTGAAAGCGCTTGGCGAAATGAACCAAATCTTGGTAGGAAACATCTATGGAATGTCCTCTATAAAGATTGCTCATTTCATCACGATCGGTTAACAAACATGGCCACCATATATAGGCAATACTTTTTTCTGGTTGGTTGATTTTACAAATCTTTACCCTGGTAGCCTCAATCTTCAAAAATCTTCTCTGAAACTTGGAGGTACAATGAATTGTTGCTTTGTAAGATAGAAGTATGGGAGATCCTGCACAAATTTCCATATTGTGTGTTGATCGTACAACTAATAGTAATATGGCCGCCATATGCAGTTCTTGTTTGTTATTGGCCATTTTAAGAAAATCTTCTCTAAAACCATTTGGCCAAATTAATTGAAATTTGGTAGGAAGCACCTTTGGAAGGTTCTGTATACAGTTTCTTCAAAACAAAATGACAGGTGAGCGACACAACCTGCCCTGTTTGAACCAAAAATAGAAGGAATAGTTCTTGGATGATCCTCATTTGAAAATGTGATGATTTTTTCCCGTTTTTAACCATTTTTAGCTACTTGACTCGGTCTGTTGGATTTTTTAAAACATGAAAATTCTTTGACAAAAAATTGAGGGCGAAAAACATGTAAAAATCATTAAGGAATCATGTTTTCAACAAAATGAAAAGTTTCACTGATGTCAATTCCAACATATGATAATAATATGAAAACTGATTTCTGATTGGCTGAGATAAAACATTTGGCCCATGAAGGTTCCTGGTACTAATGTGCTTTGGTATCAGTGAGAAGATTTGAAAACTCGCTCTTCAAGAGAGTGTTTTTAGAATCATAATAAGGTGCCAGGAAATTGCTAGAATGCACAATTTTAAACCATTTACCCCAAACACTGGCCGTAATTCCTGGCTCAATAATTTTTCCGTTATTTTTTTAATTCTTCAATATCATCACTGTAACAGACATATCGAAAATCAAAGACAACTTGTCAGGCAATTTAGAAAAACTGTCTGACCGAATAAAAACCTAAAATGTCACCACATATTCCGCATTGCCATTAACAACTCATTTATTTGTTTAACATGTTTACTTCAAGAATAAAATTTTAGGTATTCAGTTATCTCAGGACATTCCCAATATTTGTTCAAAATTAAAAAGTTCATCCCGGAAATCATAACATTCATCTTCATAATCATCATCATCATTAATGTCTTTCTGAAAAAAATTCTGTCCAGACATTAAGTCTCCCCCCCCCTTTTTTTTCCCCCCACCTAAGATAAGAAAATGATGGTTAACCAATACAAGAACACTTCATATTTTTATAGAATGTTATTTTTAATGTGGTCATAAGTATATAAGGTATGGTTTGTTTTCGTTGCCGACTAACTCTCTGAAAGAGATGCCGACTCAAATGTGTTTTGGCAATTATCTTTCGGTTTCCGGTTCGTCCATATTGTATTTCTCAAATCATGACTCTTTCGTACCTAATTAACCAAGTCGGACCATTAAGTATCGATTTTTTTACAAATGACAATGTACAAAATGTACCAAGAAATTAGGTTTTAAGAATATATGTAATGAAGAATACGAACTTTATCAACCTAAAGAAACTTACGAATTTATATTTTCAAAATACAAACATTTAAAATGATAATCGTTTTGGTTTATTTTAAAGACCGATCTAGTCGAATGCCGATCTATGTTTGGGACGAATTATATTTCTTTAAGCCTAAGGGAAGTTACTCGATTAGGATTACATTGAAAACGAAATAGATTACAGTGAAAACGAAATACTGTTGGACCGACGGACAAGTCCGGTAAAATGACCGCCGGTCCGATAAAAACCCTTGGATTTCAGGACCGATTGTCCAGTATATTGCTCTGTCATTTGATTTCGTCAATTTCGGCTATTACAATTGATTTGTCAGTTTCTGGCATAGGATTTCATAAAAACTAAAGTGAAACGCCAGATCAAAACTCTTTTATTGTACACATCATTTTTCGTTCTTCCATGCTTATGATGAAGTTCAAGGACATTGACAAAAAAAGTCACAATCTCAGAAATGCTTTAATGAATGAAAATATCAATATTTGAAATATAAGAAAAAGACTCACTCCGGACCGGAGACGTAAAAATTATTGGATATCAATTTGGTGCCAAATTTAAACTTGTCTTGTGCAAAATACGATAGCAATCGTAACTACTCGACCATTCTCGCTACCCTGCAAATAACCTCGTACGTACATACAGATCCCTCCAAGTGTATCAACGATCAAACACTCAGGTCGAACACAGAGTTTTGTTGGACTTCACTCTTAAAATTGTTTGACAAATGTCTGACCAAATCCTCCCAGGTCGGAGTGAGAGTCTCCACTCTCAGATAGTTAAACTGTAAACAGGAAACGTCCCCAAATTCTGCTAACCAATAAATTTGTGCATAAAGAAACATGCGTATCTTAGTAAAGCTGAAGTAAATGAGTGATATACAGTGGTACGGAAAGTGTAGATATGTTAACGGCTGTCACGGGCGACATATACAATAATATCCATGAATAAAATGTATTAACGTGCAGTACCCATGTTTTAAGTGCACTAGAAGTGAATATTAATATGTCCCTATATATTCGCGACAATCGATGCCAAGGCACTTTCACTTGCTGCAGACAGTTGCCGGTTTACGATATCGGGTGCGTTTGCTCTTTTACGTATTTGCCAAATGTAGGGCGAACGAACCCGGGTAAATAATTCTAATTTATACATTTATTTCTTTAAAGGCAAATTTGGATTAAAATTATTTAGTAAAATTTAAGTTTTATTTTGTTTATGGCGAATGGGTCATAAATCCGTAAATCCCGGGTTTTTTTTCTTGAAAATTGGCAGTCTGCGGAGTCCTGATATAGGTGAAATAATATTTTATTAGTGTATTCTACGTTGTTTTTTTTTTACAGTTTACCTGTCAAAACATCACCCATCTCAGCATGTTGTTGCATCGTGCATTCATGATATACAAATACACCTATCACAGGTGTGAAAAAAAACGTTGCTCAAGACTCTTTTTACTAAGACTTATAAACATAGATAACTATTCTGCATTTTTGATTTTCAAGTCGTCTTCCAATTTATTTGTACTTAAAAAATAAATTTAAATCTTTTTTCTTATATATGTGTATAAATATCTTAATAAAATAAATACATTTACGGTGAGAAATTATTATACGTCATGATATCGTTATTTAGGTAAATACTTATTAGACAGATTTTTTTTAAAACCATTTTTGTCTTTTTAATTGATAACTGACCCAAGCTAAATAAATGGAATGTGACTTAATGTGTTAATTATATAAATCCTTGCCTTCTATAAATTTTAATTTCTTATCTAATTCTTATTCTTATTATGTAACAATATGGTCAGGTTGTTATTTTCATTGAATGGCATCTCAAAATAGATGGCTTCACAGTAGGGGCTCTTCCTGTATATTGGTTACATCCTGTATATTACAACTGACAGCTAATGCATGACAAACAATTGTAATCAGCCATCATTATCATGAAATACATTTTTTAATCTTTATTTTGATGATGGCACCTAATTCCCATCACCTAATCCAAATTAGTATAGTAGAAGAGTACCGTATTTTTCGGACGATAAATCTAGATAAAAATGACGATTTTGTTTACAGGACAAAAAATGTATACCTTTATTATCCCCTCGCCAACGAAGTTGCGAAGGGATATAGTAACGCTTCCATCCGTCCTTCCGTAACATCCTTGTGAACACTCTAGAATCAACATCCTTCAATGGATTTTGACCAAACTTGGTACATACTTAGTCCTTAAGAGAATCTGGAACCCTATTGATTTACAAGGTCAACGGTCAAGGTCACCGGGTCAAATTTTTACCATGTGACATCCTTGTGAACACTCTAGAATCAACATCCTTCAATGGATTTTGACCAAACATGGTACATACTTAGTCCTTAAGAGAATCTGGAACCCTATCGATTTTCAAGGTTAAAGGTCAAGGTCACCAGGTCAAATTTTTAGTGTGACATCCTTGTGAACACTAGAATCAACATCATTCAATGGATTTTCACCAAACTTGGTACATACTTAGTCCTTATGAGAGT
Source organism: Bathymodiolus brooksi (assembly GCA_963680875.1). Lineage (NCBI taxonomy): Eukaryota > Metazoa > Mollusca > Bivalvia > Mytilida > Modiolidae > Bathymodiolus > Bathymodiolus brooksi. The sequence continues at coordinate 7,084,204 of OY804577.1, forward strand.
CTGGAACCCTATTGATTTTCAAGGTCAAAGGTCAAGGGGTCAAATTTTTACCACATAGCATCCTTGTGAACACTCTAGAATCAACATCTTTCAATGGATTTTGACCAAACTTGGTACATACATAGTCCTTAAGAGAATCTGGAACCCTATTGATTTTCAAGGTCAAAGGTCAAGGTCACAGGGTCAAATTGTTAGGCGAGGGGATATGCCACGCTTTGCGTTGCCTTGTTTTGCTGTAGGTTTATTTCTGAATAAGAAGACTTGTATCATCGATGTTCTTGGTGTTATTTCTTTTTAAAATAAAGCAATAAAAGTATACTAACAGGGGGTGCAATTCTGGGGATAAAATATTCAACATCCGAAAAAAATCAATATTCAATAATTGAAGTGTTATCGAAAATCAGTTCAATATTGTATTGTATAATAAAATATATACTATAAAAAATCACAGGGTGGATCGATTTACAATATAAAATTATTATCACAAAATATCTTAATATAGCTATAGCTTTCCATCAAACACGACCATGCGCACGTGATTGTAGTAAAAAATGGCAGTTGCAATACATCTCACAGTAAACAAGCTTTTTATACTAAATATACTGGAAAATAATTTATATCAATTTCGTTACTTAATCGATATTTTATTGCAATAATTTATATGAGGCTATGGGTGTTTAAACGTCACTTTTCAACAATATTTCAGTTATATATTCACCTTTGAGCTACCTTTCCTGGCGCGAATATGGTGCAAGGTAGAAATACACTAGGGTATTTACGTAGCCGGACATTCTACATACCGGAAAGAAAGTACGCTTACAAATATGCATCGATCACAAAATGTTTGACATGTTCACCTCGAGAAATGTAAAAAAAATCTTTAAATATCCACTCTCACGTCCGACCTAATAGTCGGACTTAGAGAGTGTTGACTCATATTAAATTTACTTCAATGATTGCAAATGTACCAACAAACAAATAGTAATAAAAACAACAACATTAAATAGAATTAATTATAATTGTTCTCCCCCTGGCACCTGGAAATTTGTGTCAACAAGATGTTCCTTCCATTATTGACACCTGTAACCTGAGCTAATTAATTCATATCAAGTGGCTGTAATACCTAGTCCAATACACATATTGCCGTCACAGATGAACAAGTATAGGGACTTGAAATATTTGTAAACGGAATATTGTGTAACTTTAGCCGGTGATTTTTGCATCTGTTATTTCACCTTTATATGGATATCACACTCCGAAAGAATTATCTCTTATTCATTCATGTACACAGCCGTACCGACCTCACTGACTCTGTTTTAAGTGACAACAGATTTTTTTTTTTAAATCGTCAGTGATTTCTCCAAACAAACAAAGTCAAAACGCAAACTTAAGTCGAGTTTTTACTCAAATTTAATTTGGTTTGTTAAGAAAACTTTTTTTCGAGAAATCCAAGCCAGAACTGGACTCGGCGTATATAATTTTAAAGTTTAGATTTCGGAAAAGTTACGATATTTCTAGCATTCCGATTGTAATCGTAAAATTTAAAGGTACTAGAAAGATCTATTAAAATTAAACAGATTAAAGAAACACAAACGGTGTAACTCGAAATTATTGTACAATTCTTTGATTATGAGGTGCTCCTATGCATCGAACGACTGTTGTGCCCGAGCGTGACAAATATTGACCTTGGAGCTACCTTTCCTGGCGCGAATTTGGTGCAAGGTAAAAATACACTAGGGTATTTACTACCCGCACATTCTACACACCGGAAAGAAAGTACGCTTACAAATATGCATCGATCACAAAATGGTTGACATATTCACCTCAAGAAATGTAAAAAAAAATCTTTTTATATCCACTCTCATGTCCGACCAAATAGTCAGACTTAGAGAGTGTTGACTCTCAAATTTGTCGGACATTTTGGGAGGAATATGTCGGACCTGAGAGTATGATCGTTGATACACTTGGAGTGTACTGTAGTAGAAATTCTTCTTAAATTGTTTGCCGGAAGTTAAGTTAAGTTAAACCGCACAAAAATATAGTCCACAAAAATCCAATATGGAAGACATACTAAGTAAAATCTAATCATGCAAAACTAATTAAAACTTTAATTGAATTATAGAAAATTGCTTAAAATATAACTTTATCAAACTTTCATGTAGCTGACATGTGAAAAGTTGTGCAATTTATACACCTAATGCATACATGGTTATTTGCAGGGTAGCGAGAATGGCCGAGTAGATACGATTGAATACGATAGAGGACTTGATTTAGTCTTTTGGGAAATATTGAAACTTTTGAAATGGACAAATATTACAAACTTTTTCCTGATTAAGACAAATGGTTGAAAAGATATCCACTAAAAATTTTATTTCTCTGTGAATTTAAATAAAATACTTTGCTTTATTTATATAAAAAAAAAAAATTCTACAAAATGTTTACTTCAAAGCAGACTTGTTTTAACAAACAATGTTCAGAAAAAAATATATACAGTAAATTTGCATTGCTAAAACGAGAAATGGAAAATTGGTAGCCCTTGCTTGAAAGCAACCACTGCAGGAAAAGCTCGATATTGACAGTGAGGAAAGTGACCTTCATGCACTGAATATTATATGTGACACAGACAAGAACAATGATGACTTTTGTGTTGATTTTATGGATGAAGAAGATAATTCAAATTGGAGAGAAGTTTTCCTTCTCTCAGAGAGAGAATGTTAACAATAAAACTATTCAGAATATATATTGTTATGAAATTAGTGTTCCCATACCATTCTTCTCCTGGTTAGTAGAGATGCCAGGTGATTTTTGAAATTGCTGTAAAACTTTTTAAAGTACTTTCATCTCATAGATCTTCCATAAAGAAACATTTTGAGCCCTCAACTGTTAAAATCGGTGGTACGGTTCATAAGATATGAGAAGTTAAAGTTGTTTAATTATGTAATTTGTTTTTCCAATATGGCCACCGTGAACAGAAATGTGTCAAAATGAGATTTTCACATTTGTGGGACTTTTTTTTCAAAATTGTACATTCCAAGCTATTGTATTTTACTTTAATTTAAAGACTGTACTGCAATTACCACAGAGGCTCAAGGATTTTAAATAAAAATCATTATACACTTCTTTTTTCAGTCTTTGGATTTTGTGCAATTTGCATTTGTATCTGGGCAAAATGGCACGATCGACCATATTTGTTTCCATTTTTAGCTCACCTGGCCTTTAGGCCATGTGAGCTATTGTTATCACTTTTCGTCCGTCGTCCGTCCGTCAACATTTCACATTTTAATCTTCTCCTCAGAAACCACTGGACCAATTGCAACCAAACTTTGGTGGAATGGTCCTTGGATGTCCCCCTTTCAAAATTGTGTCCGGTGATCCCGACTTCCAACCAGGATGGCCACCAAGCTAAAAATAGAAAAAAGGCCCTTAGGGGGGATGAAATTTTAATTGTCCATTGCTGCTTTAGTGTAAGTCAAAATGAGCTCAAATTTTAACTGCAGCTACATGGCAAGGAGTAGTTTAACATATATTCCGGGTTTTTCTGTGAAATTTTTCTTTCAGCCGATTTATACCGATTATGCAAATTAGGCATATTTTGATAAAAGATCGCATTTAAATCTTCTCCTCTGAAACCGCTGAACCAAATTAAACCAAGTATAATGATGAGCTTTTCAGCATGTATGACAGGATTTTTTATGAACTTTGAACTTTTGCCGATTTTGACCGATTATGCAAATTAGAAAAAAGGGGGGATGAAATTTAAAAAAAATCTTCTCCTCAGAAACTACTGAGCCAATCTCAACCAAACTTTGCCGAAATGATTCTTGGATGGCCCCCTTCCAAAATTGTGTCCGGTGATCCCGACTTCCAACCAAGATAGCCGCCAAGCTCAAAATAGAAAAAAGGGGGGATGAAATTTTAACTGCAGCTACATGGCAAGAAGTAGTTTAGCATATATTCCGGGTTTCTTTCAGCCGATATATTCCGATTATGCAAATTAGGCATATTTTGATAAAAGATCGCATTTAAATCTTCTCCTCTGAAACCACTGAACCAAATTAAACCAAACCTGGCAGGGGTGGTCCCTGGGTGGGTCCCTTTCAAAATTGTGTCCGACAGCCCCGCCCTCCATTCAAGATGGCCACTGTTACTAAAAATAGAAATTTCTTCAAATGGCCAAAACTGCTCTATTTTAAGCCAGAATGTGCCCAAATTTGAACTGTATAAGCATAATGATGAGCTTTTCAGCATGTATGACAGGATTTTTTATGAACTTTGAACTTTTGCCGATTTTGACCGATTATGCAAATTAGAAAAAGGGGGGATGAAATTTTAAAAAAATCTTCTCCTCAGAAACTACTGAGCCAATCTCAACCAAACTTTGCCGAAATGATTCTTGGATGGCCCCCTTCCAAAATTGTGTCCGGTGATCCCGACTTCCAACCAAGATAGCCGCCAAGCTCAAAATAGAAAAAAGGGGGGATGAAATTTTAACTGCAGCTACATGGCAAGAAGTAGTTTAGCATATATTCCGGGTTTCTTTCAGCCGATATATTCCGATTATGCAAATTAGGCATATTTTGATAAAAGATCGCATTTAAATCTTCTCCTCTGAAACCACTGAACCAAATTAAACCAAACCTGGCAGGGATGGTCCCTGGGTGGTTCCCTTTCAAAATTGTGTCCGACAACCCTGCCCTCCATTCAAGATGGCTGCTGTTACTAAAAATAGAAATTTGTTCAATTGTCCATTGCTGCTTTAGTATAAGTCAAAATGAGCTCAAATTTGAACTGCGGCTACATGGCAAGGAGTAGTTTAGCATATGTTCGGGGTTTTTTTTTGAAATTTTTCTTTCAGCCGATTTATATCGATTATTCAAATTAGGCATATTTTGATAAAAGATCACATTTAAATCTTCTCCTCTGAAACCACTGAACCAAATTAAACCAAACCTGGCAGGGATGGTCCCTGGGTGGTTCCCTTTCAAAATTGTGTCCGACAACCCTGCCCTCCATTCAAGATGGCTGCTGTTACTAAAAATAGAAATTTGTTCTATTGTCCATTGCTGCTTTAGTATAAGTCAAAATGAGCTCAAATTTGAACTGCTGCTACATGGCAAGGAGTAGTTTAGCATATGTTCGGGGGTTTTTTTTGAAATTTTTCTTTCAGCCGATTTATATCGATTATTCAAATTAGGCATATTTTGATAAAAGATCACATTTAAATCTTCTCCTCTGAAACTGCTGAACCAAATTTGTGTCTGGTGGTCCCGCCCTCTGACCAAGATGGCTGCACAGGTGTACTTAGTTTAACATAGGACCCTATGGGAAATTCACATAAAAACCATTTTGTCTGGAACCAGTAGCTCAATTAAAACCAAACTTTGATGGAATAGTCATTGGATGGTCCTCTTCCAAAATGGTGTCCAGCAGTTGCGTTGTTATTGAAAGCAGCTTTGATCCAGGTGAGCGATTACAGGCTCCTGGGAGCCTCTGGTTTAATGTAGAAATTAAAATTTTCTCTTTGTACACAAGTTGGAGTAGGTCACTATCCCTTATATAAAACAAAATTTAGCAACCTGGTATATCAGGAACATCTACCCCTTTTCATTTAAAAGGATTTTTTCAGTAGATTATTGCCAAAAACCCATAATTTATGACTTAAAGATAACCAAATATGACAATATTGTCATAGAAATATTTTTAAGATGGACAATCTATTTTAAAAAAGATGGCTTTTACTTCAGTTTTTTATTTAATTTATTTTAAAAAGACAATTATGTATAGAACAATAGGAGTTTTGTGGATTTTTTAAAACTTGCAATATGCCACTAATTGAACTTGCATTGCCCAGGGTTCCCATAATAAAATGCCATTTGCCATCAAATAACTGATGATATTAAAATTTCACTTGGTACATAAGTTTAATTATTTCTTAACTTTTATTCTATACTAAATTAGGAAGCATATTAAACCAGGAACATCTACCCGTTTTGGTTCGAATGTCAGTAATTTTTTAATAAAACTGGTGCCAAAACTTCAAAATTAGTGGTGACGCTGTACCACAAAACCCATAAATTTTATAGAAATATATCATACTGTAATATTTTTTATTTGTTTTCCATACAAGTAATATAATATTATTGTTCAGAATTAATTTACTTTAGATATCAAATCTGGTCTTACAAAAATCCCCATTTTGTCAGAAATTTAAAAAAGAAAACAAAATGGCCAACATTTTTCATTGGAGTAGGCATCTCTATGGTTGGTTTCATATGACATGGGTATATGAATTAAGAAAACAACCTAATTAAAATCAATAACAATGAAAAAGGCTTTATACAAGTAAAGGAAACTATACAGGCCAGCCATCAACAATGAAATATTTTAAAAAAAAACAAGATTTTCTTTCGGTCTGGTGAATCATCTTGGTTCACCAGACCGAATGTCCTGTAAAAAAAATTACAATTTCGTATTCACTGGAATTACGCAATGGTCAAGATAAGTTATTCACAGAAAATGCTTATTTAAAGAAATAAACATGCTATTGCAAGAAAGATTGACTTTTAAAGACACTGTTTGAGAAAATTGTTTCCTGACCAAAGTAGAGAGCAAATTTTTACCGGACTTTTGGACAGATATGCAGAAAACATCGTCGGACCGGCTTGATTTTTACCAGTCAGGTCCGACGGTCCGGCATATTTGGATATGTCTGCTGTAAGAGGATAATTAAGAGATGATCCTCGGTCATATATTAAATGTACAACTATAATCTTTAGATAAAGGGTTTGTTCATGTGAGTCTAGTTTTAAATACAAATATAAGAAGAAAGGTATTACATGTATCTCTAAACATGTAATTATTGTTGTCAAGATATTCCCTTTCATATAATATGTCAACAACAAGAAAGAGAAATAGATCAATTACATTGTTAGTAACAAAATACTTGATATCTACTGCCTCATTATGAAAGCCAAAACCCTTAAACAATTATGTTATCTTTTGAGTATCTTGATGAAACTTAGTATGGTATACATTTATGTACATTGTATCATGTTAGAGTAACTTTGTGTATGAAAGGCCTTCGAGAGTGCAATGTGTGCGACATTAGGGTTATATTGACGTGTCCAGGTCTCACCCAGATCACGAGTATTACTGTAGTTATCTTTGTGTATAACATTAGTTTAGATTCTATGCATGTGGAATTGAACAGTTTCCTAGGAGTTGACACCAGAGGACCTTATTTTATACATGTATCAAATTTATATATCACTTATTCACTATGATGATGTGAACGAAAATTGTAGTATTTGTTTGTTCAGCAGAACTTTTAAGATTGACTTTAATTCTCCATGGGTTTTTTTTTGTTTTTTGTTTTTTTGCCCTCTAATAGCTCAAGGAGAATCAACTACTTTGTACAAGTCTGAATCTCTTGTTCCCTAGAATATTTTTGGCCAAGTTTAGTTTGGTTGGGCAGTTTTAGATACTAATGACACTAAAATCTCACATATCCTTTGAGCAGTTGAGCTAGAAAACTAGGATTCAATGTAAACATAATATACATTTTTGTAAAATGAACTTATTTGTATATCAAAATATGAATTTCTTTTGAATTTGAAGTTTTACAAGGGAGTGATTCAGTATACAAGATGTATAATTATAAAATATGATATAGTATATTATACATGTACTGTACATTTAAAACCTAGAAGTCCTAAAATACAATGTAAAACCTAGAAGTCCTAAAATACTATGTAAAACCCAGAAGTCCTAAAATATTATGTAAAACCCATAAGTCCTAGAATACTATGTAAAACCCAGAAGTCCTAAAACACTCTGTAAAACCCAGAAGTCCTAGAATACTATGTAAAACCCAGAAGTCCTAGAATACTATGTAAAACCCAGAAGTCCTAGAATACTATGTAAAACCCAGAAGTCCTACAATACTATGTAAAACCCAGAAGTCCTATAATACTATGTAAAACCCAGAAGTCCTAGAATACTATGTAAAACCCAGAAGTCCTAAAATACTATGTAAAACCCAGAAGTCCTAGAATACCATGTAAAACCCAGAAGTCCTAGAATACTATGTAAAACCCAGAAGTCCTAGAATACTATGTAAAACCCAGAAGTCCTAGAATACTATGTAAAACCCAGAAGTCCTACAATACTATGTAAAACCCAGAAGTCCTACAATACTATGTAAAACCCAGAAGTCCTACAATACTATGTAAAACCCAGAAGTCCTACAATACTATGTAAAACCCAGAAGTCCTACAATACTCTGTAAAACCCAGAAGTCCTAACACTCTGTAAAACCCAGAAGTCCTAAAACACTGTAAAACCCAGACGTCCTAAAATACTCTGTAAAACCCAGAAGTCCTAGAATACTATGTAAAACCCAGAAGTCCTACAATACTATGTAAAACCCAGAAGTCCTACAATACTCTGTAAAACCCAGAAGTCCTAGAATACTATGTAAAACCCAGAAGTCCTAAAATACTCTGTAAAACCTAGAAGTGCTAGAATACAATGTAAAACCCAGAAGTCCTACAATACTATGTAAAACCCAGAAGTCCTACAATACTATGTAAAACCCAGAAGTCCTACAATACTCTGTAAAACCCATAAGTCCTAGAATACTATGTAAAACCCAGAAGTCCTAGAATACTATGTAAAACCCAGAAGTCCTATAATACTATGTAAAACCCAGAAGTCCTACAATACTCTGTAAAGCCCAGAAGTCCTATAATACTATGTAAAACCCAGAAGTCCTAGAATACTATGTAAAACCCAGAAGTCCTACAATACTCTGTAAAACCCAGAAGTCCTAGAATACTATGTAAAACCCAGAAGTCCTAAAATACTCTGTAAAACCTAGAAGTGCTAGAATACAATGTAAAACCCAGAAGTCCTACAATACTATGTAAAACCCAGAAGTCCTACAATACTATGTAAAACCCAGAAGTCCTACAATACTCTGTAAAACCCATAAGTCCTAGAATACTATGTAAAACCCAGAAGTCCTAGAATACTATGTAAAACCCAGAAGTCCTAGAATACTATGTAAAACCCAGAAGTCCTATAATACTATGTAAAACCCAGAAGTCCTACAATACTCTGTAAAGCCCAGAAGTCCTATAATACTATGTAAAACCCAGAAGTCCTAGAATACTATGTAAAACCCAGAAGTCCTACAATACTATGTAAAACCCAGAAGTCCTACAATACTCTGTAAAACCCAGAAGTCCTAAAATACTATGTAAAACCCAGAAGTCCTATAATACTATGTAAAACCCAGAAGTCCTAGAATACTATGTAAAACCCAGAAGTCCTAGAATACTATGTAAAACCCAGAAGTCCTATAATACTCTGTAAAACCCAGAAGTCCTATAATACTCTGTAAAACCCAGAAGTCCTATAATACTCTGTAAAACCCAGAAGTCCTATAATACTCTGTAAAACCCAGAAGTCCTAAAATACTATGTAAAACCCAGAAGTCTTATAATACTATGTAAAACCCAGAAGTCCTAGAATACTATGTAAAACCCAGAAGTCCTAAAATACTATGTAAAACCCAGAAGTCTTATAATACTATGTAAAACCCAGAAGTCCTAGAATACTATGTAAAACCCAGAAGTCCTAGAATACTATGTAAAACCCAGCAGTCCTATAATACTCTGTAAAACCCAGAAGTCCTATAATGCTCTGTAAAACCCAGAAGTCCTACAATACTATGTAAAACCCCAAGTTTATGGTTGTTTTTAAATCTTTCTATTAGATATGTTATATCATGAATATAAAACTATTTTTCAATCATTTGATTTATACAGTAAATACCTTGTGTTTATTTGACGTGACTATTTCTAACCAAGTGTATTTAAAAATACAAAATAGAATGTACCTATTGTATAGAAGACGTCTTGATGAAGACTTGTTCATTCATTAAATTTAGATAAGGAAAACTGGTTAAAAGGGATAATGATGATGACATTTTGTTTACTGACAGAAGTTTACTATAAATACTCTAGTTTAAAGTGTAAGATCTTCATACTGTGTAATTGATGGAATTAAAATTATTTACCCTTTACCAGGGGAGGCATTCACCTATTTATTAGCTGCATAAACCTAGAGTTTTCTACATTATTCTGAAGTTATTGAAAGATTTATTTTATTGTGACAATTTTAATGTTCCTCAAAAACATAATTAGTTAATAATCTACCTTTAACACTGTATAGTTGAATGTTCTGCCAGAAGTATATACAGTCAAACCTGTATTAAGAGGTCATGACCTTTGGGACAAAGAAAAAGTAACCTTATAAGACAGGTGTCCTCTTAAAAGAGGTTCATTTCATATGAAATTTTCCATGATAGGGCAAGAAAAAACTTACCTGTTAAAACAGGTGACTGTTTATTAGAGGCGACTGCATGGGATATCTTCTCTGCATTCACATGACCAATTAATATATCTTAAAACAGGTGACTGTTTATTAGAGGTGACTGCATGGGATATCTTCTCTGCATTCACATGACCAATTAATATATCTTAAAACAGGTGACTGTTTATTAGAGGCGACTGCATGGGATATCTTCTCTGCATTCACATGACCAATTAATATATCTTAAAACAGGTGACTGTTTATTAGAGGCGACTGCATGGGATATCTTCTCTGCATTCACATGACCAATTAATATATCTTCAGTCAGCATGCCCATTTACCCTCTGCAGAGGGTTTTTTACCCCCAAAATTGTAGGGACTTTCTATATGCAGGGGTACAAAGTTAAGGAAAAAACAGCTATTGTACCCCATTGTATCCCCAGTTTCAAAACTCAGTGGGCACCCTGTCAGTTAAATTGGGTGTACATCAGTCTTATGTGGTACATGTACATTGTTTGACCATGATACCCTTTACCATTTTAAAATATTAAGAATATCAAAATATTTGATATCTTGAATCATTTGTATATTGCATTATACAAAAATGTACCTGGTTGGACCAGTCTTTGATTTATTGTACAGCAGTCCCCCTCTTGTTAGGTCGCTCTCTCTAACAGTCATCCTTCTGATCATGCCAGATCTTAGATGCACTGCAGTGGGATAGTGAAATGATAGGTACTGTTCTATATATTCTGAAATACATGTAAATGTACATGTATTTGTCTGATAGAAAATTGGTTGCATTTTGTTTCTCAAACAAATTGAATGTATACAGAATATAATGTAATATTTATTGATAATGTACAATGATGAAGACTAAATACATTTTGTACATGTATATGATTCACAAGATGATGCAGTTTTGTATCAGTTACTGATAAATTCTTGATAGGTTAAAAGATAAAAGAGAATGCTTGTTGGTTCATAAACCTTTTTAAATTGGCATAATATCAAATGATCAATTACTCGAGAAAAAATTTAAAATTTGATTTTGTTTTTTCTTCAAATCTTAATGGAAATAATTGATCTGTATCGTGATCTCTATAGTGTTCTCTATATGATGTGTATGTGAGTGTACTGGTATATTATATTTTGAAGCACTATATTAAAAAAAAAAAAAAGTTGTACAATTATAGATACATTTATTTAAAGTAACTTTGACTTTTAACTTGTCAAATCAGGCCTCTACATTAACATATTTTTCAACTTGTCCCTTCGGACAACTAACTAAAAAAAGTACTTGACCGACTCAATCTTTTAGTTGTCCGAAAAAATTAATAAAGATTAAAAAAACTAGAGAATAATTATCCAGGGCTCCCACTACATTCAAATTAGAGGGAGAAGTGACTTCTCTTTCAGAGAGCTCACAGGGAGAAGTGGGAGACAACAGAGAGAAGTCAATTGCGATTAATCGAAACATTGTTTCGCAACCCCTCTGACGTTACCCTGCCCAAATTTAGTAAATAGTTAAAGCTGCCTGAACTGATCTGTTCTGGATTTTTTTTTTTATTATTTATAACTACCTTAAGGACATATATTCAATGTCATATTTTTATTTCTGTCTACCTTGATTGGAGTCTTGCATACCAGTGATTTTTATATGTACCCCCCCCCCCTTTTTTTTTTTTTCCTTTTGAAATATTACTGTGTTGTGATCCAATACCATGCAAATTGTAATAACTTATATTTGTGTTGTATAAATCCTTGTTGCTGGTTAAAAAAATATACCTAGATACTATATATTCCAGTATCTAGGTATATTTTTTTTTTTACCAGAAACAAGTGCCTGTGATATTAATAAAGCAAAGTATTTTATTTAAATTCACAGAGAAATAAAAATTTTAGTGGATCTTTTCAACCAGATAAGGAAAAAGCTTGTAATATTTGTCCATTTCAAAGGTTTCAATATTTCCCAAAAGCCTAAATCAAGTCCTCTATCGTATTTTGCACAAAAGACAAGTTTAAATTTGACGCCAAATTGATATCCGGTAATTTTTACGTGTCTGTTCCGGAGTGATTCTTGTTCTTATATTTCAAATATTGATATTTCCGTTCATTAAAGCGTTTCTGAGATTGCGACTAATTTTGTCAATGTCCTTGAACTTCATATGGAGGAACGATAAATGATACAATAAAAGAGTTTTTGATCTGGCGTTTCACTTTAGTTTTAATCAAAATATATTATGGAGTAATTGGAGATCAAACAGGGCTCTTTTATACAACAAACCCAGTATTTTATACCAGCGGAAATAGATTTGTCCGTCGTACCGGCACGTTTGGGAATCTCTGATTTTTTCACTTGTCCCGTCGGACAACCGTAATACAAGATCTACTTGTCCGATGTCAGTTTTCACTGGTATCAGACAAACGTTAATGTCGAGGCCTGCAAATACAAAAAATTAACGACTTGTGATTGTTAATTTAGATTTTCCACCCCCAATAAGACTCGTTAGTCCTGTTAATTGGTAGACGTGTCAGTCCTGAATTTATATATGTCAACTGAAGAACAGCAATCAAAGTTTAAAAGTGTAGTTTATATATTTGCATGTGATAATTATATAACCATATATTAAGTTACCACTCATATCAAACCATTTCAGATCCAAGAAAACTCAACATTTTTGTTTTATTTCAGTTGATTTTTGAAGTAAATCCTGATGAGAAGAGATTAACTTGTGCTACTAGTATATTTGAAAAATATTTAGACACGCAGGTTAGTTGGGTTTTTTTTCTTCACACAAGAAATTTAGTGGTACTCATGATGAATTGTTTTTTCTTATCTATATATTGGCAAATTACTGCAGCAAGAATTACATATTTTATAAACTTGTATTCAGTACATTTTAATTTTAGAATAAGCAAAATAAAATCAAACACTAAAAAAAGTGGTCAGTACAGTATATGTGTAACAAGCCAAGGTATTATTTTACATTGGTTGTTTAAACTTCAAACAACCCCATCAGTAGTGTAATGGTTAGCGTGTTCACCTCAAGTACAGTAGATCGTGGGTTCAGGTCCAGTGAGCAGTATTTCAGCTGTATTTATATGACAAGAATTATTTACGTCAAGTAAGCAGTATTTCAGCTGTATATGTATGACGAGAACTGTTTACGTTAAGTAAGCAGTATTTCAGCTGTATATGTATGACGAGAACTATTTACGTTAAGTAAGCAGTATTTCAGCTGTATATGTATGACGAGAATTATTTACGTTAAGTAAGCAGTATTTCAGCTGTATATGTATGACGAGAATTATTTACGTCAAGTAAGCAGTATTTCAGCTGTATATGTATGACGAGAACTATTTATGTTAAGTAAGCAGTATTTCAGCTGTATATGTATGACGAGAACTATTTATGTTAAGTAAGCAGTATTTCAGCTGTATATGTATGACAAGAACTATTTACGTTAAGTAAGCAGTATTTCAGCTGTATATGTATGACGAGAACTATTTACGTTAAGTAAGCAGTATTTCAGCTGTATATGTATGACGAGAACTATTTATGTTAAGTAAGCAGTATTTCAGCTGTATATGTATGACGAGAACTATTGACATTAAGTGAGCAGTATTTTGACAGAAATGCCAGAGCTATTATCGTAAAGTTTGTAGTATTTCGACTATATTTCATGCGAGAGCTGTTGACGTCAAGCTTGCAGTATTTTGACTATATTTCATTGGAGAGCTGTTGACGTCCAAGCTTGCATTATTTTGACTATATTTCATGCGAGAGCTGTTGACGTCCAAGCTTGCAGTATTTTGACTATATTTCATGGGAGAGCTGTTGACGTCCAAGCTTGCAGTATTTTGACTATATTTCATGCGAGAGCTGTTGACGTCCAAGCTTGCAGTATTTTGACTATATTTCATGTGAGAGCTGTTGACGTCCAAGCTTGCACTATTTTGACTATATTTCATGCGAGAGCTGTTGACGTCCAAGCTTGCAGTATTTTGACTATATTTCACGTGAGAGCTGTTGACGTCCAAGCTTGCAGTATTTTGACTATATTTCATGTGAGAGCTGTTGACATCCAAGCTTGCATTATTTTGACTATTTCATGTGAGAGCTGTTGACGTCCAAGCTTGCAGTATTTTGACTATATTTCATGCGAGAGCTGTTGACGTCCAAGCTTGCAGTACTTTGACTATATTTCATGCGAGAGCTGTTGACATCCAAGCTTGCAGTATTTTGACTATATTTCATGCGAGAGCTGTTGACGTACAAGCTTGCAGTATTTCATGTGAGAACTGTTGACGTCCAAGCTTGCAGTATTTCATGCGAGAGCTGTTGACATACAAGCTGGCAGTATTTCTACTGTATATTTCATGTGAGAGCTGTTGACATCCAAGCTTGCAGTATTTCTACTGTATATTTCATGCGAGAGCTGTTGACGTACAAGCTTGCAGTATTTCATGCGAGAGCTGTTGACGTACAAGCTTGCAGTATTTCATGTGAGAACTGTTGACATCCAAGCTTGCAGTATTTCTACTGTATATTTTATGCGAGAGCTGTTGACGTACAAGCTGGCAGTATTTCTACTGTATATTTCATGTGAGAGCTGTTGACATCCAAGCTTGCAGTATTTCTACTGTATATTTCATGCGAGAGCTGTTGACGTACAAGCTTGCAGTATTTCATGCGAGAGCTGTTGACGTACAAGCTTGCAGTATTTCATGCGAGAGCTGTTGACGTATAAGCTTGCAGTATTTCATGTGAGAACTGTTGACGTACAAGCTTGCAGTATTTCATGTGAGAACTGTTGACGTACAAGCTGGCAGTATTTCTACTGTATATTTCATGCGAGAGCTGTTGACGTCCAAGCTTGCAGTATTTCTACTGTATATTTCATGTGAGAGCTGTTGACATCCAAGCTTGCAGTATTTCTACTGTATATTTCATGTGAGAGCTGTTGACATCCAAGCTTGCAGTATTTCTACTGTATATTTCATGTGAGAGCTGTTGACGTCCAAGCTTGCAGTATTTCTACTGTATATTTCATGTGAGAGCTTTTGACGTACAATCTGGCAGTATTTCGACTGCATATTTTTGACGAGAACAACTTTACAAACAATACATTATGTCATTAATAATGTGAACTGGATGGGTCTAGAATAGAGCTTAAGGTTTGATTGTATCAAATTTATAATGTCTTGATGTATTTACAGTCACGTGACTATGTTTGTCAGTTAAATGGTACCCTCGTCTCAAAAGTCAAGGAAGCCATTGCAGATAATAGTGCTAATAAAGACCTATTTACCTCATGTGTTGAGTAAGTATTGTTTTTCATATAACATCACTAGTAAATATAATACTCCCAACTTTCCTTAAGAGCTGGCATATTATGTATATGCATTATACATGGAGGTCCCTACTCGCAACTTTGAATTTGAGAGCTAGAAGTAACCTCCTTAAATGGTCTGACAGTGGCTAGGTAAAAGGTGATTTGAACAATGTTGATACAATATATGTTTAAATACTTACTACACATAATAAAATACACCTCTTCCTTTCACATTCAGTAATGTCAGAACCAGTTTAGGTTTATGGTGTTTAATGCCACTTTCAACAATATTTCAGTGATATCGTGGCGGTTAGAATAAATCTAATGTTAGATGTTTGTTGGTTATCTATTATTTATTTTTTTTTTCGTTCGACTAACATTCAAAGATGTCTATTTTTGTTTGACACTTCACTAACATTCACCGATACTCAATAAGACGTCGTGATATTTAGATTTTCATTCTATGTCGGAAACTGTCATACCATTCAATGTCCACAGATTTTATATGCTTTTTATTGATTGGTCAATTGAAGTGTCACCTCTGACATTATCTGATTCCAAATGTCATTGGAAGCAGATCTATGTTATACAGTAGATCTAAAAATAGAAATAATCCCAACAAATACAAATTTATATATTTATCTAGTCCAAAACTATGTAGTCCATTCTTCATCACTGCAGTGGATTGAATTCTATTGTAATCATTTAATATATGTTTAGCTCACCTGACCCTTATTAGACCAAATGAAGTATTCTTTTTAATTAGATTCCAAATGTAGGAAATCTTTGTAATTTAACGTGTATAAACCAAACATCTGTCTATTCCAATCACTAAAGTTGGTCCTAAGTACCATATATGTAGGTTCAGTTTACAAACGTATCACTGTATTTCATTTACTCCAAAATTCTAAATAAATTGAATTTTGGACAACTTTCTGTCTTAATTGTGGAACATTTCTCACAATACTCCACCAAGTGATAAAACAATAAACAATGTATGGTGAGAACAAGTGGCATCTGATTTCCCTCAATATTATTTACAATTGCTATTCTCTGTGTTTTGCATTGAAATTAATAATCAAAAATGTCTAAACTATCTCTTAACAGTATTTCTCTACTTTTTTTTCATTTTATACTCTTTGCCAAGGCTCCATTTTGCAATGAAAATGTTCATGGTCTCAAGTTAAGAAATATGATACAAAGATTATACTTCAATCTTAATACTAGAACTATATTATTCCACATGACATTTATAATTTACATTATATAATTATAACTACATACTGTTTCATAATTTTAATTGTTTTAGCAACATATGTATGTTTCTGTATATAGTAGTGTGTTATCAGAATATTATATTTTTGTATCTGTATATTGTAGTGTGGTAACAGAATATTTACGGAAAGATCCATTTACTGAATTCCTGGAATCTTTTTACTTTAAAAGATATCTACAATGGAAGTTTTTAGAACAGTAAGTATACTTGTTGGATATTTATAGATTTTACTAGACAAATCTTTAACCAGAGTAAACCAGTAGTGTTAGAATGAAATGATAGCAATTCAACTATATATTTGTGTTCCTTATTATGACATCATTCTAATAAACTCTTAAAGATGAAGAACAACATCAAAAACAAAACAGAATGAAAATCCATCAAGATTTGACAAAATGATGTCCATTGTAAGATGTTAAAACTGTCCTGTCTTTGATACCATGCTGTCAACCCCTCAAGATTTGACAAAATGATGTCCATTGTAAGATGTTAAAACTGTCTTGTCTTTGATACTATGCTGTCAACCCCTCAAGATTTGACAAAATGATGTCCATTGTAAGATGTTAAAACTGTCTTGTCTTTAATACTATGCTGTCAACCCCTCAAGATTTGACAAAATGATGTCCATTGTAAGATGTTAAAACTGTCTTGTCTTTGATACTATGCTGTCAACTCCTCAAGATTTGACAAAATGATGTCCATTGTAAGATGTTAAAACTGTCTTGTCTTTGATACTATGCTGTCAACCCCTCAAGATTTGACAAAATGATGTCCATTGTAAGATGTTAAAACTGTCTTGTCTTTGATACTATGCTGTCAACCCCTCAAGATTTGACAAAATGATGTCCATTGTAAGATGTTAAAACTGTCTTGTCTTTGATACTATGCTGTCAACCCCTCAAGATTTGACAAAATGATGTCCATTGTAAGATGTTAAAACTGTCTTGTCTTTGATACTCTGCTGTCAACCCCTCAAGATTTGACAAAATGATGTCCATTGTAAGAGGTTAAAACTGTCTTGTCTTTGATACTATGCTGTCAACCCCTCAAGATTTGACAAAATGATGTCCATTGTAAGATGTTAAAACTGTCTTGTCTTTGATACTATGCTGTCAACCCCTCAAGATTTGACAAAATGATGTCCATTGTAAGATGTTAAAACTGTCTTGTCTTTGATACTATGCTGTCAACCTCTCAAGATTTGACAAAATGATGTCCATTGTAAGATGTTAAAACTGTCTTGTCTTTGATACTATGCTGTCAACTCCTCAAGATTTGACAAAATGATGTCCATTGTAAGATGTTAAAACTGTCTTGTCTTTAATACTATTGCTGTCAACCCCTCAAGATTTGACAAAATGATGTCCATTGTAAGATGTTAAAACTGTCTTGTCTTTGATACTCTGCTGTCAACTCCTCAAGATTTGACAAAATGATGTCCATTGTAAGATGTTAAAACTGTCTTGTCTTTAATACTATGCTGTCAACCCCTCAAGATTTGACAAAATGATGTCCATTTTAAGATGTTAAAACTGTCTTGTCTTTGATACTCTGCTGTCAACCCCTCAAGATTTGACAAAATGATGTCCATTGTAAGATGTTAAAACTGTCTTGTCTTTGATACTATGCTGTCAACCTCTCAAGATTTGACAAAATGATGTCCATTTTAAGATGTTAAAACTGTCTTGTCTTTGATACTATGCTGTTAATTGGTAAGAATTGGTAAGATAAAAATAAATGTTATTGTTAAGGAAATTTAAATTTATCTTACAATACAATAAAAATATAAGCTGAACATACAATGTAAACAATATTTTACATAGCTCAATACACATAATAAATAAAACAAGAAACATTAATTAATCATTCATGCATAAAAATATTTAGTGTTTAAAATCATTTTAAAATCAATCATAGGTATGAAGGCATGATGTAGATGTACTTTAGTTTAACATGTCATATTGCAAAAATAATTTTCATAGATATTTCCTCCATGATAATAATCAATATCACAGAGTTGTCTCTTTAAATAATCAATTTACACCTGTAGTGTTGATGCCCTACCCAAGAAAAAAAACCATGTGACAAGGATTGATTTTGATTACGGGTAGTGACAGCCGTGTACAACGATGTACCATGTCGAGTACATGTGAAACTTGGCGGTGGATTTATCGATCATGACATTTTGTTTGATTTTAATGAAACTTTAAAGTTGATTAATTGTGTTGATTTTTGTATAAGATTTTTTCCTCACTTCATCTATGCTATGACATTTTAAGTCAGGTGAGTGGATGCTGAGGAGAGCATGTGGTTTATTGTATTACAGAATCATACATGTCATATCTAAGAGTTTTATATAAATACATAATATTAAGGTGTCTAACAGTCTAACAGCTTTAGAACTAAATCTCTCAGAATAATAAAAAAAAGGAAGATATTTTTAAAAATGTGAAATTTGATATAAAACAAAATTGGCACCATCTTTCTTTATTTGCATTAGAGATGTTCAAAGTTTACAGGTAAAGACAGGAATAATATACCAGGAAGTATAAAGCTTTACTCTGCAGCAGATGATTAAATTGTGGATGATTACCAATTAACTATTGGTTTTAATTAAAATTATTAAGCAAACATCTGAAATCATTTGACAAGAAGAATTTAGAAAGGTTAAAATCAATAATTTAAGTAAAAAGGAAAGTTAAGGTCATAAACAGTGTGTTAGAATTAATCAATTCACATTTAATACGAATAAAAATGGTAAAGTGTTATTATTTTCATTTATTTTGTATTCATCCAAGACTATGGTTATTATTAATGCATTAGATGTGATATTATAAAAGGGAAGTGTCAATTAAATTGATTATACAATTTAAATTTTAAAATAAAGTAACAGGGATCAAATAAAAGACAACCTGAACACTTACCACCTGAATTTTAAAGAAAGATTGACAGTATGTACACAAAATAACTTACATACACACTATAATAATAGTATGTACACATAATAAGTTACATACACACAATAATTAATAGTATGTACACAAAATAACTTACATACACACTATAATTAATAGTATGTACACAAAATAAGTTACATACACACAATAATTAATAGTATGTACACAAAATAACTTACATACACACTATAATTAATAGTATGTACACAAAATAAGTTAGATACACACAATAATTAATAGTATGTACACAAAATAAGTTAGATACACACAATAATTAATAGTATGTACACAAAACAAGTTACATACACACTATAATTAATAGTATGTACACACAATAAGTTACATACACACAATAATTAATAGTATGTACACAAAATAAGTTACATACACACTATAATTAATAGTATGTACACAAAATAAGTTAGATACACACAATAATTAATAGTATGTACACAAAACAAGTTACATACACACTATAATTAATAGTATGTACACAAAATAAGTTACATACACACTATAATTAATAGTATGTACACACAATAAGGTACATACACACAATAATTAATGGTATGTACACAAAATAAGTTACATACACACTATAATTAATAGTATGTACACAAAATAAGTTAGATACACACAATAATTAATAGTATGTACACAAAATAAGTTACATACACACTAATTAATAGTATGTACACAAAATAAGTTACATACACACTAATTAATAGTATGTACACAAAATAAGTTACATACACACTATAATTAATAGTATGTACACTAAATAAGATACATACACACTATAATTAATAGTATGTACACAAAATAAGTTACATACACACAATAATTAATAGTATGTACACAAAATAAGTTACATACACACTATAATTAATAGTATGTACACAAAATAAGTTACATACACACTATAATTAATAGTATGTACACAACATAAGTTACATACACACTATAATTAATAGTATGTACACAAAATAAGTTACATACACACTATAATTAATAGTATGTACACAAAATAAGTTACATACACACAATAATTAATAGTAATATTTTGAACAATGTTGAACCGAAAGTTACTTTATTAGGACACATTAAAAAACATTTTGTCTTAAAATAATCAAAAATCCCATAAATATGACAATAATCTCTCAGATTGTCACAAATAGTCAAAATGATGAGTATCATTGTCAACTCTTCATTTGAAGCACAATTCATAGACTGCATGAAAATTAACTGACATCTAAATCTTTGATTTGATAACCAATCGGATATTTACATGAATTTACTAGCAATTAAATTTACTACCTGATTTTGAAAATACTGTAACATCGATATTATTACACAAATTTTTACTCAAAATTTGACAATTAAATGGATAACCGGTAATTAAATTCGAACAGTGATGCACTCATAGCATGTTTTGTTTTCAAAATATGATATATCGGTGTACAGTGCTGCCACTTTTGCAAAAAAATCTGATAGAAAATCTGTCTGGTAACTAACACACAGATGAGCTGCATTAGGTACCTTCTCAGCTGTTGTTTATTTATGAATTATTACAACAGTTATGGTAGATAAGGCATTAATTGTAAATAAACAATCTAGATTACAACAAATGATTTACATCTTTATATAACCATCAACAAAATTATTACAGTCATATTATGATATGGGTCTGCCATCATTGTCATTTACTATCTGTCAGTCACTAGCAGGTCGGTAGTTTCTCTGGGTACTCTGATCTCCTGCACCAGTAAAACTGACCGCCACGATATAACAGAAATATTGTTGAAAGTGGTGTTAAACATCACAACCCCTAACCCTGTCTGTAGACATCTTGTTTTTTTTTTATAATGACTTAAGTTCGTTATGACCGATTCTTCTGAAATTTTAATACAATGATCCTTGGAACAGAATAAAAGTCCAGAGTGATATATAGGATACCAGCCCTATTTGAAAAGAAACTTAAACAAAAGGAACACATTTTATAACATTTAGCTGTAAATTTATCAGTAACAGGGTTATCATACCCGTGATCGTATGGTAGTTGGATTTACAACTACATGCAATCAGTGCCTATCACCACTGATGTTGTAAGTTCAAATCTTGATCAGGGCGAGGTGTACAACATTATGTGATAAAAGTTTGTCAGTAACTTGCGACAGGTTGGTGGTTTTCCGGGTCCTCCGGTTTCCTCCACCAACAAAACTGACCGCCACGATATAACTGAAATATTACTGAAAGTGGTGTTAAACACCAACAGACACAAACAAATCAGTAACAAATATTGTAGTGTCCACACCAGGCCTCGACATTAACGTTTGTCCGATTATCCTGTATCAGTGAAAACTGACGTCGGACATGTAGATCTTGTATCACGGTTGTCCAACGAGACCAGTGAAAAATTGACTGTCCTACCTTTTAAAGGTTATTTTCTATAATAAAAATGTGTTTCTTTGTCAATTTAACATACTTTGTAACTTTGTAAATAATTATTTTAATGTGTGTAAAAATAGTGGTTTCCATTGAAGTACACTATCGCTAATTACAATGGTGACCCAAGAGATATTCCGAACATAAACTTGATCTGCATTTTTTCAGCGATTTGATTAAACGACAACTGGCATTAAGTAATACTGATGAAATAGAAATAGATTTGTTTACAGTGTTTCCTTCCCCTAAAACAATAATTCTCTGGAAACGTAAATACCATGCCCATGGATCTATGATATCCCCTGATCTTAGAAAGTACGGATTTACAACAAGCGGCGGAGCTCAATTCAACCAGAAATGTTAAGGCGTCTGATGTTAATTTCCATCGAGGGACATTCAGTACCTGATTTTGATACACGTGACAATCTGTAAATCTGCATTTAATAGATGGTGAACACCAACGTTCAAAGCATCCTTTCCTGGATTAAGTCCACATAAGATTTCCACTTTGATGGTCCTGCTATTCGAGAACAAAATTTAGAAATTGATGATTAGACACTCATACCATGATGACATCGTTTGATACCAATGATTTATGTATAAGTGTATGTTAATTTGCTGATTAAAGATGTCATAATCATAATGTCTGTTAGTATTAATAATGACAGGATGAGATAATGTGTGACAATAACCAAAACATTTTACACAAATTGCTGATAATTATTATCAGGTTTTTAAAAAAAAAAAAATTTTCTTGCAACAACTAAAAGATTGAGTCTGACAAGTACTTTTTAGTTCGCCTTGCCAAAGGCAATGTGAGCTTTTGCCATTACTTGGTGTCCGTCATCTGTTACACATTTTAATCTTCTCCTCTGAAATCCCTTAGCCAAATGAACTAAAACTTAGTAGGAAGCATCTATGGAAGGTCCTCTATAAAGTTTGCCCCTTTTCGTTCCGATCCATTTACAAACATGGCTGCCACAGGCAATTCTTGTTTCTGGTTGGCCGATTTTTAAAAATCTTCTCCTCTGAAACTGCTTGGCCAAATGAACCGAAACTTGATAGGAAGCATCTATGGAAGGTCCTCTGTAAAGAATGCTCATTTTGTCCCGATTTGTTAACTAACATGGCCATCACAGGCGACTCTTGTTTCTGATTGGCTGATTTTTAGCTCACTTGGCCATAGGCCACATGAGCTTTTGTCATGGGTAAGCGTCCGTCGTCCATCCGTCCGTTAGCTTTTCACATTTAACTCTTCTTCTCTGAAACCGCTCAACAGATTTCAACCAAACTTGCCAGAAATGTTCATTGGATGGTCCTCTACCAGATTTGGTTTTTGGTGCTGATTTGAAATCCAACATGGCTCACAGGGTCCATAATGTGTTCTCATTGGCTGAAATTTTAAAAATCTTCTTGTCGGAAACCACCAAGCCAATTGCATTGTGACTTTGCAGGAATGATCATTGGGTGGTCCTGTACTAAACTTGTGAATCGTTTGGCGATTGGAAATTCAAGATGGCCGCCATGACTCGACTTAAATTTAACATAGGACCCTATGAAAAAAAATGTTTAAAAGTCTTCTCCTCTGAAACCAGCATCTTTGGAAGGTCCTCTGTAAATATTGCTCATTTCATCCCGATCCGTTAACAAACATGGCCGCCACAGACAATTCTTGTTTCTGATTAGTTGATTTCTAAAAAATCTTCTCCTCTGAAACCGCTTAGCCAAATGAACTGAACTTTGTAGGTATCATCTATGGGCAGTCCTCTATCAAGATTGCTCATTTCGTCCCGATCCATTAACAAACATGGTTGCCACTGGCAATTCTTGTTTCTGATTGGTCGATCTCTAAAAATCTTCTCCTCTGAAACCGCTTTGCCAAATGAACCGAAACTTGGTAGGAAGCATCTATGGAAGGTCCTCTATAAAGTTTGCTCATTTCGTCCCGATCCATTAACAAACATGGCCACCACAGGCGATTCTTGTTTCTGATTGGCTGATTTTTAAAATTCTTCTCCTCTGAAACCATTTTGCCAAATGAAGCGAAACTTGGTAGGAAGCATCTATGGAAGGTCCTCTATAAAGATTGCTCATTTCGTCCCGATCCGTTAACAAACATGACCGCCACAGACAATTCTTGTTTCTGATTGGTCAATTTCTAAAAATCTTCTCCTCTGAAACCGCTTTGCCAAATGAACCAAAATTTGGTGGGAAGCACCTATGGAAGGTTCTGTATTAAGTTTCCTCAAAGCAGAATTAAAGGTGAGCGACACGTTTTAGTTAGTTGTCCGAAGGGACAAGTTAAAAAAAATGTTAATGTAGAGGCCTGCTCACTCTTCATGATCATTCTAGAATTATCCTCAATAAGATGTACAATTTTCCCAATCGGTGATAGTCTTGGTAGTAAAACTAAAGTACGTGAATATCGTGTTTCCATTCGAAATGTTATTTTTTGATATCGTGAAAGCACTTTTGAGATCCGGACTTTAATATCAGAATCAACGCAGTGTTTGTAACGCACATGGTTTTCAATGGTAAGATATCGTCATTTTTTCCATTTCTTTCCTCTTCCCGAAAATTTCCCTTCCGGTTGAAAATGTAGCACAATTCGAAATACTATGTTAAAAAACTGTGCAAAAAAGACATCAAAGGTCAGCAAAAAATAGGAGATGTGTTCAAAAAAATAAACAAAGGAAATGATCAGTCATCTGAAATCAAATCAGAGGTTAGACAAGTTTTAGATTATATAATTACAGAAGTTTGTTATGAAGTTGAAATAGACAATCCATCTAAAACAAAGGAAGTTTCTTCACCTTAGGCCCTCATAACTCACTCTGAGACTGCAACAATGAGAATTTGCTCATTCAATCATGTTCTAACGGATGACAACTTGAATGAGCTTGTACATATGTTCAAGGGCTTAAAGGACAGGAGAATGGACCTTTGAAAATTATGAAAATTAAATTGATGAACTGTTATGACTTGTTTTGTTATCCATTATATTATTAACTTCAAATTCAAGTTTTAGTACATTTAATTCATTATTCGAAATTTCCCAATTTTCAAAAAATGATGCATATTTTCCCCCAAAAAAAGGGTGGGTGTAGTTTTGAAAAAAGCCAACAAAATCACTAAGTATGTAGAATGATTCATCATTATATTACATGTAGATATGCCACCTGTATTGTATAAGAAACATCTGTCTTACAAATTATATAGATATATACATCCTGCTAAGAAATTGATTCATAGTTGTAATTAAACAATTTAAAGTCTTGTAATTTGATTAGAAAATGGTAAATTTGAAACATCTTTTGAAGCTTAATAGGCAGGTGAAATTTGTCAGTTACAAAGTTGTTCATATTTATAAGATGAAATATACAAAAAATCTGACAACATGGACATACATGTATATAGGAATCCCTTGTATGTCAGCTGTCTGTCTTACTTTTGCTTTGGATATTTATACACCATTGAATGTAAACAGTATTTTGTTATAAAATTACCTGGGGGAGGGGGTTTCTTTTAGTTATATTTTCAGGTCCAGATTCTTCTAATTTAGGGTGAATAGACATAAAATCAAGGATTTTGAGAATGACATACATGTAAATCTCATTATCATGTCTCCCAAACAATGTTTAATGACTTTTTAATTTTGGTCAATTTCTTTCCTTCTTTTTTTCTCTGAAACATAAAGTTGTCCAAAACTTTTCTCAGAAACCATAAGTCATATTTACGTAGATTTTAATGTGTGAAAAACAGTGTTAGGCCTAGATGTCTACTGTAGTCCCCTCCTAATCCTTCATGTATAAATGTCTGAAATGTTGATTCAAAATTAGTTTCGAATTTAATATGGTATACAGTGCTCCCTCGTTAAACCGCCACCTTCTGTGCAGTCGGTAGTTTGGCGGTATAACGAGTTTGGCAATAAACTGAGGGACATTGAAAACCGGAAGTAATGTGATCAAATGAAAAGATAAACTTTCTCAAATTGTTTCAACTCGACTGACTTACATTTTGCACTTGTACAAAGACATAAGTATAAATAGAACCCATTTAATTGTCAAATAATCAGCAATTTGTTGTGTTAATTTTGGATTTTCCTTTGCATAACTTATAATTTCACGTTTCTGTTTGTCGTCTAATAAATTACGCTTTCTCTTCAAGGACGACATTTTTATGACAACTAATTAAATTACAATTTTTACTCAGGATTAAAAGTAATCACTAGAAAAGTAAATACATTGTACAGGTAATTATTCTAATCAAAACAACTCGCCTGTTCCGACCCTCAACTATGAGATCAATGACTGTGTCTGATGACCAGTCTTGACATTCCATAATTGCCGATCAATACACAGCTGTCAAAAGGTAGTTGTGGGCGGTACTAATGGAGGAATTTAAATTGGTTTTACGACTTTTGTGTCTGAAAACCTGTGGCGGAGGGCGGTAGCTGAGTTTGGCAGTATAACAGGGTATTTTTAATGGGGGGAAATCAGGACAGACGAGAATGGTGGCGATAAAACAGGGGACGATAGACCGAGAGAGCACTGTATATATTTGAAATGAATTTGTTTTTTTTAAATATGGAGTCCCTAGCTAGTTATGTGTAAATAAATCATGTACATGTGTATATCCTAGAGATAATACTAACACTACAGAATGTGGAACAAAATGTTTTTTTGTTTTTGTTTTTGTTTTTTGTTTTTTTTTTATCTTTTAATATAAATATTTCTTTTTTTAACAGAGAACCTGTTACCAAAAATACTTTTCGGATGTACAGAGTTTTAGGGAAAGGTGGATTTGGAGAAGTATGTGCATGTCAAGTACGAGCCACAGGCAAAATGTATGCATGTAAAAAGTTAGAGAAAAAAAGAATTAAGAAGAGGAATGGAGAACGGATGGCTTTAAATGAAAAGCAGATTCTTCAAAAAATAAATTCTAGATTTGTTGTAAGTAGAAGATATACAATGTACATATATTGTGTTTATTCTGCAATATCAATAATTCCAAAACACCTGCCATATTGTCTGAAAATTATTGAAACAAGCGTTGTTCTAATTGTTTTCAATGATGTATATCTGTGACGTCAGCACTTGTGCCGTTTCTTTCTGTCGTTCTACATGAATCAGGTACCAGAAATGCTTTATTAGGTCCATGACCTAATAACACTGAAGTTTATTTGACCCCATTTATTAGTACTCAAATTCACATAATTATACCCCCCGCAAACAAAGTTTGGGGGGTATATAGGAATCACCCTGTCCGTCCGTCCGTCCATGTACCTTGTAAGCGCAACTCCTTCTAAACCGCTTATTGGATTTTTATGAAACTTTACACATTTGTAGTACACTACCTGTAGATGTGCATGAAGGAATATGGTTGCTGTCCAAAAGTTAAAAGGGGAGATAATTCAAATTATACTTTCACGAAAAGGGGGGACATGTACCTTGTAAGTGCAACTCCTGCTAAACTGCTTATTGAATTTTTATGAAACTTTACACAGTTGTAGTACACAACCTGCAGATGTGCATGAAGGAATACCATTGCTGTCTAAAATTTAGAAGGGGAGATAATTCAACTTATACTTTCACGAAAAGGGGGGTCATGTACCTTGAAAGTGCAACTCCTACTAAGCTTCTTATTGAATTTTTATGAAACTTTACACAGTTGTAGTACACAACCTGCAGATGTGCGTGAAGGAATACCGTTGCTGTCTAAAATTTAGAAGGGGAGATAATTCAACTTATACTTTCACGAAAAGGGGGGGTCGTGTACTTGTGGCGACCCCTAGATGTATGTTTTTGGTTAGTTTATTTTGGAGATGGGATGTTGTCTCCTTGACATAACTCCATATCCATTCATTAGTTCACCTGGACCAAAGGTCCATGTGAACTATTGCCATCACTTGGCATCCGTCGTCTGTCGTCGGTAAACTTTTCACATTTCAAGCTTCTTCTCCGAAACCACTGGGCCGATTGGAACCAAACTTAGCAGGAATGTTCCTTGGATGGTCCTCTACAAAGTTACTGTTTTTCGTTCCAGTCGGATATTCAATATGGCTGCCAGGGCCAATAATATGCTCTGATTGGCTGAAATTTCAAAGATCTTCTTCTCTGAAACTAATGAACTGACTGAACCCAAACTGTAAAAGAATGATCATTGGAATGTCCATTACCAAGATTCTGTTTTTTATGCCGATCGGAAATCCAAGATGGCCGCCATCGCAGGACATAGATTAACATTGGACCCTATGGGAAAATGTTCAAATGCCTTCTTCTCAGAAACTACAAATATTATTAAAGCCAAACTGTACATGAATGTTCATTGGACGGTCCTCTACAATCTCAAGGTTTTTTTGTTCCGATATGAAATTCAAAATGGCGGCTACGGCAGGACTTAGTTTAACATTGGACCCTATGGGAAAAATGTTTCAAAATGCTTCTTCTCTGAAACCACTTGGACAGTTGAAACCAAACTGCCCAGGAATGATCATTGGAAGGTCCTCTACAAATTTTATGTTTTTTATGCCGATCGGAAATCCAAGATGGCCGTCACCGCAATACATAGATTAACATTGGACCCTATCGGAAAATGTTCAAATGCCTTCTTCTCAGAAACTACAAATATTATTAAAGCCAAACTGTACATGAATGTTCATTGGATGGTCCTCTACAAACTTTACGTTTTTTGTTCCGATATGAAATTCAAAATGGCGGCTACGGCAGGACTTAGTTTAACATTGGACCCTATGGGGAAAATGTTTCAAAATGCTTCTTCTCTGAAACCACTAGGACAGTTGAAACCAAACTGCCCATGAATGATCATTGGAAGGTCCTCTACAAATTTTTTGTTTTTTATGCCGATCGGAAATCCAAGATGGCCGCCACCGCAATACATAGATTAACATTGGACCCTATGGGAAAATGTTCAAATGCCTTCTTCTCAGAAACTACAAATATTATTAAAGCCAAACTGTACATGAATGTTCATTGGATGGTCCTCTACAAACTTTACGTTTTTTGTTCCGATATGAAATTCAAAATGGCGGCTACGGCAGGACTTAGTTTAACATTGGACCCTATGTGGAAAATGTTTCAAAACGCTTCTTCTCTGAAACCACTAGGACAGTTGAAACCAAACTGCCCAGGAATGATCATTGGAAGGTCCTCTACAAATTTTATGTTTTTTATGCCGATCGGAAATCCAAGATGGCCGCCACCGCAATACATAGATTAACATTGGACCCTATGGGAAAATGTTCAAATGCCTTCTTCTCAGAAACTACAAATATTATTAAAGCCAAAATGTACATGAATGTTCATTGGATGGTGGTCTACAAACTTTACATTTTTTGTTCCGATATGAAATTCAAAATGGCGGCTACGGCAGGACTTAGTTTAACATTGGACCCTATGGGAAAAATGTTTCAAAACGCTTCTTCTCTGAAACCACTTGGACAATTGAAACCAAACTGCCCAGGAATAGTCATTGGAAGGTCCTCTACAAAGTTTAAGTTTTTTTTATGCCGATCGAAAATTCAAGATGGCCGCCACCGCAGGACATAGATTAACATTGGACCCTATGGGAAAATATTCAAATGCCTTCTTCTCAGAAACTACAAATATTATTAAAGCCAAACTGTACATGAATGTTCATTTGATGGTCCTCTACAAACTTTACGTTTTTTGTTCCGATATGAATTTCAAAATGGCGGCAACGGCAGGACTTAGTTTAACATTGGACCCTATGGGGAAAATGTTTCAAAACGCTTCTTCTCTGAAACCACTAGGACAGTTGAAACCAAACTGCACAGGAATGATCATTGGAAGGTCCTCTACAAATTTTATGTTTTTTATGCCGATCGGAAATCCAAGATGGCCACCACCGCAGGACATAGATTAACATTGGACCCTATGGGAAAATGTTCAAATGCCTTCTTCTCAGAAACTACAAATATTATTAAAGCCAAACTGTACATGAATGTTCATTGGATGGTCCTCTACAAACTTTGCGTTTTTTGTTCCGATATGAATTTCAAAATGGCGGCAACGGCAGGACTTAGTTTAACATTGGACCCTATGGGAAAAATGTTTCAAAACGCTTCTTCTCTGAAACCACTAGGACAGTTAAAACCAAACTGCACAGGAATGATCATTGGAAGGTCCTCTACAAATTTTATGTTTTTTATGCCAATCGGAAATCCAAGATGGCCACCACCACAGGACATAGATTAACATTGGACCCTATGGGAAAATGTTCAAATGCCTTCTTCTCAGAAACTACAAATATGATTAAAGCCAAACTGTACATGAATGTTCATTGGATGGTCCTCTACAAATTTACGTTTTTTGTTCCGATATGAAATTCAAAATGGCGGCTACGGCAGGACTTAGTTTAACATTGGACCCTATGGGAAAAATGTTTCAAAACGCTTCATCTCTGAAACCAAACTGCCCAGGAATGATCATTGGAAGGTCCTCTACAAATTTTATGTTTTTTATGCCGATCGGAAATCCAAGATGGCTGCCACCACAGGTCATAGTATTAACACAGGACCATATCGGGAAAATACAGAAATATCTTCTTCTCTGAAGCTATTGCACTGATTGAACCTAAACTGTGCATCAATCTTTGGAAGGTCCTTTACAAACTTTGTGTTTTTTATGTTGATCGTAATTCCAAGATGACTACCACTGCAGGACATAGTTTTTACATAGGACCAATTGGTGTTTTTTATAACCAGGTGAACGATACAGGCTCTTGAGAGCCTCTGGTTTTTCATAGGTAACTTGCTAATATACCTGTATTCCAAAGTTTGAACATCATAGTATTGCAAGCGGGGGGTATCACTCAGTGAGGTCACTCACAGTTCTAGTTGCAGGATAAATTTGTATTTTAGTTTACACAAAAAAAAAATGATAAATTAGTATGAACATGGAATCTGATGGTTAGAGACCAATACTCTTAGGACAAAAAAGATATAAATAGTCGTGGGAGACAAGAATAAATAGGTCATTAATGTAGTGTGAACGTGGTGTTAAGCACTTGTATCTGACTTAAATAAGTTTGATCATTTAAGGAGTCATTCTGATGCAAATATGACCTATTGAACTACAGTACTAAGCAGTGCAGTGTTACCACTGCTGTGATTCCTGGTGTTTGTCAGACACTTACATTTATGTCACTGTCAGTGTATTTCTATACAATATACAAGATGTAATTTGCTGGTGTTTGTCAGACACTTACATTTATGTCACTGTCAGTGTATTTCTATACAATATACAAGATGTAATTTGCTGGTGTTTGTCAGACACTTACATTTATGTCACTGTCAGTGTATTTCTATACAAGATGTAATTTGCTGGTGTTTCACTCATATTCATCGTTGTTCACTGAAAATCACCAAGCAGAGGTGATTTTCAAGAAAGACACATTAGTATTGTATCTTAAAATGAAAAACACAATTTCAAGACATATGTAATCAGGATTTGAGTTTGCCTGTTTTCATGACTACAAGTTTATTTACATGTTGATATTTATGATTTTTGTTTACAGGTTAATTTAGCCTATGCATTTGGAACAAAAGATGCACTTTGTCTGGTGTTAACCATTATGAATGGTGGAGACTTGAAATTTCACATACATAATATGGGCAACCCTGGCTTTGAAGAAGAAAGGGCTGTTTTCTATGCAGCAGAAATTACTTGTGGTCTATCAGACCTGCATTCTAAAGGCATTGTATATCGGTAGGTTTGTTTAGAAAGTTTAATGGGTTGGGTGCTCGCCTCGAGTGTGGTATATTGTGGGTTCGAGACCCGATAGGGTTAAACCAAAGACTATGAAATGGGTATTTGTTGCTTCTCCGCTAAGCACACAGCATTAAGTAGAAAGAGCAATGTCTGGTTGGCTCGGAATCGGGATAATGTGTCTGATTGGGCCGATATGCCTATCCACGGACTTTTTCAGTCAGCTAGCATTTTATAATATAAAATCCAACTAAGAGTGTTGGTCTAGTACAAAGCAGACCTCATCATCATTTCATTGAAAATAACTTGATATAGCTGAATAGTTGCTGAGTTAAACAACAATCACTCACTCACTCACTAGAAAGTGTTGCACTGTCATCACTGTGTATATATATAATTTTGTCTAACGCTATGAAAATGAAAACGTCTTCACTATAACTTACTTGTTATTGTAATGGTAACCGATATATTTTATAAACATTTTAAACCTTGTTAAATATGATATTAAGACACATGAGATTATAATTAGAAATAACATGATCCAGAAATATACATTGAATATTAAATACAAACTAATTTATAAGATATATGTGATAGAATATTAACAAGATTTTACAATACTTAAAACAATATGATAACTTAGAATTGTAATGTACTAATGTAGTATTGTGATGCACATAAACATGAAATTGTGATACACACCAACCTCAATTTTCAAAATACACTAACATAGAAATATACAATATATGTACATTGTCGGAAAATATAAAATTTATCTGCATGAGCTTTAGAAACAGTTAGAAGAGCGAGCCAATGGCGAGTTTTTCTAGCCTGTTTCGTAGCGAGTGCAAATTAATTTTATATTTAACGACAATGTACGTATATTGTGTTTATCCTGCAATATCAAATGGTACAAAACACCTGACAAGTTGTCTGAAAATAATTGAAACCAGCGTCGTTCTAATTGTTTTCAATGATGTCATCTGTGACTTCAGAGATTATACTGTTACCGTTTATTTCTGTCGCTCCACATGATTCAGGTCCCACAAATGCTTTATTAGGTCCATGACCTAATAACACTGAAGTTTATTTGACCACCTTTATTAGTACTCAAAATCACACAGTTACAGGATAAATTGTGCCACACACTGATCTGAAATTACAAATGTGAGATTAAAAGCTTTAGCTTCTGTAAGTCTTTTGTCTTTGATAAGTTTTTGTATAAACTCCTCCTCAAAGGAGTAAAGCAAATGATCAGCAAGGCGAGGGGCTCCGTTTGTTCAAAGGAGATGTTGATGATTTGTTGTAAAATATGCCCTTTTGACTCCATAAATATATTATTGATGAGGAATGCCAACATATTGATGACTTCATTTTCTGCATAGCATCTTTTAAGTAACTTGTAATGTTGCTTACTATTTAAAAATGTAACGCGTTGTGAATGAGAATTGATTTCTTTTTAACAGGTTTTTAAATTTTCAATGAGTATGGTTGGGTAAAGTGTACAAAAATAAATGTTTGGATAGATGAAATTTTTGAAATTTTTCCCCAAAGTTGAGTTTTATTTTACCATGAACATCAGATAATTAAAATGATTCAGGCATTTTGAACCAGTTTAAAGTCATACATTTTTATATTTAAAAAAAAATACATTGTGATTAATAAAGTTGACTAGTACATGATAAATATTATCACTTATGAAACAATTCCTTGGCAGTCCTTAGATTGTAATTATCACTTGGCTTGTCACAAATTCTGACGTCACAAATGATCATTGTCATGTAATCAAAAATGAAATGTGATATTTTTCAGAGATCTCAAGCCAGAGAATATCCTGTTAGATGACTATGGTAAGTTGATGTTTGACAGACATGGTGTTGTATGTATAATGAGGTGTTAGAATTAGACAGGTGTTTTACATATAAACAGGTGTTTACCTTTTGTTATCAATAATGACATATTAACACTTCTATTGATTATATACCATGTATTCATGGAATTATTTGAATTGACAGTTCACTCAAAAATTGGATATCATGTCCTAGATTGGTCAAAAGGTCATTAACGTCAAATATAGACCTAACAGATTGCCTATGCCTACAATGACCCTGACTTTGACCTGATTTGTATACTGACGAGAGCAAAACAATGAACAGTTTAGAACTTGAAAGTGTAACTATGCCTAGATCTGTATTTTTAAGACATTTTGAAAAAAATTGTTAAGATAACTTCCTGTCTATTTTTTCCCCTTTTGAACGACTACATCCGTCTGTAGATAAAATGTTTTTATGCAATTAACTTTAGTTCTAGTTGTCAAGTCCTTTTTTGAAACAAAAATCTTTAGTGCAGAATGAAGGCTGTTTGATTAGAGGCATTGTATCTGTTTCCAACCAAGAGGCCCTTAGGTGCAAAAAGATGGATATTTCTGTTTTTGTACATGGAGTTTATTGTTCATCCGATTTTGATGAGTACTTTTTTAATGGAATTCCTTAGAAAATTCCCTTTCAGAAAAATGCAATAGCGTTATTATGTAAATATTGCTGTTTTGGGGGAAATTACAAAAATTAACCATTTTTTATTTTTCATTTAATTTAAATGCTGTTTTTTGCCAAATGATCATCTTAATGTGTAACAGGACATTAAAAAAAATTCTTTTGAAAAGGTGTGTAAAAGAGATCAAAATTCCTCAGTTTTGCATATTTGTAATTTTAATTTTTCATAATTTTTAATGTCTTTTTTTTCAATTGATTGTGCCGAGAGTTTCCAGTGAGATATGTCAATGTATTTCCGTTATCTCTTACGATTTCTGAGATAAAAAAGTTCATATTTTTAAATTTGGGCTCTTCAGCCCAAATTTCAAAATATTAACTTTTTTATTTTTTATCCAATTTTGATGCATTTGTTTTTCGAAATGCTCATCTTTATGAGTTAGTCACCTTTGAGTAAATAAAGAAAATGAGCTAATTTTTATGGAAATGAGGCTAAATGGGACCAAAATTACAAAAATTTGCATATTTTGAAGATGTACACATTTTCTATTTTTCATCTAATTTTGACATGTTTGCTGCATATATTTCTTTCAATTGATTGTTTAAAGGGTTGCAAGTAGTATTTAAATGGATATTTTCTATCAGTTATGGTTTTCTAGTTAATCTTGATTGTAGTAATACTGGTGTAGGAGGAAAGCCCTCTTTGACCTGGTACAGTCATACCATGCTGCACCAGCGTAGCATTTAATTGTATATATATATTTTTTGTTGGAAATCAAAAAGGCCACCACCGCAGCACAGATATTTAAGAATTATTATCTTAGATCATATGGGAAAATAGGAAAAAAAATCTCAGATAGTTTAAACCCGAATAGTCATTGGATGGTCCAATGTTTTCATGTTTTATACACCACAGGACATTCTTTAACAGGAGAATATGAAAAATACAAACTTGTTGAACCCACAGAGTGCATTAATAACTAGAAAGTCTAGTTTATGTTGATCAGAAATTAAAGAATAGCCACTACTACAGGAAAATGGGAGGAAATGATGATTATGTAATGATAAATCAACTAATTATTGACCAATGGAAAATATTCATATTCAAAAAAGCTACCGAAACAGAAAAAATATATCATTCGAGAAGGGTGACTCTGATTAGGCATATTGTGTTGAAGTAAAGTTAATAAATACAATTGTTTATTTACAGGTCATGTGAGAATTTCAGATCTGGGGTTAGCTGAAGAGGTTCCAGAAGGGGAGACAATAAAAGGTCGTGTAGGAACTGTTGGTTATATGGGTAAGTTTTTAATGTTAAATAGAATGTTAAATTTCCCATATGATCGCAGTGCTTCTGGCCAGTGTCAATGGAAGTGTACAAATGAAAGCCCTGACATCTGTGGGGTACAAATCACAAGTGTCTGAAGCAGAACCTGTTTTTCCCCCCTCAGTTGGATTCGGGAATTCTGCATGTTTACAAACAGTTGAAATCTTGCTCTAGGGTTAAACAAAACCTGCTAGGAGCTATGGTTTTGCAGCTATCTACATTGGGAAAATAAATCCAAAAAATAGTTTTCTTAAAAACTAACTATGACTGTTGTAATTATTGTGAAGCATCAATATCTATTAAGATTCAAGATTACCTATACATATTCCTGCATCAGTTTATTTCAGAGAATCAACAACTTGTTTAATTCTGCAATACAGTTCACCATCATAATCTCAGACTGGAATAAGTTGTTTCTTCTAACCATAGCGACTTGAATTAAATATGTTGTCCGTTCATAGTAGCTTTTAGTCTGATTTAATGCAAATGATACCATAATTCAGTTATTTCTAAGTAGAATTATATGTCCCTTTCACCTTCAACACAACAAGTTTCAACTGTACTTAATTTATGTCCACAAAATAGAATTTTCATATTTGCTGAAACTGCATTGATATTCCTATATTGCTGTCCCACAAAGGATAAACATTTTCCTAGTTTATTAGAAAGTTATTTATGTTTTGTTTTAAGTGATTTATTTCTATTTCAGCCCCAGAAGTAGTAAAAAATGAAAGATACTCATTTAGTCCTGATTGGTGGGGATTAGGTTGTATTATATATGAAATGATAGAAGGCAAGGTAAGATAATAACCTTATATTGTATTGTATTTATAATGCTGGTATTGTGTAAAGAGAAAATATGAAGTGTTCATATAGCACAACCGCATCAGTGGTGTAATTGTAAGCATGCTCACCTCAGATGCGGTATATTGTTGGTTCGAGCCCAGATCGGGTCAAACCAAAGACTTTGAAATTGGTATTAGTTGCTTCCCCACTAATCATGCAGCATTAAGGAGAAAGAGCAAAGACTGGTTGGCTCAGAATTAGGATAATGTGTCCAATTGGGGTGACATGTCTATCTGCGGTCTGTTGTTTCAGTGAGCTAACACTATTAAAAAATCCAACTAAGCATATTGGTCTAGTACAAAGCGGATCTCATCATCATGATCTCAATGAAAATTAACTTGTTTTCACCATGATATAGCTGAAAAATTACTCATTCACTCTATTCTAGACAAATTTTGTGATTACTGTTTCACAAACTATTTGCGTTTGAGTTAATTCTGAAGAAAATGTTTGCATGGTGGTAATTTTTGATGATTTTAGTGAAATTGCAAATTAAGCAAATATTTTAACCTTTTCAAAGTAATTACACACACATTGAAAATATCCACCTCCTGTTTTAGCCATATTTTGAAAAAGAACTTTCAAGTGTGTAACATAGTCATATTTGTCATGGCATGCCATATATGGTAACTAAATTTTGTAATGTATTTGCTAAGTTTTTATTCAACGTCAATTAAATTATTATCAGTGATTACACACACATAAAAGATGTACACCTGCTGTTTTGGACAGATTTGACCAATTTAAACAAAATTCCATGTGTGAAACTTAGTTATTACTGTCTTCACATGCCATAGAGGATGTCTAGGTTTTGTAAACCGAAATTACAGCAGTTTACCTTCCATATTAAACAACGTATCGTGACTGCTCACAAATTGAAGATGTCTACCTGCTGAAAAATGACTTCATGCATATTGATGATATTCACCTCTTACTAGTATTTAAAAAACAGATTTATCAGATTTTTAATATGGAAACTGTAGTTATTTCCCCTTAATATAATCAATTGTATGTAATCTATTACTCCAATGGTTAACCATACTGTTCACATGTTCTACATTCTTTATAGTGACATATTATACACCTACGTATAGACACCATTTTACCTAAATATGACAATTAAAATGTGGGCACTGTTGTGCTGTGACACAGGTTCATGCCATACTTTGGTCTTAAGAAATAGAATGCAGTAATATATGGTATGATTAATTATTGTGATATACAGGTTTAGTTACTTTACTGTGTAATAAGAAATTTAAAATTGTTTTATAGGGACCGTTTAGGGCGAGAAAAGAAAAAGTTCGGCGAGAAGAAGTTGATCGTCGAGTGAAGGAAGATAAAGAAGTTTACTCCTCTAAATTTACTAATCCAGATTGTTGTGATATTTGTCAACAGGTATGTACAGACAATGTCTAAACTAACAATCAGTAATATATAGAATGTACAGTTTATATATTTCAACCCCTGAATTTAGCTCTTTAAGCACAAACCTTCAGATTTTATTTTAAGATTGTGTGAGTGGTATATTTTAAAATAAAGTTTTTTTGTGTCCATTTGAGTCCACTGCTAGCTATAGTTTAACATAGGGCCATTGAGAAAATGTTAGAAAACTTTCTAATCTAAAACTGCATCGTCTTTAACTCACACCTTGATCACACTCCCGAATACTCTCTACTCATCACCTATTGGTCAACTGGCAGAGAAATCCTTGTTTCGTTGAAAAAAACCTATTAATCGTTACCAATTAAAAGCATCCCATAATTTGCAAGGAATTCCTTTCTAAGTTAGATACATTTAAAAGTTGTGATTCAATTAGCTATAAAGACAGTCGTCAGGACTTATCAAAGTGTTTTAAATCGATCACATGACTACAAGGATGTCTCTTCCAGTTGACCCATGGTGAAAAGGGGAGAGCAATCAAAGAGTAATCAGCTGTGGGTTACAGACAATGCTAAGCCTGATTAATTTACATAAAAACTGAATCGTTGGTAATGATTGGTTTTATAGGGCTATATGTATGTTAATTATTAAGTGCATTTTTTTTTTGTAATGTTGTATCATAAAATATTTTATTTTATTTTTCAGCTTCTACAGAAAGATCCAGCAAATAGATTAGGTTGTTCCGAGTCTGGTGCCAAATCAGTTAAAGCCCACCCATTTTTTAATTCAATCAATTTTAAAAGATTAGAAGCTGGTATGGAAGAACCTCCTTTTGTTCCCGATGTAAGTCAGTCTTCTTAAGTAAAAGGTACAAAAGTCGTCTTTGATCAATATGATCAGATTTTTTTTCATTAATAGACCCATTTGCACATTTCAGATTTGATTCTTAAATTATATACTTTTATAAGAGTTACTTCCCTTAGAGACAGTCGGCAACTTCCTGGTCAATGCAATCACAATGGCCAAATTTGTCAATTTGCATATAATTTTTTCATAATCTAAACATTTTGTACTTTGTAACAGCTACCAGTAGATGATAAAAAGAAAATTCACAAGCTGTTACAATATTTTTATTTTGATAAATGACAGCCCCTAGTTGTAAATAACATGACCTAATACAAGGCAGAATTGTCCAATCCTACTCACTATCTTCCCCCTTTTACTTGTGGCAAAAATCAAAGCCTCCATCCATCCACGGACACTCGGGTTTTAAACAAAGAATAAGGAATAAATGTGTTGTTACCTGCTTTATTTAGTTCAATAAATCCCACATTAAGGGTGTGTTTCTACAGTGATTTTCCGACTGCTTTTTTGGGGCCGAATAATTCGGCCCCAATGTGAAAAAGGCTCTTTTTTTCCCAATTTCATGGGGGAAAATTCCCAATAGCGTGGTGATAATTATTCGTAAAAATCGTTAATGAAAGCTTTTTCAAATGAAATTAAAAGTCCGACATTTTCCAGTTTATAACCTGGTTACTGTTTGTTTTGATTATGCAAGCGAAATACTATGCACAAGATACCGGGAACCAGTGTAGTATATTTGGTCGCTTGATTTGTTGAAAGTGGCGTGTACTGCGATAAAACTTCAGAAAAACGAAAGCAGAAATTGTAGTATTTGGAATAAATTTTATATTAAAGACGTTTATTGAAATAAATTTAATATAAAAAAGGCAAATATGTCCTGTGATTTACGTTGCTTGATATTTTGTCAATTCATTGGGAATTAAAAACGGAAAACATTTGATGAAGCAGATGCGCGAATTATTTCCAATTGAGTTTTAAAGTTAAAAATAAAAATGTCATGATGTTGCATAATTCTAAATAATATGTTAGCAAAATTACCAGCAATGATGGAAGCAAGTACAAGTAACTTGAATCCTTTGGAATGAAAAAAAGCTTTTACTGCCCGAGAGCAATGCAGTTGATGATGTTAATAAAGCTAGTGAAACTGTTTGTGCTGCAAATGAGTCCGACCCATTACCAGTCACTGACACTAGCAGTAGTACTGATACACCATGTCCCCCAGAAGTTGAACACCTTGTTACCACTGTCAGTGTCACTTCAGAAACAACAAATATTACGATTTATCGAAATGTTTATTTACATACAGACATGTGCAAACGTTAATGCATATATAATAATAATAAAAAAATAGACTGAACTACAGTAGCTTTATTCTATTGTTACAATCTGATCTGATGTCTGACAAATATTAATAACAGCCTTTACTTTCTTTAGTTTTTGACTGACAGTGTCAATATATGTTTGTGTTATATTTTCATGCCCTAGCTATATATAGTTGGATCGTTGAGCAAATTGGCAGATACATCTTTCTTCTGCTGAAGATTCACAAATACACAAATATGAGTTATTACAATTTGTGTGGTATTAGATTACAGCACAGTAATATTTCAAAAGGGGGGGGGGGGGGTTCTTATAAAAAATCACTGGTATGCAAGACTCTGGTATAGTCAAGGTAGACAGAAATAAATATTTGACATTGCATAGATGTCCTTTAGGTAATTATGAATACGGGTATAATATGCTAAATTGATGTTTTGCTCGTAGTCTACTGTCAGTCCTAAAAGTCAAAAATTTGAAGGCAAGGACTGCAAATTAAAATTCTTTATTACCTAACACAGCTTCAAATGACATCCAACAACATGTAAATAGTGCAAATAGTAGCGATGTTGATAATGATTCGCAATCTGACTATCACTCTGATTCCGACAATTGTGCTCCAGAGGTCATGGTACCAGATGCCAAGGTGTTCAGTTCAATAAAGAATGAACAAAAATACCCATGGCTATATAACAGTGTGGTACACCAAGGGTATTTATGTAAGTTTTGTGAACTGTTTTGTGGTCATTCTTCCTCCTCACAAGAACTTGTTATTGTTAGCATTAACCTTGGTACAGTATGGTCGCTATTCTATTACTAGACATCCAAACTAATAAATGTATTGCTCTTCCCATCTTTTCCCAATTCACATCATTTACGTGCTAATTTTCCCAATTATAAGGGACCTGGGCCCCAGATACAAATGAGTAGAAAAATCACTGTTCTACAGGTCCGTTGGAACTCAGCTTATAAATATATTTATAGCAATAATACCTACATTATATATCATGTCAACAGATGTAGAAACTGTGTTGAGACTTGTGTATCTTTGATGTCGAGATGATATTTTTATTTTCAGAGACGTGCAGTGTATTGTAAAGATGTATTAGATATAGAACAATTTTCCACAGTTAAAGGAGTCAATTTGGACCCTACAGATGATAAATTCTATGTGAAATTTAACACTGGAAGTATATCATATGCCTGGCAACAAGAAGTATGTTTATAGTAGTTATATATATATATTAACAGATTAAAAACTTTTTATGGTTGATACTTTTTAAGAAGAAAAAAATGTAAATTGGTGATTTCTAGGTATTCTGTATAATGTTGTGTGTTAAAGTCTTATGTAGTAGAATATCCATCAACCTTTTTTCCATAATTAGGGCCACACTTAAGTATTTGCTTGCACCCTATAGGTTATGACCCTGTCCGTCAGTCCACAATCTCTATTGTTTTAAGTTTTAAAGAACGAATATGGTTGTAAATGACCGAAGGGAAATCCATTTTATTGTTTGTAAAGAAAATGTTTTAAGGGAAATGTTGTCTCTTACATATTATAAACATATTTTAATGTTCAAATATAATACAGAAAATATACATAATAAAATGAAAAACAAAAATGTCATACTGTCTGAGCAATTCTAAAATCAAATATCAAAATCATAGAAAGAGGCAAAATGGATACCACTAACACACAAATATATGACTGCTCACCTTACTAGCTTGGTACAGGCACTTCAATAAAAAGTGGCTGGTTAAATTAGTTTTATGGTCCCAAACTTGCCGTCTTAGTGAAATGATGTGGTCACTCAAGTGCTATATTACAATATGATTTTAACAACAGGGGAAATGATGTGGTCACACAAGTGCTATATTTATTACAATGTGATTTTAACAACAAATCCGTTTCTAAGATATTACAAACACTAAAAATGCTCGGATAGAATAAAAGATAATTAACATGTGTTGTTAGTTATCTCATTACATGTTTTAGAAGAAAGAAAATATGAGTACAAATATGTAAATGATATACAAATATGAAATGATATGAAAGAGTAACAAAACTTTTTCTTTGAATTAAAAAGTTTTGAATATTATTAAATTGTACTCTGTAGTTCAATTCTTGTAAGGCCACCTCTCTTTGGCTCTCCAGATTTCAGATGCTCAGAGATAGTTTATGCTACTAAATTGCCTTTCAAGAGAGGCCACCCTTCTTTGAAGGCCACTTTTTAATTGCATAATGGTGATTTTATAAGTGGGGGGCTACTGTTACCTAAATAAAACTGTAATATAAAGATAATAAGTGTACACTTTGTATATTTCAGATGATAGAAACAGAATGTTTTAAAGAATTAAATGTTTTTGCTACAGATGGTGGTCCCTCACCAGATTTAAAGGACCCACCTCCTCCGGAACATAGAGGTGGATTTTTGGATAGATTATTTAGGAGGCCAAGGGTAAATGATTTATTATAATTACAGATGCAGACTAAGAAACTAAACAATTATGTTTCGCCTTCTGGAGAAGACATTGTTTTCAGGCAGTCACAAAACTCTGTACTCTTCTTACATGTTAAATGGGAATTCATCAAAACTTTTCATGCTTAATTATCACCATATAAAGATTGGTGTATTGCTGTTTGATCAAATCATTTTGTGGAGTAATTAAT
Source organism: Bathymodiolus brooksi (assembly GCA_963680875.1). NCBI lineage: Eukaryota > Metazoa > Mollusca > Bivalvia > Mytilida > Modiolidae > Bathymodiolus > Bathymodiolus brooksi. The sequence continues at coordinate 7,127,241 of OY804577.1, forward strand.
CTTTATCATTTCGACTGTTTGGAACAACTTCTTCTATATTTTAAATGGAAATACATGGTTCTCCTTCAATAAAGATGAAAGAATGTGGGAGGCAACATATACTTTTGTGTCAAAAATAGCAGTTAACTCTTATTTTATTTTGATATTGGATTACAAGAGTATCATATTGTAAATGAAATTTCGACTGTATTTTGTTCAAATTTTACTATTGGCAGTAGTTCAGCAAGGATTATCTCTTTGCATTATTTAATTAAAAACTTAATTGCAGGTCTTAAAAAAAAAATGCATTGTAAATAAAATGCTCTGTAATTTTATAACCCCATAGATATCGTTTTAATCTCCATCATGTGTTTTAAAGAATTTTCCATTATGAAAAGAAAGGTTAAACAGTAATTTTCAGTAATTACCGTAAACGGCCGTATATTATCCGCTTTTGGCTCTGACATGAAATATCGTGAATTACCCACAAAGGCTCAAGTACTGTTTCAATAAAAACAACAGGCAATGAGAAAAACAGGTTCACAGTAATGCTTGGTTGTACTGCTGATGGTGGCAAGTCTTCAAACGTAAAACAATACCAAATGTAAACTTTCCAAAGGGTATTATCATACAAGTACATCCAAATGGCTGGTTTAACGTACGTATTACCAAAGATTGGTTGACGAAAGTATGGGGTAGACGACCAGGTGCGGGACTTTATAATATAGCCGTAGTTTATTGGTGTTAGACGCATTTAGGTGCCACAGGTCCAAGTAAAAAGTATCTTAAAAAGAGACCATCGCACAGATCTAGCTATAATACCAGGTGGAATGACCAGTATACTACAACCGTTGGACGTCAGCGTGAACAAGCCCATGAAAGTAGCACTTATCAGAAATGGATCTCCGGTGATGATCACTCATTTACCAACACAGGCCATATGAGGAAGCCAGAAATGTCAACAATTTGTACGTGGATTGTCGAAGCCTGGAAAGAACTAGACCCAGAGATAATAGTCTGTGCCTTTAAAAAATGGCACAATCTCCAATGCTCTCGATGGCTCAGAAGATGATATTGTATGGCAGGATCAGACAGACAACAAACGAAGAAACTACAATCAGTGAGGATGACAGGGAAATCTACTACAACGATGAAGATGAAGACGACAATATACCACTCTCAGCGCTAAGGGATATATACAGGATATTCCAGGAAGAAAATCAAGAAGAATTTGATGGCTTTTAATGTGAAAGTGAATGAAGAATTATTAGTGCTTTATTAACATTAAATATTATACATTGTTATCAATATTGTGATAATGTATTGTTATCGTAATTACAGTACAACTCATTAAATTATCTAAAACATGTTATGTTTTGTTTTATTTCATTCATAATTTGATTAAATTGCCTAGAGGTTTACTATCATTTACCCTTAATCAGTTTATTGCAGTTACAACAAAAAACGTCTTTGCCACCAACACCTGTAAAAATGTTACCTGACACTATTACTTTACCTGTTGAATATTTTCGTATCTGGTCAAACTTTTTACACACTATCAAATATAATTAAAACACCTGATATTAATTAAATATACTAATTTTGCTGATAATTCACACAGGTATTTACAACTTTTAATCTTACACACGAAAACATATATTGGCTTTAGGTGTTCTATAAATAAACACACAACAACAAAAATGGCGGCCTACTTGACAAAATGTGTTTCGGTTCAAAAATCACATCTAACCTCATATTATTTGTTTCTGCTAATATGCATTAGTTCTTATTGGCAAGATCAACATTGCCTTCACCATGGAATCATTCAGGTATCTTTTGGGTACTTAAAAGTACGTTTTCCAGGTTCAGAGGTTGGTCATAAAAGAACGATATTGAAAATTAATATGGTTATTAACGTATGTATCTACTATTGAAAAATACATTTATATCATACAACAACAACAATTTACAACAGATTAGATATGTACTCGAACTTCCACCAGTCAATATCTTCTGAAATATCTGTCCCATCGTCTCTGACATCTTGAGGAAAAACTTTCTCACGACCTATTGTGGTATATAATCCGCACCCCTATGCCCCAAAATCCTTTTTAGGGTAAATTTCGGCGGATGATACAAGCCTTTCTACGATAGTGAATAATTCTACCAATATCAACAAAACAGACTCTCACCTCAAATCATTAAATATATATAAAAAAAAACATGATATATGACAGTGAAAATCAAGATCCTGGTTTAGAACAGTCACAAAATATGGTTGTGTTAAACAGGTTAATGGGATGCCAACTCTTGCCCTCTTCATAATTAGATCTCTTGCCCTCTTGATAGTTAGATCTCTAATGTCACTACTGGAATGCCAACTCTTGCCCTCTTGATAGTTAGATCTCTAATGTCACTACTGGGATGCCATCTCTTGCCCTCTTGATAGTTAGATCTCTAATGTCACTACTGGAATGCCATCTCTTGCCCTCTTCATAATTAGATCTCTAATGTCACTACATATTTAAGCAAACAATAAAAAACCTGCACAGATTTGCTTTCACTCAAAAATAACACATACTATCACAAAAATGTATTGACAACATAAACATTCAATTGCAGGGTCAACGAATGCTCGTAGATAACAGACTTAGCTAGGAAGGTAGAATCTGTTGTTTAAAGACCATTACTCTTGGGACAAAAAAATCATAACAGATTTGATATTAATTATATCATAATTTACAATATGAATTATTGTTTCAATTTTTGAAATTATTAAAATAATTGCCATTTTATTTTCAGAATTCAGAAGGACACTGACAGAGGGATGTGTCTGGTGTAAGAGACACTCACTGACTCAGTGATATTATTTATCATTTTATTTTCAGAATTTAGAAGGACACTGACAGGGATGTGTCTGGTGTAAGAGACATTCACTGACTCAGTGATATTATTTATCATTTTATTTTCAGAATTTAGAAGGACACTGACAGAGGGATTTGCCTGGTGTAATAGACACTCAGTGATATTATACAATTATAGTCTTTTGTTGAGGTCAATGCGAGTTTTTATGGACCTTAAAAATGATATTCACCAAAGCCTTTAGGCTGGGGTGAATATCGATTTCTAAGGTCCATAAAAACTCGTATTGACCGATACAAAAGACTAATTGTTTTATTACATTAAAATGAAAAGTGAAAGTGAAACCAAGTCTCCGAGATTTCTGCAAATCTCCGTTTGACTTCTGCAAGCCCATCGCCTGCGTCGGACATGATGATTACTTGTTCATTCTAAAGCAACGCTAATACGACGATTCTGATTGGACGAAATTTCACATTACCTTTATGTCCATTGGTTGAATAGAAATAGAATTCACATGATTCTTTTTATAGATTTCGTTACAAAAAGGAAGTGAAACCAAGTCAATACAAGTTTTAATCAAACAATATCAAATTTTACGGAATGTCAGGTGACAGCATGATAGCCAATACAATTATTTGAATAAAATCATTATGTAATAATATTTATTATTTACTTTTCAGAATTCAGAAGGACACTGACAGAGGGATTTGCCTGGTGTAAGAGACACTCGGTGATATTATTTATCAAAGCTCAGGATTATGTCCAGGGAGATACACAGAGGATAAACTGTCTTATAAAGTCAGGGGACAGAACTCCAGACTTGACAGCCGTCTCTAAGGAACGATTTTATAAATTCCCTCGTATAATCAACAACCTGCTAGTTCCATACTTTATTTTTGTTGTTAAAAGAGTTCTTGATATAATCTTATTGTGTTAATCCAAAGAAAAACTTTGCCATCATTTTTTAGCTCACCTGGCCAAAGGTCATGTGAGCTTTTGCCATCACTTGGCATCCGTCGTAAACTTTCACCTTTATATCTTCTCCTCTGAAACCGCTGAACCAAATTAGACGTAACCTGGCAGGGATGGTCCCAGGGTGGGTCCATTTCAAAATTGTGTCCGACAGCTCTGCCCTCCATTCAAGATGGCTGCTGTTACTAAAAAAAAAAAAAAAAATTCTTCAATTGTCCATTGCTGCTTTAGTTTAAGTCAAAATGAGTTCAAATTTTTACTGTAGCTACATAACAAGGAGTAGTTTAACATAAATTCTGGGTTTTTCTGTGAAATTTTTCTTTCAGCCGATTTTTACCGATTATGCAAATTAGGCATATTTTGAAAAAAGATCACATTTAAATCATCTCCTCTGAAACCACTGAACCAAATTAAAGCAAATTTGGTTGGAATAGTCCTTGGGTAGTCCCATTTCAAAATTGTGTCCGACAGCTCTGCTCTCCATTCAAGATGGCTGCTGTTACTAAAAATAGAAATTTCTTCAATTGCCCATTGCTGCTTTAGTATAAGTCAAAATGAGCTCAAATTTTAGCTACAGCTACATGACAATGAGTAGATTAACAAATATTCTGGGTTTTTCTGTGAAATTTTTCTTTCAACCGATTTATACCGATTATACAAATTAGACATATTTTGATAAAAGATCACATTTAAATTTCTCCTCTGAATCTGCTGAACTAAATTAAAGCAAATTTGGCTGGGATGGTCCTTGGGTGGTCTCCTTTCTATATTGTGTCCGACAGCCCCACCCTCCATTTAAAATGGCTGCTGTTACTAAAAATAGAAATTTCTTTAGTTATCAATTTCTGCTTTATTACACATCAACATGAACTTAAATTTTAACTGCAGCTACATGGCAATTAGTAGTTTAACATACATTATGGGTTTTTCTGTGAGATTTTTTCAGCCAGTTTATTCCGTTTAGGAATATTATGAGAGAGAAAAAATCACATCAAAATCTGTTGCTCGGAAATTTGAATTGAAATGATCTTTTGGTGGCCCACTTTCAAAATTATGTGTAACACCCCCATTTTCTATCAACTTTAGATGTCAAATTAAAAACCAGGTGAGCGATTACAGGCTCCTGGGGCCTCTAGTTATCCCATAGATTTTACCCCCACTTAGGAATAGGACAGCATTCTGGTCAGAGGTCACAGTAGAGATTATAGGTTTATCACAAATAAGTGTTTCCAGGTCTTCAAGCATACAGTAGAGATACTTCAACAAGATTGTACAATTGTATTTCAAGAACCTTTTCATACGTTATTCATAAGTTCTGTTCCATATAAGATATCCAGGCTAATTTTTCATTTTTACTTGTAATATTTTGTAAAATGACTATATTTGAAAAAACACTCTTCTATTTTTACAAGTTTATTTGCAGCTGAATACTGAAAAGAAGTACTGTTTATTGTAAAAACAAATGATATAATGTGAGTTTGATTTTTTTCTCACCTGACAGGAACGATACCAATGGTCATCATTAAAAGATATCTGATTTCCATTTAGATATCCAGTAATGGCTAGCATATGGCATAAAGTTTTGTTTTGGGTGAAATATAAAAAAATACTCACAAAATTATTTCAGATTGAAGGAATTGTTCATTTACAGCTGTTTTTTAAGGCTAAATATTCTTAAATTTGTATTAAAAGGATCAAGTCTTTTGATTTAATGTGAGGAATTCAATTAATTTTATTATTATTTTCCATAAAAGCAAACTGACAAATATTTATTTATAGAAGCAAATTCAAGTCTGTCTAAGAACTGTAGAAACAATATGTGTCTCTTATGATAAAGGAAAGAGAATTAAAAACCTACCTCAATGTAAATTGTATCTCCTTCAACTAAATTGTATTGTTTAAATGAACTTATTGATGACTTTGGTATTCAAAAAACAAATATTAAAACCATCAATTTCAAAGGAGGGAATTATATCATTATGAGAAAAAAAAATCAAGATTTTTATGTGGAATGAAATTTTATGAGTGAAACTTACATGAATTACAATTAATTTTGATGAAGGCTGAAAGAAATGAGGTTACTTACTCTGTGATTATTTATTTATTTTATTTCACATGTAGATGTTATAAGCTTATACAAGTTTAATAGGCACAAATAAACTAATTGTATTTGTGATATTGCATGTTAAATACTTCCACATATTTGTATATTGCATTCTATCTGATATATGGCAGCAATATTGCTGTTACAATTGACTTGACTTGCCACGGGGGAAGGGATGCGAGGACAGTAGGGATTTACTTCTTACAATTACTAATGATAATAATAAACATTTTACTACTTATAAAACTTTTGAGATATTGGTATGACATTGTCGGTTTAAAAAAAAAATACAAGCAAGTTGGAAAAAAAACAAAAATTCAGCTGTTACCTGGTTATTATATCAAAATTTACCATGATGTACTGGTACTAAGGTAATACGGTTGTTTCGAATCATTTCCATTCCGTCACAATTTTGTTATTTTCGTCCGCCAGATCAAGTCACGTGATTTCAATGGACTAATCGGCATTGAACTTCCGGTGTCAATGTACACAACGAAAATTCCAATCGATTTGTGCCGTTTTAACGTTCGATCCTCAACTTAAAAAAAATCTTAACATTTTCTGTAAAAGACAGATATCAATTAAATTATTTTATTTGTATCAAAGACTTCAATGCAGAGACAATTACTTCTTTAAAATTAAATTTGTTTTCTTTCTTTATTTGCGGCTGTCAGCATCATCAAAGGAAAACGATCTGCCTTTTATGTATATATTTTTGATATCAGACAGATAGTGGGGTACCGAACACCAGTATTTATTCAGCGGTTTCCTTAGCGTCTCCATATTACAATTACTTATAATCTACCGCATCTACGACTATGATATACTGACGTTGTCACAGTAATAGCGTAAACACCGGAAGTCACCTGCCGATTTGTTCAGACGTCTAAGACAAGAAAAAGACGAAACGTGATCGGAATTGATATGATTGGAAACAAACGTATTGTATCATACTCTAGGTGTGTTGTTTTAAACCTCTCTATGGCAATAATTAGTCAGTGTTGTAGGGGAGGTACTATAATACACTACTTTACTTATGACATTGATAAACACATAAAACGCCAATTAATATGTGAGTTGTTACTCTATTGTACTTTAATGAATGTGTACTATGCTGTATTATTCCACAGGGCACCAAATTATCAATGGTATCAATCTATTTATGGGTTTAATCTCTATGGGGCACCAATTGATATGAACTGGACCAGATTTTTTTCTTAATAGATTTAATCTCTTTACTGGGCACCAATGGGTTTTAACTGGACCAGTGGGAGGGGTCAGTGATGGCAGCTTGCTAGTCAAGATATATGGTGTTCATTTTAATGTTGTCTTCCTGTAAGGAATCAGTAGATAGAAGACTTGCCAGTATTTTGTCCGAGGTTTGATGTGCTCACAGTGTTATTGTTCTCCTCAGTGTATAATGTATCATAATGTATGAATGAATTAGAACTTTTTATAGTGTGTGTCAGTTATGCAAGTATTTAAATTGTATGTAAACTATCATATAGACTCCATTTAAAGAAACACGAAATTTTTTATTGAAATATTTTATTAACATATATAACACTGAAAATCTTTTTTTTTTTTCAATTTTTTTTTTTCATTTTCCATCTTTCAAAAATGTTCATTTTTATCATTTTACCAGACTCGCAGGACTTGAAAAGCAAAAAAAAGGTCTTGTTCAAATACTGTTCTTTGAAATGAAGAATTTCATGCGATGAAGTTCAATCGCATGAAACATTTAAAGAACATTAACATATTACTAATGTTGAAATCCCATTAATAGATATTGCATACTAAAAGAAGTACAGGTTTTATAGATATATATAGTACATGTATTGCCAATATTATGTTTCTGTATACCTTTGTCTACCTGTCAACAATAATTTTCAGTGTTTTAATAATTGTTGTTTCCGAGTTATTCTGGTGGCAATTATTATGATTTAAGTAATATTTGTAAGTGTGTATGTTGTACCTTGAAGTAGTGCAAGTTTAAAACTTTCTTTAGGATAATCACTTGTATATTACTTCCTGTTATGTCTGTGGCTTACTATGGGGAATAAAGAGATTCTCTCAAATTTTGATAAGTCAGGTTTAATGAGACATTTTTTTATTGTCTTTTTAACATTTAAACTTAATTTTTCTACCTCTTTAGAATGATATTATAAGTTGATTTGAAATATGAATGAGTTAATTTTTATGATTTACTGTGATTTACGAGAGACAATTTTCTCCTCTTTTTTTTTTGCATGAAACCTGACTGTAATCCATTAAAATAATTTGTATATTTAAACCCCCAAAAATATATCTATATATTACATGTATAATAAAATGGAAAATATCAGTAAGACCAAACAATTAGCAAACAGGACAAATCATTTTTGTTCTTTAAAAAAGTCTTTTAAGGGAAAAAAAAAAAACATAATAAATTGCTGGCTCAAAAATAGTTAAACTAAAAAATACAAAATGATTTATTCCCCACTACATTTTGTGCTTCGTATCAATTACTTGTAAATATTAAAAAAAATTAATTTAAAATTGCCATATCAATGCAAACTTTGCAGATATAAAAACAATCAGGAACAAGTAATTAATTTGGTGTTGCCAGATATATTCTGACATTAAGTGTACATGTTGGGTCATGTTTGAACTTTAACCAGTGTAGGGTTGAACTTTAACTGGTTTATCCAGTGTAGGGTGGGTTCAAACTGTACTATTAATTCCTGTAACTATTGACAAATAATAAAAACAAAATAATAGAACTTTAATATTACAAGAATTAATTATCACTCTTAAGTTGTTTAGAATGTACACAATAAATACACAAGTATAGCACAAAGCCACGCAGAACAAATAAATATAGATCATATTTAATACATTTCACTTGTTAATATACCACTCAATATCCTTCAAATTTAGCTGAGTATTGTAATATTGATACAAAGTCCATGTTTAGTTAGGTATTCAATTAGGCACATACAATGTGCAGGTTCACCTTGCACAGATAGATTAGCTTTAATTGGACTATTCTAAAATATATAAATATGCTAGAAATATATTTTAAATTTGTATTATGTTTCAAAAATTAGGAAATAGTTGGAGAATCTCATCAAAATGAATCTCTTGTCTGCCAATAGATTCTATCCTCTCAGTAAGGCATCAAGGTGACTAAAATATTGATCAAAACTGTAAACACCCAAACAGAAAGCAAGTCTTGTTCTAAAAAATAAAACAAGGTAAATAATACATTATTTATGTATTGTAGAGTATACTTGTTTAAAGTCATATCGACACTGTTATAAAAGCAATATTAAAATGCTTCAGTTTTGATACAATAATTTATTTTATATAAGTACAATACTATTTCAATAGTTAAAATTTCATTGTATAGAAAGGTCTTACTTTGTTGTTGTGAAATATGATCATGTTACTACATTGTAAACCCATCTTTTGAACAAATATTTTTTTTAATTTATATTTTTGGAATTTTAAAAAATAATATTCTTACAGATGTATGAGTTAAGGAATTATTCTTGTATGTAATATGATCACTTTTTTATATATATATTCTACTCTTAACTGTATTGTCAAAACTTTCATACTGTGATAAATGGTGTACTCTAATCCTAATTGTGTTTACCTTGTAACACTAGACAGTCTGTGTTGATGCAAACTAAAGTCTAAATAAAAATTTTTTGGTTTATTTTTTTACTTAGGAATAAGGTTCTTTAAATAATACTTGCAATAGTTTTTTCAGTTATACAATAAAGTGCTCTATTTAGTCTTTATATTGACCACACAAGATTGACCAGGTCTTAAATAATTTTAATGAAAAGAAAAGAAAAAAAAAATAATATTTGAAATCTTTTAAATTTCTAATTACTGGAAGTTTCTGACAGTAAACTATCATCCATATAAAAGATTTAACACCACTTGCAAAAAATAGTTGATAAGTGGGTTTAAGCTTTCTGATTACTGGAGGTGTATGGATGTACACTTGTCAGCCATACCAAGTTTAAACACCTCTTGTCCAGTAATACATGTTTTACATTATTTTTACACTGTATGTTTCAGGTAAACGCTGCAGGATTCAGCTCTGTGTATATACTATAATTTATATGACATGTCAGTAGTACATGACTATTTTATGTGAAGTTGTTCCATTTTCAATCATGTTTTGATTCTCTCAGTTACCCCCTGTAAATGTTTAGATAACTTTTAAAGTGCTGTTTTCTATATTAATGAGTTGTACATTATTCCCCAGTGAAATTAATATGGTGCTGTATGTCAATAATTCAGTATGTTACGTAGTAGAAATCAACTTATTTTAGTTCTGTCCTGTAGATTTGTCTTCCCTCCAGTCCCTTAGAATGTTTATCATTCTTGAGATTTCTTATTTTTGGAGGGTAAAATTTAATTTCAGCAACTAGAAATGAAATGTTTGCAAGAAAAATAAGTAATTTGTCTACAATGTTCTAAAAGTCATTTATGGACAACAACAAAAGATTTGAGAAAAAAAGGAATTGAATTTAAATAATAAGTAGAAGCTTATTAAATGAAATGCTAAGAAGGAAGTTTTGATTGGTTAATGACAACATAACAATTCTTCAAAATTATAATAACTCTGGTTCTGTGTTATATAATTACAATGGCTCTTGGTAATACCAATAGTTCTAGATTATATAATGGTAGACCATTCTGATTTCATGTTCACTTTCGTCTACAATTTGATATTTTAAGAAAAGCACTTTATATCCATTATTTATTTTCCTATGATGTCATGATCAATACTCTTAAACAGCATTATAAGCTATATTTAGTAGGTGATGTAACCTCTTTTGATACCTTTCTAGTAGACATGAGAGACAAGTATAATAGTAATATGAAAATGTGAATGACAGCTCACAAATAAAATGTTAAATTATATTCTCTTTCTTGTCTCTCTCTGAATATCATCATAAAATCCAGAGTTAGATTTTCATATTGGACAAAGAAAAGTTTTAAGATACCAAGGGGGTAATCAGAATCCATAAATCGAAGAAGAACAGACAACATAATGGTCAAAATAAAAATGACAAAAGGGGAAAAAAAACGATCTACAAAACATACACATAAAGGTAAAGATTGAGTAACACGAACCCCAATAAAAACCGGGGGAGAACTCGGGTGCAGCGGAAGGTTAGACAGTTCCTGCTCCATGAGTGACACCCATTGTATTAATCTAGTTGGAAACACAGTGATAAGTCATGAATGACCATTTATGTGTAATAATGGTCAGCATGCTCGCCTCAAGTGTAGTAAGTTGTGAGTTGAATATCCTCATCAGATCAAACCAAACTGTAAAAATTGGTATCTGCTGTTTCTCCACTTGCCACACAGCATGAGAGGATATATTTAGATATAGGTATGTACAGACTTCCATATAAATACCTTGTGATTGAATCTTGAGAAGAGGAGTTGTACATGTAGATAAGAGACTAAAGTCTGTTCCCTAGATGTAGACGGAGAGTATGTTTAGGATGTATTTTTTTTTTTCAACACTTTATATACATCTTTAAGGAGCTGGACGAGCATATATTGTCAATACAAATGTTTCTGCGTTTCACAGAACTTTTCATTCAGTTACATGGTCTATTTTATCCAAAGGTTGTTGAAACAGGTCAAAAACATCCAAATCTATGGTGTCATTTGAAGAGTGAAATTATCAGCACTTTACTTTGTTACTAAATTTACCATGAAAATATTGTTTTTGGGCTTCTATTGAATTGAAAACATTTCACCTTCTTCAACTTTTATCCAATAGCTCAGCTTTATCATTAACAGAGAGAGAAAAAACCTGCAGTAATTGAGAGGAGACAAACAACCTGATTTTAATGTTGTATCATATGGTAGTAAAAAAAAAAATATGTGCCTAAGATTCTGCCAGGTGGCAAGGGTTTCAGTATCCCCCCCCCCCCCCAGGCTATAATGAATAAAATGATTCCCTCATCAATTACTCTGTAAAATAGTATTCCCTTTCAATGGTATAAAATGTGCTCCATTATTGATGTACCATAAATGATCATGTCTTTTAGGTCATTGGTTTTAATTAAAAAAAGATACTTGTATTAATTACATTTCAGGACATGTAGGTCTAGAATTAGAAAAATGGTTGTCCATTACAGGATACAACTTCTCTGACCTAAATCTTATCAGGAAAATAAAAAGATCAGAGGCAAAATCTATAACCCCAACACATACATGACATCTCATAACCCCAACACACACATGACCTCTCATAACCCCAACACACATACATGACCTCTCATAACCCCAACACACATACATGACCTCTCATTACCCCAACACACATACATGACCTCTCATTACCCCAACACACATACATGACCTCTCATAACCCCAACACATACATGACCTCTCATTACCCCAACACACATACATGACCTCTCATTACCCCAACACACATACATGACCTCTCATAACCCCAACACACATACATGACCGCTCATTACCCCAACACACATGACCTCTCATAATCCCAACACACATACATGACCTCTCATAACCCCAACACACATACATGACCGCTCATTACCCCAACACACATACATGACCTCTCATTACCCCAACACACATACATGACCTCTCATAACCCCAACACACATACATGACCTCATAACCCCAACACACATACATGACCTCTCATTACCCCAACACACATACATGACCTCATTACCCCAACACACATACATGACCTCTCATAACCCCAACACACATACATGACCGCTCATTACCCCAACACACATACATGACCTCATAATCCCAACACATACATGACCTCTCATAACCCCAACACACATACATGACCGCTCATTACCCCAACACACATACATGACCTCTCATAACCCCAACACACACATGACCTCTCATTACCCCAACACACATACATGACCTCTCATTACCCCAACACACATACATGACCTCTCATAACCCCAACACATACATGACCTCATAATCCCAACACACATACATGACCTCTCATAACCCCAACACATACATGACCTCTCATAACCCCAACACACATACATGACCGCTCATTACCCCAACACACATACATGACCTCTCATAACCCCAACACACATACATGACCTCTCATAATCCCAACACACATACTTGACCTCATAATCCCAACACACATACATGACCTCTCATAACCCCAACACACATACATGACCTCATTACCCCAACACACATACATGACCTCTCATTACCTCAACACACATACATGACCTATCATAATCCCAACACACATACATGACCTCTCATAACCCCAACACACATACATGACCTCTCATTTCCCCAACACACATACATGGCCTCTCATTACCCCAACACACATACATGACCTCTCATTACCCCAACACACATACATGACCTCTCATTACCCCAACACACATACATGACCGCTCATTACCCCAACACACATACATGACCGCTCATTACCCCAACACACATACATGACCTCTCATTACCCCAACACACATACATGACCTCTCATTCTGGCTTTGTACAGACACTTCAATAAAAGGTGCTGTGGTAAAGGTCATTGGTTTTAATTAAAAAAAGATACTTGTATTAATTACATTTCAGGACATGTAGGTCTAGAATTAGAAAAATGGTTGTCCATTACAGGATACAACTTCTCTGACCTAAATCTTATCAGGAAAATAAAAAGATCAGAGGCAAAATCTATAACCCCAACACATACATGACATCTCATAACCCCAACACACACATGACCTCTCATAACCCCAACACACATACATGACCTCTCATAACCCCAACACACATACATGACCTCTCATTACCCCAACACACATACATGACCTCTCATTACCCCAACACACATACATGACCTCTCATAACCCCAACACATACATGACCTCTCATTACCCCAACACACATACATGACCTCTCATTACCCCAACACACATACATGACCTCTCATTACCCCAACACACATACATGACCGCTCATTACCCCAACACACATGACCTCTCATAATCCCAACACACATACATGACCTCTCATAACCCCAACACACATACATGACCTCTCATTACCCCAACACACATACATGACCTCTCATAACCCCAACACACATACATGACCTCATAACCCCAACACACATACATGACCTCTCATTACCCCAACACATGACCTCTCATTACCCCAACACACATACATGACCTCATTACCCCAACACACATACATGACCTCTCATAACCCCAACACACATACATGACCGCTCATTACCCCAACACACATACATGACCTCTCATAATCCCAACACATACATGACCTCTCATAACCCCAACACACATACATGACCGCTCATTACCCCAACACACATACATGACCTCTCATAACCCCAACACACACATGACCTCTCATTACCCCAACACACATACATGACCTCTCATTACCCCAACACACATACATGACCTCTCATAACCCCAACACATACATGACCTCATAATCCCAACACACATACATGACCTCTCATAACCCCAACACATACATGACCTCTCATAACCCCAACACACATACATGACCGCTCATTACCCCAACACACATACATGACCTCTCATAACCCCAACACACATACATGACCTCTCATAATCCCAACACACATACTTGACCTCATAATCCCAACACACATACATGACCTCTCATAACCCCAACACACATACATGACCTCATTACCCCAACACACATACATGACCTCTCATTACCTCAACACACATACATGACCTATCATAATCCCAACACACATACATGACCTCTCATAACCCCAACACACATACATGACCTCTCATTTCCCCAACACACATACATGGCCTCTCATTACCCCAACACACATACATGACCTCTCATTACCCCAACACACATACATGACCTCTCATTACCCCAACACACATACATGACCGCTCATTACCCCAACACACATACATGACCGCTCATTACCCCAACACACATACATGACCTCTCATTACCCCAACACACATACATGACCTCTCATTCTGGCTTTGTACAGACACTTCAATAAAAGGTGCTGTGGTAAAGCTAATTTTATGGGTTCAAACTTCTGCTCTTGGTGAAATTGATGGCTCATGAAAGTGTTTTCCACGTGTGGGTAAAGTGCCACCCTCACTTTAACGGGATGAGCGGTGTTATTAAAGACCACCAAGTCTTGAACCTTATACATAATATATTAATTCTTCGTGACAAAGGTTGTCATATGAAAGTGGTATTTAACACCAATAATCATGTTATCTGTACATTAAAAATGTAACATTTCTCTTGTTCTCCAACATCAACATCAAATTGTTGATCTTATTTCTGAGAACATTTTTATTCAGTGACAAACGTTAATTTAACCATGATTCAGTACCAAAACTATATATATGGGAAACAAATATTCATGTTTTGTTGATAATGGAACAACTTTTTGTAGGTAGTTGATTTGATAGATAACAAGAATACATGTATTACTAAGGAAACTGTAGCATAGCAACAGACCAGGAAAGCAAAAATATTGTTTAAATAAATTTATTATACATTTTATCAGCACCACGGATATCAAAACTTTTGCAACAATTAATATCACAGAGATCTGGATCAGTTTCATCTTCATAATGAGAATTTATAGACAGTGACACACTTTGTCCATTATTATGGTCTTATGAGACTTCAAACACATAGAGAAGACCAGATTTCTGGAAGGCATATTCTGGAATGACAGATCTTTGAATCATTTTCCATTTCTTCTCAAGTTCTAATTTTTCCATTAATGGTTCTAGTATGTCATTATAACATGACATGTAGATATACTCCTCTCTCATCACAATAATAACATGGCCACCTAAAACAGAGATAACAGGACATGTAGATATACTCTTCTCTAATCACAATAATAGCATGGCCACCTACAAAAACAGAGATAACAGGACATGTAGATATACTCTTCTCTAATCACAATAATAACATGGCCACCTACAAACAGAGATAACAGGACATGTAGATATACTCTTCTCTAATCACAATAATAACATGGCCACCTACAAACAGAGATAACAGGACATGTAGATATACTCCTCTCTCATCACAATAATAACATGGCCACCTAAAACAGAGATAACAGGACATGTAGATATACTCTTCTCTAATCACAATAATAGCATAGCCACCTACAAAAACAGAGATAACAGGACATGTAGATATACTTTTCTCTAATCACAATAATAACATGGCCACCTACAAACAGAGATAACAGGACATGTAGATATACTCTTCTCTAATCACAATAATAACATGGCCACCTACAAACAGAGATAACAGGACATGTAGATATACTCTTCTCTAATCACAATAATAACATGGCCACCTACAAACAGAGATAACAGGACATGTAGATATACTCCTCTCTAATCACAATAATAACATGGCCACCTACAAACAGAGATAACAGGACATGTAGATATACTCCTCTCTAATCACAATAATAACATGGCCACCTACAAACAGAGATAACAGGACATGTAGATATACTCCTCTCTCATCACAATAATAACATGGCCACCTAAAACAGATAACAGGACATGTAGATATACTCCTCTCTAATCACAATAATAACATGGCCACCTACAAACAGAGATAACAGGATATGTAGATATACTCCTCTCTAATCACAATAATAACATGGCCACCTACAAAAACGGAGATAACAGGACATGTATATATACTCCTCTCTCATCACAATAATAACATGGCCACCTAAAACAGAGATAACAGGACATGTAGATATATTCCTCTCTAATCACAATAATAACATGGCCACCTAAAACAGAGATAACAGGACATGTAGATATACTCCTCTCTAATAACAATAATAACATGGCCACCTAAAACAGAGATAACAGGACATGTAGATATACTCCTCTCTAATCACAATAATAACATGGCCACCCAAAACAGAGATAACAGGACATGTAGATATACTCTTCTCTAATCACAATAATAACATGGCCACCTACAAAAACAGCGATAACAGGACATGTAGATATACTCCTCTCTAATCACAATAATAACATGGCCACCTAAAACAGAGATAACAGGACATGTAGATATACTCTTCCCTAATCACAATAATAACATGGCCACCTACAAAAACAGAGATAACAGGACATGTAGATATACTCCTCTCTAATCACAATAATAACATGGCCACCTAAAACAGAGATAACAGGACATGTAGATATACTCCTCTCTCATCACAATAATAACATGGCCACCTAAATCAGAGATAACAGGACATGAAGATATACTCCTCTCTCATCACAATAATACCATGGCCACCTAAAACAGAGATAACATGACATGTAGATATACTCCTCTCTAATCACAATAATAACATGGCCACCTACAAAAACAGAGATAACAGGACATGTAGATATACTCCTCTCTAATCACAATAATAACATGGCCACCTACAAACAGAGATAACAGGACATGTAGATATACTCCTCTCTAATCACAATAATAACATGGCCACCTAAAACAGAGATAACAGGACATGTAGATATACTCCTCTCTCATCACAATAATAACATGGCCACCTAAAAACAGAGATAACAGGACATGTAGATATACTCCTCTCTAATCACAATAATAACATGGCCACCTCAAAACAGAGATAACAGGGCATGTAGATATACTCCTCTCTAATCACAATAATAACATGGCCACCTAAAACAGAGATAACAGGACATGTAGATATACTCCTCTCTCATCACAATAATAACATGGCCACCTAAAAACAGAGATAACAGGACATGTAGATATACTCCTCTCTCATCACAATAATAACATGGCCACCTACAAAAACAGAGATAACAGGACATGTAGATATACTCCTCTCTCATCACAATAATAACATGGCCACCTAAAAACAGATAACAGGACATGTAGATATACTCCTCTCTCATCACAATAATAACATGGCCACCTACAAACAGAGATAACAGGACATGTAGATATACTCCACTCTCATCACAATAATAAAATGGCCACCTCCAAACAGAGATAACAGGACATGTAGATATACTCCTCTCTCATCACAATAATAAAATGGCCACCTAAAACAGAGATAACAGGACATGTAGATATACTCCTCTCACATCACAATAATAACATGGCCACCTAAAACAGAGATAACAGGACATGTAGATATACTCCTCTCTCATCACAATAATACCATGGCCACCTAAAACAGAGATAACAGGACATGTAGATATACTCCTCTCTCATCACAATAATAACATGGCCACCTAAAACAGAGATAACATGACATGTAGATATACTCCTCTCTCATCACAATAATAACATGGCCACCTACAAACAGAGATAACAGGACATGTAGATATACTCCTCTCTCATCACAATAATAACATGGCCACCTAAAACAGAGATAACAGGACATGTAGATATACTCCTCTCTCATCACAATAATAAAATGGCCACCTACAAACAGAGATAACAGGACATGTAGATATACTCCTCTCTCATCACAATAATAACATGGCCACCTAAAACAGAGATAACAGGACATGTAGATATACTCCTCTCTCATCACAATAATAACATGGCCACCTACAAACAGAGATAACAGGACATGTAGATATACTCCTCTCTCATCACAATAATAGCATGGCCACCTGCAAACAGAGATAACAGGACATATAGATATACTCCTCTCTAATCACAATAATAACATGGCCACCTAAAACAGAGATAACAGGACATGTAGATATATTCCTCTCTAATTACAATAATAACATGGCCACCTAAAACAGAGATAACAGGACATGTAGATATACTCCTCTCTCATCACAATAATAACATGGCCACCTAAAACAGAGATAACAGGACATGTAGATATACTCCTCTCTAATCACAATAATAACATGGCCACCTAAAACAGAGATAACAGGACATGTAGATATACTCTTCTCTAATCACAATAATAACATGGCCACCTACAAACAGAGATAACAGGACATGTAGATATATTCCTCTCTCATCACAATAATAACATGGCCACCTAAAACAGAGATAACAGAACATGTAGATATACTCCTCTCTCATCACAATAATAACATGGCCACCTAAAACAGAGATAACAGGACGTGCAAGATTTATTTTGTATGCCATCTGTTTGAATCTCTGGTATTCCGACACAGTGAGTTAAGCTGAGAGGTGATTGTTCGTTTTTCCTTTTTAACCTTTTTTGTAACATACGGCTGATCCTGCATTCACCAATGATGATCGAGTGCTGTGAGTGTTGATGTTCATAGAGTCTGTATGACTTCTGCTGTCTTCGCGTTGTATTTGTATCTGGATAGTTCTAGATTCTGTATGACTTCTGCTATTCGTGTTGTATTTGTATCTGGATAGTTCTAGAATCTGTATGACTTCTGCTGTCTTCGTGTTGTATTTGTATCTGGATTGTTCTAGAATCTGTATGACTTCTGCTGTCTTCGTGTTGTATTTGTATCTGGATAGTTCTAGAATCTGTATGACTTCTGCTGTCTTCGTGTTGTATTTGTATCTGGATAGTTCTAGAATCTGTATGACTTCTGCTGTCTTCGTGTTGTATTTGTATCTGGATAGTTCTAGAATCTGTATGACTTCTGCTGTCTTCGTGTTGTATTTGTATCTGGATAGTTCTAGAGTCTGTATGACTTCTGCTGTCTTCGTGTTGTATTTGTATCTGGATAGTTCTAGAGTCTGTATGACTTCTGCTGTCTTCGTGTTGTATTTGTATCTGGATATTTCTAGAGTCTGTATGACTTCTGCTGTCTTCGTGTTGTATTTGTATCTGGATTGTTCTAGAGTCTGTATGACTTCTGCTGTCTTCGTGTTGTATTTGTATCTGGATAGTTCTAGAATCTGTATGACTTCTGCTGTCTTCGTGTTGCATTTGTATCTGGATTGTTCTAGAGTCTGTATGACTTCTGCTGTCTTCGTGTTGTATTTGTATCTGGATTGTTCTAGAATCTGTATGACTTCTGCTGTCTTCGTGTTGTATTTGTATCTGGATAGTTCTAGAATCTGTATGACTTCTGCTGTCTTCGTGTTGTATTTGTATCTGGATAGTTCTAGAGTCTGTATGACTTCTGCTGTCTTCGTGTTGTATTTGTATCTGGATAGTTCTAGAATCTGTATGACTTCTGCTGTCTTCGTGTTGTATTTGTATCTGGATAGTTCTAGAATCTGTATGACTTCTGCTGTCTTCGTGTTGTATTTGTATCTGGATTGTTCTAGAGTCTGTATGACTTCTGCTGTCTTCGTGTTGTATTTGTATCTGGATAGTTCTGGAGTCTGTATGACTTCTGCTGTCTTCGTGTTGTATTTGTATCTGGATAGTTCTAGAATCTGTATGACTTCTGCTGTCTTCGTGTTGTATTTGTATCTGGATTGTTCTAGAATCTGTATGACTTCTGCTGTCTTCGTGTTGTATTTGTATCTGGATAGTTCTAGAGTCTGTATGACTTCTGCTGTCTTCGTGTTGTATTTGTATCTGGATAGTTCTAGAGTCTGTATGACTTCTGCTGTCTTCGTGTTGTATTTGTATCTGGATAGTTCTATAGTCTGTATGACTTCTGCTGTCTTCGTGTTGTATTTGTATCTGGATAGTTCTAGAGTCTGTATGACTTCTGCTGTCTTCGTGTTGTATTTGTATCTGGATAGTTCTAGAGTCTGTATGACTTCTGCTGTCTTCGTGTTGTATTTGTATCTGGATAGTTCTAGAGTCTGTATGACTTCTGCTGTCTTCGTGTTGTATTTGTATCTGGATAGTTCTAGAGTCTGTATGACTTCTGCTGTCTTCGTGTTGTATTTGTATCTGGATAGTTCTAGATTCTGTATGACTTCTGCTGTCTTCGTGTTGTATTTGTATCTGGATAGTTCTAGAATCTGTATGACTTCTGCTGTCTTCGTGTTGTATTTGTATCTGGATTGTTCTAGAATCTGTATGACTTCTGCTGTCTTCGTGTTGTATTTGTATCTGGATAGTTCTAGAGTCTGTATGACTTCTGCTGTCTTCGTGTTGTATTTGTATCTGGATAGTTCTAGAATCTGTATGACTTCTGCTGTCTTCGTGTTGTATTTGTATCTGGATTGTTCTAGAGTCTGTATGACTTCTGCTGTCTTCGTGTTGTATTTGTATCTGGATAGTTCTAGAGTCTGTATGACTTCTGCTGTCTTCGTGTTGTATTTGTATCTGGATAGTTCTAGAATCTGTATGACTTCTGCTGTCTTCGTGTTGTATTTGTATCTGGATTGTTCTAGAATCTGTATGACTTCTGCTGTCTTCGTGTTGTATTTGTATCTGGATAGTTCTAGATTCTGTATGACTTCTGCTGTCTTCGTGTTGTATTTGTATCCGGATAGTTCTAGAATCTGTATGACTTCTGCTGTCTTCGTGTTGTATTTGTATCTGGATAGTTCTAGAGTCTGTATGACTTCTGCTGTCTTCGTGTTGTATTTGTATCTGGATAGTTCTAGAATCTGTATGACTTCTGCTGTCTTCGTGTTGTATTTGTATCTGGATTGTTCTAGAGTCTGTATGACTTCTGCTGTCTTCGTGTTGTATTTGTATCTGGATAGTTCTAGAGTCTGTATGACTTCTGCTGTCTTCGTGTTGTATTTGTATCTGGATTGTTCTAGAATCTGTATGACTTCTGCTGTCTTCGTGTTGTATTTGTATCTGGATTGTTCTAGAATCTGTATGACTTCTGCTGTCTTCGTGTTGTATTTGTATCTGGATAGTTCTAGAATCTGTATGACTTCTGCTGTCTTCGTGTTGTATTTGTATCTGGATAGTTCTAGATTCTGTATGACTTCTGCTGTCTTCGTGTTGTATTTGTATCTGGATAGTTCTAGAATCTGTATGACTTCTGCTGTCTTCGTGTTGTATTTGTATCTGGATTGTTCTAGAATCTGTATGACTTCTGCTGTCTTCGTGTTGTATTTGTATCTGGATAGTTCTAGATTCTGTATGACTTCTGCTGTCTTCGTGTTGTATTTGTATCTGGATAGTTCTAGAATCTGTATGACTTCTGCTGTCTTCGTGTTGTATTTGTATCTGGATAGTTCTAGAATCTGTATGACTTCTGCTGTCTTCGTGTTGTATTTGTATCTGGATAGTTCTAGAATCTGTATGACTTCTGCTGTCTTCGTGTTGTATTTGTATCTGGATAGTTCTAGAGTCTGTATGACTTCTGCTGTCTTCGTGTTGTATTTGTATCTGGATTGTTCTAGAGTCTGTATGACTTCTGCTGTCTTCGTGTTGTATTTGTATCTGGATAGTTCTAGAATCTGTATGACTTCTGCTGTCTTCGTGTTGTATTTGTATCTGGATAGTTCTAGAATCTGTATGACTTCTGCTGTCTTCGTGTTGTATTTGTATCTGGATTGTTCTAGAATCTGTATGACTTCTGCTGTCTTCGTGTTGTATTTGTATCTGGATTGTTCTAGAATCTGTATGACTTCTGCTGTCTTCGTGTTGTATTTGTATCTGGATAGTTCTAGAGTCTGTATGACTTCTGCTGTCTTCGTGTTGTATTTGTATCTGGATAGTTCTAGAATCTGTATGACTTCTGCTGTCTTCGTGTTGTATTTGTATCTGGATAGTTCTAGAATCTGTATGACTTCTGCTGTCTTCGTGTTGTATTTGTATCTGGATTGTTCTAGAGTCTGTATGACTTCTGCTGTCTTCGTGTTGTATTTGTATCTGGATAGTTCTAGAATCTGTATGACTTCTGCTGTCTTCGTGTTGTATTTGTATCTGGATTGTTCTAGAATCTGTATGACTTCTGCTGTCTTCGTGTTGTATTTGTATCTGGATAGTTCTAGAGTCTGTATGACTTCTGCTGTCTTCGTGTTGTATTTGTATCTGGATAGTTCTAGAGTCTGTATGACTTCTGCTGTCTTCGTGTTGTATTTGTATCTGGATTGTTCTAGAGTCTGTATGACTTCTGCTGTCTTCGTGTTGTATTTGTATCTGGATAGTTCTAGAGTCTGTATGACTTCTGCTGTCTTCGTGTTGTATTTGTATCTGGATTGTTCTAGAATCTGTATGACTTCTGCTGTCTTCGTGTTGTATTTGTATCTGGATAGTTCTAGAATCTGTATGACTTCTGCTGTCTTCGTGTTGTATTTGTATCTGGATAGTTCTAGAGTCTGTATGACTTCTGCTGTCTTCGTGTTGTATTTGTATCTGGATAGTTCTAGAGTCTGTATGACTTCTGCTGTCTTCGTGTTGTATTTGTATCTGGATTGTTCTAGAGTCTGTATGACTTCTGCTGTCTTCGTGTTGTATTTGTATCTGGATTGTTCTAGAATCTGTATGACTTCTGCTGTCTTCGTGTTGTATTTGTATCTGGATAGTTCTAGAATCTGTATGACTTCTGCTGTCTTCGTGTTGTATTTGTATCTGGATTGTTCTAGAATCTGTATGACTTCTGCTGTCTTCGTGTTGTATTTGTATCTGGATAGTTCTAGAGTCTGTATGACTTCTGCTGTCTTCGCGTTGTATTTGTATCTGGATTGTTCTTAGTTTTCAAATTACTTTTTTACTGTTTTACATTCGTCTTAGTTATGGTTGGTTAATAAAATTACAATGTGAAAAATGCAGCGAATTCCTTAGTACACTGTTGAACATACCTTTCTTGGTCAGACGAATCAGATCATGTAAAGCATCGGCTGGTATATGCCCTTTCCCAAACCCTCCAGATGTAGTTATACAATCATAGAATGCTGAAAGATATATAATATTCAATAGGTAGATACATAATATTCAATAGGTAGATATATAATATTCAATAGGTAAATATATAATATTTAATAGGTAGATATATAATATTCAATAGGTAGATATATAATATTCAATAGGTAGATACATAATATTCAATAGGTAGATATATAATATTTAATAGGTAGATATATAATATTCAATAGGTAGATATATAATATTCAATAGGTAGATACATAATATTCAATAGGTAGATATATAATATTCAATAGGTAGATATATAATATTCAATAGGTAGATATATAATATTCAATAGGTAGATACATAATATTCAATAGGTAGATACATAATATTCAATAGGTAGATATATAATATTCAATAGGTAGATATATAATATTCAATAGGTAGATATATAATATTCAATAGGTAGATATATAATATTCAATAGGTAGATATATAATATTCAATAGGTAGATATATAATATTCAATAGGTAGATATATAATATTCAATAGGTAGATGAATAACCATTGTAGAACATGACAAACATGCCACATACACTATTATTATTATTATTATTATTATTATTGACGTCCTTCCACAAGCTCTACAATGGACGATAAGCATCAAGCCGCGAAAAATGTTACCAGTAATTATGTCCTTTTTTATATGCCATATAAAGAACAGGAAATAATAATTATTCCGAGGACGTTGTTCTTACTTCTGAGTTTTTGTGTTGCCTAATCTATTGTTTTCATTGAGCTCTGGTTTTCCATTGTTATCTTGTTTGTGCCCTGATTTTTCTCTGACTCTGGTACTCTTCGTTTGTCTATTGTTTATTATATATATTCTGTTATATATCCAACACAGTCGCAAGATACAAAATATCAAGGTATGTGAAAATCTAGTGAACGAATTAATCGATTGTAATGGAATTTCTAAATTGGTAAAACTGTTCATCTGCATTATTTAAGAAATAAATCATAAATTATTTCGATTCTGATATGTCTAAGAGTACAAATACGGTAGTATACTTTGATTGGAAGACGGTAATTTATATTTACGTTTGCGGACAATGTCGCACACAATTTATGCTGTCAAATTCGAGCAGACAGTAATTCATCAACATGTACATTTACGACGGGAAAGTCAGTCACATGTATCGGCGCATGTGCTAATGAGATTATACCCAATCGATAAATCGCTCGTTTGTTTGCAAAGCGAAAGAAGGACGTGACGTTAGAATTTTGGTTATTTTGGATTTTATGTTATTAAAATTTTATGAATGTTATCTATCACTAGTCCGTGCTATTATTGTAACACCTTTCGCGTAGCAACATAATTGATTTGCACTTTTGTGGTTTTGGTGATTGTCAATCAGTGACACACACAAGCGACAGGCGGACATTACTGAACAATGAAAACAAACTGCCATATATTACATCTTTCTCTATTGATATTTCAATTGATCTTGCATAAATTCCGCCTAGTCCTTTGAGTAACAGGACTATTTCCACATTCGAAACCGAGAAAGTGCAAACCAATCATGCTTTGAGGTGAGAGGTGTTATAACAGTAGCATGGACTAGATAAACAATGACTACACCATTGTCAGGTTGAAGCCGCATGGGTTACCATGAAAAAACAACAAATATGTTAAAGAAATTCAGAAAAACATAATTTGAGTAACGTCCACCAAAAGAAACAAATAATACTAAAGAAGAGTTTGAAGATACTAATGTGGTGGGTCCGAAGTCAGCCGTAAATCGAAAAATGTCAGACAACACAATGACCAAAAGAAAAAGGTCAGACAACACAATGACCAAAAGAAAAAGGTCAGACAACACAATGACCAAAAGAAAAAGGTCAGACAACACAATGACCAAAAGAAAAAGGTCAGACAACACAATTACCGAAAGAAAAAGGTCAGACAACACAATGACCAACAGAAAAATGTCAGACAACACAATGACCAAAAGAAAAATGTCAGACAACACAATGACCAAAAGAAAAAGGTCAGACAACACAATGACCAAAAGAAAAAGGTCAGACAACACAATGACCAAAAGAAAAAGGTCAGACAACACAATGACCAAAAGAAAAAGGTCAGACAACACAATGACCAAAAGAAAAAGGTCAGACAACACAATGACCAAAAGAAAAAGGTCAGACAACACAATGACCAAAAGAAAAAGGTCAGACAACACAATGACCAAAAGAAAAATGTCAGACAACACAATGACCAAAAGAAAAAGGTCAGACAACACAATGACCAAATGAAAAAGGTCAGACAACACAATGACCAAAAGAAAAAGGTCAGACAACACAATGACCAAAAGAAAAAGGTCAGACAACACAATGACCAAAAGAAAAAGGTCAGACAACACAATGACCAAAAGAAAAAGGTCAGACAACACAATGACCAAAAGAAAAAGGTCAGACAACACAATGACCAAAAGAAAAAGGTCAGACAACACAATGACCAAAAGAAAAAGGTCAGACAACACAATGACCAAAAGAAAAAGGTCAGACAACACAATGACCAAAAGAAAAAGGTCAGACAACACAATGACCAAAAGAAAAAGGTCAGACAACACAATGACCAAAAGAAAAAGGTCAGACAACACAATGACCAAAAGAAAAAGGTCAGACAACACAATGACCAAAAGAAAAAGGTCAGACAACACAATGACCAAAAGAAAAAGGTCAGACAACACAATGACCAAAAGAAAAAGGTCAGACAACACAATGACCAAAAGAAAAAGGACAGACAACACAATGACCAAAAGAAAAAGGTTAGACAACACAATGACCAAAAGAAAAATGTCAGACAACACAATGACCAAAAGAAAAAGGTCAGACAACACAATTACCAAAGAAAAAGGTCAGACAACACAATGACCAAAAGAAAAAGGTCAGACAACACAATGACCAAAAGAAAAAGGTCAGACAACACAATGACCGAAAGAAAAAGGTCAGACAACACAATGACCAAAAGAAAAATGTCAGACAACACAATGACCAAAAGAAAAAGGTCAGACAACACAATGACCAAAAGAAAAAGGTCAGACAACACAATGACCAAAAGAAAAATGTCAGACAACACAATGACCAAAAGAAAAAGGTCAGACAACACAATGACCAAAAGAAAAAGGTCAGACAACACAATGACCAAAAGAAAAATGTCAGACAACACAATGACCAAAAGAAAAAGGTCAGACAACACAATGACCAAAAGAAAAAGGTCAGACAACACAATGACCAAAAGAAAAAGGTCAGACAACACAATGACCAAAAGAAAAAGGACAGACAACACAATGACCAAAAGAAAAAGGTCAGACAACACAATGACCAAAAGAAAAAGGTCAGACAACACAATGACCAAAAGAAAAAGGTCAGACAACACAATGACCAAAAGAAAAAGGTCAGACAACACAATGACCAAAAGAAAAAGGTCAGACAACACAATGACCAAAAGAAAAAGGTCAGACAACACAATGACCAAAAGAAAAAGGTCAGACAACACAATGACCAAAAGAAAAAGGTCAGACAACACAATGACCAAAAGAAAAAGGTCAGACAACACAATGACCAAAAGAAAAATGTCAGACAACACAATGACCAAAAGAAAAATGTCAGACAACACAATGACCAAAAGAAAAAGGTCAGACAACACAATGACCAAAAGAAAAAGGTCAGACAACACAATGACCAAAAGAAAAAGGTCAGACAACACAATGACCAAAAGAAAAAGGTCAGACAACACAATGACCAAAAGAAAAAGGTCAGACAACACAATGACCAAAAGAAAAAGGTTAGACAACACAATGACCAAAAGAAAAAGGTCAGACAACACAATGACCAAAAGAAAAAGGTCAGACAACACAATGACCAAAAGAAAAATGTCAGACAACACAATGACCAAAAGAAAAAGGTCAGACAACACAATGACCAAAAGAAAAATGTCAGACAACACAATGACCAAAAGAAAAAGGTCAGACAACACAATGACCAAAAGAAAAAGGTCAGACAACACAATGACCAAAAGAAAAAGGACAAAAGAACAAACAACGATCCACAAAACGTACACATAAACCACGTGACATAAACCAAGCAAATGGGAACTTCCAAAATAAGATGGAATTTGTTGTTCTAATTATTTTAATATTTATTACACCATAACTATCTCTACTTACCATTCCAGGCAGGCAGGGTGTATTCGTTTAAAAAATCGCATATATAATTCGTGTACAAGCTTTTTTTTCTGGCTTGAGCCAACATTGATCCAGATGGATCTAACCCATCAATATCTCTAAAGCCACGTTGTCGTAGCTAAAATATAGATAAGAATCCATTTAATGAGAAATAAATATAGCAATTAATTTCAAAGAAATAGCCTTTAAATACAAATTACACACGTTAACTACCAATTATGTTTAAACCTAATGTATATTACATATGGATTTCTCATGTTATCTATTTCTTTATAGGGTAAACAAGTTTTTTTTTATCTTATAGGAGAAAATTTTTAATCGCAAAAATGTTTAGAGATATAAGGGACCGACCATTTAACTTGAAAGGGGGGGGGGTATGGTTTTTTGTTTCGTTCAGAATTATTATTTTTCGGACAACACAAGAGTTAGAATATTTATTTTTTATATCGCGCAAAGCGCGAATTTTTTTTTCCAGAATTTTACATTAGGTTATATGACAAAAATTCTGACTCAGATTATTTTTTTTTTCCTCCACCAAAATCAAAATATTTTTTTCCAGCAACATTGGGAATCAGAATATTTTTTTAGAAAAAAAAACATAACCCCCCCCCCCCCTTCAAGTTAAATGGTCGTTCCTTAAGAACAGTAGTTAAAGAAAGTTTCTGTGATGATTTGAATAATATACTAAGAGAGTAAAGCAAAGTAGATATCTAATTTATCAGGTATGCTCAAAGTCAAAAGAATAGAATGTCATCTAATTTATCAGGTATGCTCAAAGTCAAAAGAATAGAATGTCATCTAATTTATCAGGTATGTTCAAAGTCAAAAGAATGGAATGTCATCTAATTTATCAGGTATGCTCAAAGTCAAAAGAATGGAATGTCATCTAATTTATCAGGTATGCTCAAAGTCAAAAGAATGGAATGTCATATAATTTATCAGGTATGTTCAAAGTCAAAAGAATGGAATGCAATATAATTTATCAGGTATGTTCAAAGTCAAAGAATGGAATGTCATCTAATTTATCAGGTATGTTCAAAGTCAAAAGAATGGAATGTCATCTAATTTATCAGGTATGTTCAAAGTCAAAAGAATGGAATGTCATATAATTTATCAGGTATGTTCAAAGTCAAAAGAATGGAATGTCATCTAATTTATCAGGTATGTTCAAAGTCAAAAGAATGGAATGTCATATAATTTATCAGGTATGTTCAAAGTCAAAAGAATGGAATGTCATATAATTTATCAGGTATGTTCAAAGTCAAAAGAATGGAATGTCATATAATTTATCAGGTATGTTCAAAGTCAAAAGAATGGAATGTCATCTAATTTATCAGGTATGTTCAAAGTCAAAAGAATGGAATGTCATCTAATTTATCAGGTATGTTCAAAGTCAAAAGAATGGAATGTCATATAATTTATCAGGTATGTTCAAAGTCAAAAGAATGGAATGCAATATAATTTATCAGGTATGTTCAAAGTCAAAGAATGGAATGTCATCTAATTTATCAGGTATGTTCAAAGTCAAAAAAATGGAATGTCATATAATTTATCAGGTATGTTCAAAGTCAAAAGAATGGAATGTCATCTAATTTATCAGGTATGTTCAAAGTCAAAAGAATGGAATGTCATCTAATTTATCAGGTATGTTCAAAGTCAAAAGAATGGAATGTCATCTAATTTATCAGGTATGTTCAAAGTCAAAAGAATGGAATGTCATATAATTTATCAGGTATGTTCAAAGTCAAAAGAATGGAATGTCATATAATTTATCAGGTATGTTCAAAGTCAAAAGAATGGAATGTCATATAATTTATCAGGTATGTTCAAAGTCAAAAGAATGGAATGTCATATAATTTATCAGGTATGTTCAAAGTCAAAAGAATGGAATGTCATCTAATTTATCAGGTATGTTCAAAGTCAAAAGATTGGAATGTCATCTAATTTATCAGGTATGTTCAAAGTCAAAAGAATGGAATGTCATCTAATTTATCAGGTATGTTCAAAGTCAAAAGAATGGAATGTCATCTAATTTATCAGGTATGTTCAAAGTCAAAAGAATGGAATGTCATATAATTTATCAGGTATGTTCAAAGTCAAAAGAATGGAATGTCATATAATTTATCAGGTATGTTCAAAGTCAAAAGAATGGAATGTCATCTAATTTATCAGGTATGTTCAAAGTCAAAAGAATGGAATGTCATCTAATTTATCAGGTATGTTCAAAGTCAAAAGAATGGAATGTCATATAATTTATCAGGTATGTTCAAAGTCAAAAAAATGGAATGTCATCTAATTTATCAGGTATGTTTAAAGTCAAAAGAATGGAATGTCATCTAATTTATCAGGTATGTTCAAAGTCAAAAGAATGGAATGCCATCTAATTAATCAGGTATGTTCAAAGTCAAAAGAATGGAATGTCATCTAATTTATCAGGTATGTTCAAAGTCAAAAGAATGGAATGTCATATAATTTATCAGGTATGTTCAAAGTAGTCAAAAGAATGGAATGTCATATAATTTATCAGGTATGTTCAAAGTCAAAAGAATGGAATGTCATCTAATTTATCAGGTATGTTCAAAGTAGTCAAAAGAATGGAATGTCATATAATTTATCAGGTATGTTCAAAGTCAAAAGAATGGAATGTCATCTAATTTATCAGGTATGTTCAAAGTCAAAAAAATGGAATGTCATCTAATTTATCAGGTATGTTCAAAGTCAAAAGAATGGAATGTCATCTAATTTATCAGGTATGTTCAAAGTCAAAAGAATGGAATGCCATCTAATTAATCAGGTATGTTCAAAGTCAAAAGAATGGAATGTCATCTAATTTATCAGGTATGTTCAAAGTCAAAAGAATGGAATGTCATATAATTTATCAGGTATGTTCAAAGTAGTCAAAAGAATGGAATGTCATATAATTTATCAGGTATGTTCAAAGTCAAAAGAATGGAATGTCATCTAATTTATCAGGTATGTTCAAAGTCAAAAGAATGGAATGTCATATAATTTATCAGGTATGTTTAAAGTCAAAAGATTGGAATGTCATCTAATTTATCAGGTATGTTCAAAGTCAAAAGAATGGAATGTCATCTAATTTATCAGGTATGTTCAAAGTCAAAAGAATGGAATGTCATCTAATTTATCAGGTATGTTCAAAGTCAAAAGAATGGAATGTCATATAATTTATCAGGTATGTTCAAAGTCAAAAGAATGGAATGTCATCTAATTTATCAGGTATATTCAAAGTCAAAAGAATGGAATGTCATCTAATTTATCAGGTATGTTCAAAGTCAAAAGAATGGAATGTCATCTAATTTATCAGGTATGTTCAAAGTCAAAAGAATGGAATGTCATATAATTTATCAGGTATGTTCAAAGTAGTCAAAAGAATGGAATGTCATCTAATTTATCAGGTATGTTCAAAGTCAAAAGAATGGAATGTCATATAATTTATCAGGTATGTTCAAAGTAGTCAAAAGAATGGAATGTCATATAATTTATCAGGTATGTTCAAAGTCAAAAGAATGGAATGTCATCTAATTTATCAGGTATGTTCAAAGTCAAAAGAATGGAATGTCATCTAATTTATCAGGTATGTTCAAAGTCAAAGAATGGAATGTCATATAATTTATCAGGTATGTTCAAAGTCAAAAAAATGGAATGTCATCTAATTTATCAGGTATGTTCAAAGTCAAAAGAATGGAATGTCATCTAATTTATCAGGTATGTTCAAAGTCAAAAGAATGGAATGCCATCTAATTAATCAGGTATGTTCAAAGTCAAAAGAATGGAATGTCATCTAATTTATCAGGTATGTTCAAAGTCAAAAGAATGGAATGTCATATAATTTATCAGGTATGTTCAAAGTAGTCAAAAGAATGGAATGTCATATAATTTATCAGGTATGTTCAAAGTCAAAAGAATGGAATGTCATCTAATTTATCAGGTATGTTCAAAGTCAAAAGAATGGAATGTCATATAATTTATCAGGTATGTTCAAAGTCAAAAGAATGGAATGCAATATAATTTATCAGGTATGTTCAAAGTCAAAATAATGGAATGTCATCTAATTTATCAGGTATGTTCAAAGTCAAAAGAATGGAATGTCATCTAATTTATCAGGTATGTTCAAAGTCAAAAGAATGGAATGTCATCTAATTTATCAGGTATGTTCAAAGTAGTCAAAAGAATGGAATGTCATATAATTTATCAGGTATGTTCAAAGTCAAAAGAATGGAATGTCATCTAATTTATCAGGTATGTTCAAAGTCAAAAGAATGGAATGTCATCTAATTTATCAGGTATGTTCAAAGTCAAAAAAATGGAATGTCATCTAATTTATCAGGTATGTTCAAAGTAGTCAAAAGAATGGAATGTCATATAATTTATCAGGTATGTTCAAAGTCAAAAGAATGGAATGTCATCTAATTTATCAGGTATATTCAAAGTCAAAAGAATGGAATGTCATCTAATTTATCAGGTATGTTCAAAGTAGTCAAAAGAATGGAATGTCATATAATTTATCAGGTATGTTCAAAGTCAAAAGAATGGAATGTCATCTAATTTATCAGGTATGTTCAAAGTCAAAAGAATGGAATGTCATCTAATTTATCAGGTATGTTCAAAGTCAAAAGAATGGAATGTCATATAATTTATCAGGTATGTTCAAAGTAGTCAAAAGAATGGAATGTCATCTAATTTATCAGGTATGTTCAAAGTAGTCAAAAGAATGGAATGTCATATAATTTATCAGGTATGTTCAAAGTCAAAAGAATGGAATGTCATCTAATTTATCAGGTATGTTCAAAGTCAAAAGAATGGAATGTCATCTAATTTATCAGGTATGTTCAAAGTCAAAAGAATGGAATGTCATCTAATTTATCAGGTATGTTCAAAGTCAAAAGAATGGAATGTCATATAATTTATCAGGTATGTTCAAAGTAGTCAAAAGAATGGAATGTCATCTAATTTATCAGGTATGTTCAAAGTCAAAAGAATGGAATGTCATCTAATTTATCAGGTATGTTCAAAGTCAAAAGAATGGAATGTCATCTAATTTATCAGGTATGTTCAAAGTCAAAAGAATGGAATGTCATATAATTTATCAGGTATGTTCAAAGTAGTCAAAATAATGGAATGTCATATAATTTATCAGGTATGTTCAAAGTCAAAAGAATGGAATGTCATCTAATTTATCAGGTATGTTCAAAGTCAAAAGAATGGAATGTCATATAATTTATCATGTATGTTCAAAGTAGTCAAAAGAATGGAATGTCATCTAATTTATCAGGTATGTTCAAAGTCAAAAGAATGGAATGTCATCTAATTTATCAGGTATGTTCATAGTCAAAAGAATGGAATGTCATCTAATTTATCAGGTATGTTCAAAGTCAAAAGAATGGAATGTCATCTAATTTATCAGGTATGTTCAAAGTCAAAAGAATGGAATGTCATCTAATTTATCAGGTATGTTCAAAGTTAAAAGAATGGAATGTCATATAATTTAAAAGTCTTTGGGGGGCAAGAAAACGAACGAGCCATAACGGGATAGATCAAATCAACCAAGGTTACTCTAAAAAAGATCAACCTAAAGATACGATTTCATTGTTTTCTCCTTAATATTTTATTTTACAAGGCCTTCAGTATTTTGTTACTTTGTACTTCAGTAAATTGTATATCTGCTCTTAATGCCATTTATGTACAATACCTCTTGTGATACACGTCCAGTGCCTGCAGCAACATCAAGTATTTTTAATGTAGGTCGTCGATTTGCCTCATAAAGAGAAGCAGCTGTTTTAGCAGCTATTTCTGGGCCTCTGTATCCATTGTTTACGGATAAATGCTAAAAATGAAACAGAAAACCAGTTTGTAAACACCATCAATAATGAATGTCCATTTACGTCCATTCTATTGCATGAATTCGACTTCTTCCCGTGATATAGTATTATCTAATCTGAATTAAAGATTAATGAAATTAAGAACAAAATACTGGAACGGCACTGAATTGACAGAGAGTCCGAGGGTGTTTCATTTTTATTTATACGTCGTACGTCCATATTTACTTTATACCTATTACATTGTATTTATAGTCGTTATCAGATGTATGACGTGAATATCAATGTTGAGATAATGTTAGCCTATAAAAGCCAGTGTCACAATATGAGCTGTCCTTTTTATCTTATATTCTGAAGTGAACAGGTTGTATGTTAGGATATAAAATAAAGTGAATTTACTTTGTTAGCATAACCAAGAATTAAAATAATAAAATACTGATAGTAATCTACTTATTGGTAACAATATCATCTGATGACTGCCTTGGTACCCTTTTACAATTATAATTAAAACGTTGATAAAAACTGCAACAATTAACAACAATTAACATATGTGTTAGAATTTACATATTGTTTACAAGTTGCTTGCCGGATCTCATCTTTCAATTTCTTTACCTTGGTCATGCTATCAGTTATAATTCATTTTGTTTTTGTTTTTTTAATATCAGTTATAAATGAATAAAAGTTATGTAAATAGTGATTTTCAAACATCAAATACAAATTGTCATTAACAAACAAGATAAAGCCCCCCTCCCCTCAAATACCTTTCAGTATTCACGACTGAAAACTATGCCATTCCTTGAAATGTAAGTGGCAGTTAAGTATCCTATTTGTTGAACTTTTACATAACTCATTAACCTAGAGACCAATTGATCATACAAGTACAAATAGATAACTTCACTGTGAACCTTAACGTTCCCAACAAAACTGTCCTATTCACATTACACATAGATATCTGAGCTATTTATACATTGTTGGGTGAAAAATGAGGCCTCTAGACATCAGAAAGCAAAATTAACCCTGAGGACTGATGTGCAGGTCTGTAGTTCACAGTATGTAGAACTCAGCAAAATGATATATATTTTAACGGTGATAAACGCCAATTCAACGCATAAATAGCCTATATACGCACAAATACAATGTTGTTACCAAAAAGGGGGGGATAAAGCAATTTAGATTTGATGATTGATTGATTTTTGGTGTTTTAGCGCCACTTTCAGCAATATTTAAGTTATATCATGGCGATCAGTTTTAGTGGTGGAAGAAGCCGGAGTACCCGGAGAGAACTACCGACCATGAGCAAGCAACTGGTACGCTATATCACTTGCGGCTGCGAGTCCAGTGCACCCTTTTTGTAATTTACAAAGCCGGGCGCGAACCCACGCCGTATTGGTGATAGGCTTGTATGAGTTGTTAGGTAATCCAACTACATAACTCATTGAGCCACCCGGGCCCCCTACAACTACCTAACTCATTGAGCCACCCGGGCCCCCTACAACTACCTAACTCATTGAGCCATCCGGGCCCTACAACTACCTAACTCATTGAGCCACCCGGGCCCCTAAAGCAATTTAGACCTCTTTTCATTACCTTAATATATATAGTCGAAATGAGACATTATCATCTATGCTAGTGAGATTTATGTAAAATGAACACATTCTCCAGTTCAAATTAATAAGTATAAGCCGCCTTGACACAGTTTTAACCACAAGCCAAAACTTCGAGACCAATTTGATTATTGTAAAGAGATATATCAGGGAAACGAATTAATATAAATTTTTCTAAACTTGTTTTCGAATCCCTTTAATTATTTGTATTGTATCATATTGAAATTTATCATATTGTACTATATTTATTAATTAATCAAATATGTTTAAACTAAGCCAAAACTTTTTCGAGCTCTGATTGTGTTATTCTAGATCTCACAGGATATCTGATCAAACACATTTGGTTTCCCCTATCCGGATCTTAATGTATATACTGCTCCAACTTATTAATATTTGACCTTTATCTTTGAATTCAGAAAATAATAACATTGTAAGTTATGTTTGGGTTGACACCCCCCTCAGACAATATGTCTTACCTCGTCGTATTTGCCTGTTTCTGCCCATTCGTTATAATATTTTAATATTTCGTCTGTTGAATGTTCTCCTTTAAATAATGTGTCATTTACTTTCAGAGCTTCCATACTGGTATTAAGATCTGTAAGATAGATTTGTAGGTGACAATGTGGCAGAGAAGACAAGCAAGGGATAGGGGCTTGATGAGGATACATGGTGATGAAAGAAGTCCATTATATGAAGAGCACTGACTGTGATGGAAATGCTGCCATCGTTTGGATGGAAGGAGGATTAAACTGATTTTATTTGACAGTACATTCTCATCTGTAGTAGTCAGTTTTACTAATGGTGAGTTATGACCATCGATAGGTTATTGTATTTATATCATAAAAACTATAAACATCATTCGTACTCGATATGTCATTATGTGGTAAAGTTTGTCAGTGACAGATCGGTGGTTTTCTCCGGGTACTCCGGTTTCCTCCACCAATAAAACTGACCGCCACGATATAACTGAAATATTGTTGAAAATGGCGTTAAACACCATAAAACATAAGCCAAGCCATCATTCGTATGCATAGACTTATTCCTCACCAAACAGACAGCTGACTTTTGTTCTTCATTTTGAACCGTAATGAGAGCGGGAGGTTTGGCGCCTTAAAATCTGATTCAACCCATCATTTCTTTAGAAATGCCTGTACCAAGTCAGGGTCATTACGGTTTTCACAGTT
This sequence comes from Bathymodiolus brooksi, assembly GCA_963680875.1. Classification (NCBI taxonomy): domain Eukaryota; kingdom Metazoa; phylum Mollusca; class Bivalvia; order Mytilida; family Modiolidae; genus Bathymodiolus; species Bathymodiolus brooksi. Next base: position 7,163,870 of record OY804577.1, read on the forward strand.
TTCCGGTTGTTGACTGATTTTGTCTGTTTATATAATTATCCCTTTGTAAGATTGTTCGGAGTTCGGTAATTTGTTATTACCCTTATTTGACAGGTGCCAGGCGAGTTTTTATTAGATGTCATCACAACATATCCGTAGGACAAACGATCAACTGTATAACCAGTACATTAATGTACGATTGTCAGAACCTCATAATATAGATTCTGTTTGAAGGATGTAACTTGTTGAATATTGTGGGAAGTTTTAAGCGGAGCGACTAACGATACATTTGTTGAATATTATGGCCAGTAGGAAGGGATGCATACGGTACAGGTACAATACTAGTACATTGTATTATAAATCACCAATATCCAAATCTTTGGTGACTGATTTGTGTGACGTCCACTGTGGGAGACATATATCTAAATTAACTTCTGATAGTTTTCTTTCTCCGTACAGAAACGTGGAAATGACAATGTATTCTGGTTGGTCAGCATTGTCTATGTTAAGGGGACAAGAAATGATCTTACAAATTAATAGCTTAAGTTTGCGGAAGAAATTTAGATTATATATTTTGTGTGAAAACGAAAATTGCACACATTTTACTTTGACCTTGTTCAAATATTCTGGATGCTAATACAATATTAGTGTACTCTTCGATGCAGTAAAACAAACGTGAATGAACTGACAAACATAGCATACTCTAATCAGCGGAGGTATTGGAATAAACGGGTGATCCAAATGTTAAAACAATACCAGTACAAACACAAATGTAAAACAAGAACACAAAATAAAATAATACTTTTATTACATACAAAATAATGAATTATACTCTTACGCATGATAAAATGTAATGGAACCAATCAAATTAGTCAGTTACTTTCTTTCATTAAAAAAACAATAATCAATTACATCGTGTTAATTTTTACATTTCTAAAAACATATTTCATAAAAGCGAAAGACTCGAAATATAAAGATTGTCACTGGATACAATATTCAATAGCTATTCAGACAAGACATCAAGCCATTATTGCAATGGAAAACCATGCACCACCATCAATATTTTATAAGAAAAGTTGGAAGATTCCAACGGGGTAATCAGAAGCCAAAAAGGACAGACAATGCAATGGCCAAAAGAAAAACATACATTTTCTTGATTAACTACCCATTGTGCTGTGTCTAATGTCACGGTTCATTCAAACTTATGCGGGAGTTTATGCCCTGTTACGCAGTAAAGCAAGTTGCATCAACCTTAAAGTAAGCAACTTTTGTATCATGATACTTGACTGTTTACACAATATATTAAGTTGAAGTTGCATATTATTTACTATTATTTGCAGTTTGCTTACTATCAGTTCCTGCCAAAATGGAAGAACCTGAAGATGAATAAATAATTATTCCTGTATGTATTTTGTTAATGTTTGCTGGAATTCAGCAATGCATACAGAACCGTTTTTGGAAGAATATGGGTTAGATCATGGTTAGCCAGGAGAATCCATGACATCCCTTAGTACAAGACTTATCAACTGAAGATCCAAATGGTCTTAAATACTTTTTAAGAATGGATATGGCTACCTGTAATGAACTGCTTGAAATTGTAACATCTATAATGAGAAGAAGAGATACAGAGATGAGACATTTAATTTAACCTACAGGAAGACTGTCACTCATACAACGTTTTTAGCTACTGGTTTTATATACCATGTGATTGTGGTTTTATATACCATGTGATTGTGTTTGCTGATGTTGTTGATCTGTCATTGGTCAGGGATAAAAAGTTGCATGAAACCTGCTCTACATAATAGAACATGTTCTATCCCATAGTGTGTCGAAACAATTCCAAACTCCAACAGAAAAAAGGTAGAAAGAGGCAAAGATCGATACGTTACCAACAATATAAATAACATCAGAACAACTCAATTACTATAGTTGTGTGGAAAGACTTTTCTACTGACTGTCCAGTGCTACTTGTTCCTTCTGAATTCATCAGCCTTGCTTTTTTGTTTCTATTTGACCTTAATCATAACCAAAAGTTAATGTGAAACGACTTTTCTACAGTAATAATAATAATTTTTTCTAAAAGTAATACAACTGTAGTTAGGTAGTAGAATCCTTCTAAATTTACAACATCATTACATATACCTGGACATAAGCATTGTGGTTCAATCGTATTTGAATACCTGAGGTGATATTCATCGTTTGGTTTTTTTATATGTGAACATTCTGTTCACGATACGTCCTTAAAACAGATGTTGATACATTTACCATAATTGGGTGAATTAAATAAAAATTGAAATTATCTTCTTAACTATTGACTTTTTTTTCTTTTAATTTGAATCGATCTGCGGCGCAACCCTGTTTAACAGTTTAAATATATTATTTAAAAAAAAATAAAAAAGATTACTGAAAATTTTAATTTCTACATATTATGTTCTATTATAATAACCTAAGAAAATTGTCAATAAATAAAAAGAAATGCTTCTGATAAAATATAATATCGGTGTTGTAAATGCTAAAACTTGATTTAAAATATTTATTTGAAGGAATAGCCCCTCTAAAATCTTACCAGACATTTTTACTCTTACGTCTTTCTCTCTTTGTGAACAGGATATGTTTGAATTTTCCTTAAATATACCGTTACATATCAGTTGACTGTTAAAACTAGTTGAAACCAGAAATATGCAAACAATACACGATTTAATTTTAACTGTATGTTCTCCCTTTTCAAACTTTATAGATATGACTTGCAAATTCTTAATTAATGTTAAATTAAATTCTGTGATTTTTGTGAAGGAAACATTATTTTGTTTTAGCCTTTGATGTTTACATGTATGGTATATAACATCAAAAATAATAACAAGAAAATAAGATATTAGTAAATTAATCAAATTTTTGTTTTTAAACTGGGATAAACAAAAAATGAAATGACATAGGACTAACAGTTAATTCATTTTGATTTATTTCTGTTGATTTTGTCTACAGACTGAATTAAGAACGTGTTGTTCTTCGTTATTGATACACGTGTTACAACATGCATTTGTTTACCTTGACCAAAACAATCTTGCTATCACAATTTCGAAATAGTCACGTGTCGTTCATCTGACAACAAAAATAATCTATTTACTAAGTAAATCCCGTCCTCTTGGCAGGAACCATGAACCAGAGTGGAGTCTTGGCGTGGAATGTTGGTATGGAGTCTTGGAGTGTATTTTTGGAGTGGTTTCATATAAAAACATTGATGTATTTTCTATCAATATGTTCTAGCATAAGAATGCATTTGTTTTTCAGAGGACATTGTTTAATGGAGCACATTATCACTGTCGTGTACCCGATAAGGAATGGTAATTTCAAGATGGCGGATTGTAAATCATCAAAAAGGTAGGTGTGAAGATTTTGACTATTATCGTTCTTTATAGGTTATCTTAGTGTCTATGAGTTACACGTTTAGATAGGACAGTCTTTTTTCTACTTCACCATTAAGTCAGTAAAGCTTGATCCTTTTGTTTTTATCGTAAACTGCCTTCGGTAGTTGATCAATGCAGCGACAAAGATATCGAGGCGTAGAATCCAATTTATTTCACCAATTCCTACCGCCTAGTGACTTTTTATATTAATATGTTGATGCCAAAATTATTCAAACATGTGAATTGTCCAGCAATTTTTTTTTCAGCCTTTGACAAGCCTTGTATCCCTCTTAAAACGTCTATGAAAAGTTTGTTTATGTCACGGAATGGTCACGACAAAAACATGACAAAAATGTATAGGAATGGTCTCATGTTTTGAGTCAAGGAATGGACTTTCAAGCCAAGGAATGGTCTTTTTTGTTTTGGAATGGTCTGATTGAACATATCGGATGTAAAGCGGGAGCAATGGCTTTGTCGTTCATCCAGTGTTCACACTCGCATAAAATCTTATTTTTCTTGTCTTACTACATTCACTGTCATGTATTTCAATTGGTCTACCTTAGTGCGTCTCAAGTGATATTTTCTTCGTATGGTAATCTAGCGAAACTCCTCAACTACAGGCAGTTATGTATTGATTTTTTTAAATTTTTGGTGCTTAACGCCACTTTCAACAATATTTCAGCTATATCATGGTGAACAGTTTTAGTAGTGGAGGAAGTCGGAGTACCCGGAGAGAACCATCGACCATGGGCAAGCAACTAGTAAACTTTTATCACTTGCAGCTGCGAGTCGAGTGCACCCTTTTTTGTAATTTACAAAGCCGGGTGCGTATTGGTGATAGGCTTGTATGAATTGTTATATCCAACGACCTAACTCATTGAGCCACCCGGACCCCGGCAGTTATGTATAATACATCACCATTTCAGTACACACCACTATTTTATTTGGACCGATGTTCTCAACTTTTATTATTATTTTTTTCCTCTTTTCTTTTACTTTTTGGATCTTCGGTTTTCTTACCACTAAGTCTAGACCACTGTTAGGTTTATGTATTAGTTTTTTCGTACATAGGTGCTTCAGTTCACATATATTATTTAAATTTTCCTATGTTTAAAATCAGAACATGTATTTACTTCATGAAAACAAAAATATACGAGGTTACTTAAATCTTCAATAGATATATCGTGTATTTCTCATTTTTACAGGTTTACTGTGATGGATACATCTTTCCACGCCTCAGAGAATGATTTTATATGAGAGGACTGTGGAAAATGTCTGAAAAGTAGAAGTGGTCTCAGACGACATCGCCTGAGACAACATTTAAAACAAGAGATAAAATTTAAATGTACCACTGATTCTTGCACAGCAGCATTTTGTGAAAAGGGGGAGCTATTGGCTCATCAGACCAACCATGGTGAACAAAAACGTATCACATGTAATTACTGTAACCACAAACTGTCAGGGAATATCACAGAGCTCACGAGGCAGAGATTCTTCCACATTTTCGGAGAGGATTATATCTTCAGGACTACTCACATTTTTCTCTGGATCAAAGGACTATAATTGTAATTGTTTGCAAATTGATAATAAAGATATAAAGAGTTGATTTCATAAAATTTATTTAAATAACAATGAATATTTCTTTTAACAAAAATATGTTTATGTAAAAAATGACTCCCTGTCAATATCACAAAGTATAAACCATTACAATATGTGTACAATTGCTGAAAGAGTTCTTAACCAAATTTACCCAAATTAGTGTTAAATTCAAAAGATCTAAATTTTAATGTTTCATCCCGATAATTCTGGCAGCAGTGGTCCACTATGGCTTGGTGATTGGAAGTATCCAATTGGCAGTAGTAACACTTGTACCTATAGATAAAAGAAACATTGCATAATGAAATGGAAAAGATTATAACAATTTAATAGCAAATAAGGTATTTCGGGTATTTTAAGGCAAGATTGATCATATGAAATAAGAAGATTTACATTAAAGACCACAAACGGAAATGAACTTCAATAATATTATTAATAAGCATATCTTATATGATGGAGACCATTCCAAAACAAAAAAGACCATTCCTTGGCTTGAAAGTCCATTCCTTGACTCAAAACATGAGACCATTCCTATACATTTTTGTCATGTTTTTGTCGTGACCATTCCGTGACATAAACAAACTTTTCATAGACGTTTTAAGAGGGATACAAGGCTTGTCAAAGGCTGAAAAAAAATTTGCTGGACAATTCACATGTTTGAATAATTTTGGCATCAACATATTAATATAAAAAGTCACTAGGCGGTAGGAATTGGTGAAATAAATTGGATTCTACGCCTCGATATCTTTGTCGCTGCATTGATCAACTACCGAAGGCAGTTTACGATAAAAACAAAAGGATCAAGCTTTACTGACTTAATGGTGAAGTAGAAAAAAGACTGTCCTATCTAAACGTGTAACTCATAGACACTAAGATAACCTATAAAGAACGATAATAGTCAAAATCTTCACACCTACCTTTTTGATGATTTACAATCCGCCATCTTGAAATGACCATTCCTTATCGGGTACACGACAGTGATTATGTTATTTATATATGAAGGTCAAATCAACTCATCAGTTATAATAAGGTTATTTAAATCTACAATTTGTTTTTTCAAGTACAAGTATAATAAATACATCACCAAATTCTTTTTTCTACTGTACAAACAATCAAAAGCACAAACAAATATATAACTTTTGTAATACCGAACTTCTTTATTAAAAAACCCCTCTGCTGTTTAAAGATACTGACCATAGAGAGACAAAATGGGCAGCTAGGTACATATATACCTGTGGTCTATTATCATCTGATTACATGTTATAGTGTAACATAAATGACAGGTAGATAAACTCATGTTGTATATAACAGTAGTTTATTAATGCTAATTAATTTACTTCGTCCATGTACAAATTATAAATTTATAGCTCAACCCAGACTCAAGAGAAGTTTGAAGATACCAAAGTAATAATCAGAGGCCGTGTTTATATACGTATACATATTATGTTAATATGACATTATGAGGGAGTTTCAAGGTTGGTGCTTAGAAGTAAATATTATGATTTTACGGGTCACCTTTTACGAAGTTGCCCGATATACTTATTCCTAGTCCGAGATTCCTCTGCCGTCCGACGGCTTTTTTTCTCGACTTGCTGGAGCCGTGGGACATCAGACGGCTCTACATACGAAAAACAGCGGATTTGCCGCTGCAACTCTACGTCGACACATTTCCACGTTTCGTGGCTATCGGATTTTATTTTCTATCCGAAACCCTCAGTATATAAATCGCTTCGCCAATTATTTTTCTATTCATTCATAACCATCTTACCCTCAGAAAGTGGTATTACACTCGATTACGGCACGATTTTCCCTTAGAACCTATGATTTCGTCATTTCACATCCATTTTGGGACATTTGTCACGTGACTTCGAGAAAACTACGATTACCGCAATGTATCATGGGAGATGATTTGCATATAAACAAACTAACAAATATTTGTATTGCCAATCATAGGCGCCTGTTGAGGCAGAACAATTAGCATAAAATTTAATACAGTTGATTACATTGATTGGTAATAATTTTAACAGCAATAGTGAATTACAGATAATCCTAAGAAAAAAAAAATATGATCTTACATTGTTCAAAAAGGGGGGACGTAACACATGCTTTTTCCGAAGCCCGTAAGCAACACTGCCATTGAATCTTTTCTTTCCAACACATTTTGTATTATTTCCTTCTGCTCTGATTTGAGCTGTAGATGGAACTGTTTGTCCTGCAGAATACGCTTTATATCTATGTTGTTGTTTACGTATGCAAATAATTTGGCACGCTGCATTAAGTAGCTCCCATCGTGCAATGCGCTGCTGTCATCATTCAGTTAGTATCGCGAGATCACGTTTGTAGGTTCGAAAATGAAAGTCAACATGGCGAAATGATGGTCTAAGGCAAAATCGTGCTGTAATGGAGTGTAACACCACTTTCTGAGGTTAAGATGGTTATGAATGAATAGAAAAATGATTGGTGAAGCGATTTATACAAGGGTTTCGGATAGAAAATAAAATCCGATAGCCACGAAACGGGGAAATGTGCCAAGGTAGAGTTGCATGGGCAAATCCGCTATTTTCCGTATGTAGAGCTCTCTGACGTCACACGGCTCCAGCAAGTCGGAAAAAAGCCGTCGGACGGCAGAGGAATCTCGGACTAACTTATTCCATATATGCACATGCACACCAGAGAATAAAGGGTGGAAATGATCAAATACTTATTTAGTTACTTTGCTTAACTTGTGTGTTTTCAGCTAACGAAGCGCGAATAACAACAACTGCTGTGGCAAAATGACATTGGAATTGATAACAGAATGTTGTCCAATCATGTCTCATGGCTAATTACGACGTTGGCAACCATGACGCTGGATCGAAATGACGTCTCTAAATTATGTGAAATCGACAGTTCTAAACTTTATACTTAAGAATTAAATCATGGAAGCCAGAATGTGTTTTGAGTTTTAACATGGATTGGCGGATATTAGTATTTTATCCTGAGCCAGAGGCGAGGGATAAAATTTACTAATATCCGCCAACCCATGTTAAAACTCAAAACACATTCTGGCGTCCATGATTTATTTCGATTCTGATATGTTTAAGAGTACAAATACGATAGTATGCTTTGATTGGAAGACGGTAATTTATATTTACGTTTGCGGAAAATGTCGCACACAATTTATGCTGCCAATGGAAAAGTCAGTCAAATTCACTGGCGCATGTGCGATTGAGATTATATCATCGATAAATCGCTCGTTTGTCTACAAATCGAAAGAAGGACGTTATGTTAGAATTATTACTCTATCCTTTCTTGGCAATTATATCAAAGATACACTGCATAGACTTTAAAAACTTAAACTGTTACAAAATGATATTGTTACATAATCACAACTCAAGAAAGATGGCAGAAAAATAAAATATTGGAAGTCAGTATCACACAAAGAAAGACGAATCTATCGATGAAATTCTGAATAACTTTTCTGACGTGGACAAATTATCAATAACAAAATTATTAACAGATGTGTGTCTATTTATATAGACAGATCGTCACTATTATGATAATACGTTACACAAATTAACATCACGAAGCGATAGATCTAGGAACGTCTTAACAGCATTATAGGCCCCCGGGCAAAACAGTGCACTGTGGTCCCTACCTACACAACCACTCGCAGGAATAAAAATGTAATTGGTCGATTAAATTAAACATATAGTTATTGTATTGGTACTTCCAACAAACTCCGTGTTTAAACATTAAATAACATGCCATACACAACATACTTAGATTAACATGATGGCCCCGTGCTTGTGCCCCCCCCCCCCCCCCCCCCGCCCCGGGCAACTGCTCATCGTGTTCATGCGTTCAGACGGCACTGGATAGATCGAGTTATGCTCAAATATAAGGGAATGACAGGAACGATAACTCTGTGTAAGAGTTTAATTGTACTTGATTATGGAAGTCTCTGTATGAAAAGGAAGATCCCGGAACTTTGTTGTGTTTTTCCTCGTCTTGTGTACCCTATGTTGCCAGTTTATCCGGATTGTTCATTTTTGATTGCCCCTTCAGTATTCTCTAACGTTTATCTACAGAAAAAAAAAATGTTTATATGATTTGAAATCGATTTATTAAGCATTTGTTCGAAAATTTAATCTGATATTGAAGAAGTTAACAGTTAGAACTTCAGGTGTAGACTACCTCAAACAATTGAATGTTTAATAACTTCTCTTGAAAAATAGAAATTACGGTAGAGAATATATATGTGATGATGCAATATGCGTTGATGGTTTCATGGTTATTTAGTATATTAATCCATAGTGGAATTTAATATTATCCTGAAATAACTAATGTCGAAATAGAACAACAAAAGAATCTACTTGCAACAAAAATAATCAGAAAGGATGTTAATGTGAACGAGCTGAATATACTTGAATAGCTCGAACTGAATGAGTGTATGTATGGACTTGATACTTGTGTTTCAAGTACCCTATCATATGTATAGCCACCACCTTGTGTCCTCGTGTTTAGTTAGAAAGATGACATCACGTTTGTGGTTCAATGCAGATCAATTCATATCAAATAATGGAAACAATATCACCAGCAAAAAAATAATGAATATAAGGAAATGCCTACAGAAAAAGGTCAAAACCGTTTCATGATATTTCTTCAGTTAATTCCAAAACTACTAGTTATGATGTATGTAAATAACAAACCAGTTAAAACTTAGTTTATATTCGTGATACAATAATGAGATTTACACAGTATTGAACGTGTAGCTGTGAAGGATAATTATCAATATTACGTTTTCAAGAGAATCTGGAAGATACCAGAGGGGTGTTCAGAATCCGAAAATAGACGAAAGGCAAACAATACTTGCCAAAACAGAAAGGACAAAGGACAAACAATGGCATGCAAAACACTGTTAAGAAAACTAAACAATGGCATACAAAACACTGTAAAGAAAACTAAGCAATGGCATACAAAACACTGCGTAGAGAACTAAACAATGGCATACAAAACAATGCGTAGAGAACTAAACAATGGCATACAACACACTGTAAAGAAAACTAAATAATGGCATACAAAACACTATAAAGAAAACTAAACAATGGCATACAAAACACTGCGTAGAGAACTAAACAATGGCATACAAAACACTGTAAAGAAAACTAAATAATGGCATACAAAACACTGTAAAGAAAACTAAACAATGGCATGCAAAACATTGCGTAGAGAACTAAACAATGGCATACAAAACACTGTAGAGAAAACTAAATAATGGCATACAAAACACTGTAAAGAAAACTAAATAATGGCATACAAAACACTGTAAAGAAAACTAAACAATGGCATGCAAAACACTGCGTAGAGAATTAAACAATGGCATACAAAACACTGTAAAGAAAACTAAATAATGGCATACAAAACACTGTAAAGAAAACTAAACAATGGCATACAAAACACTGTAAAGAAAACTAAATAATGGCATACAAAACACTGTAAAGAAAGCTAAATAATGGCATACAAAACACTGTAAAGAAAACTAAATAATGGCATACAAAACACTGTAAAGAAAACTAAACAATGGCATACAAAACACTGTAAAGAAAACTAAATAATGGCATACAAAACACTGTAAAGAAAACTAAACAATGGCATACAAAACACTGTAATGAAAACTAAACAATGGCATACAAAACACTGTAAAGAAAACTAAATAATGGCATACAAAACACTGTAAAGAAAACTAAATAATGGCATACAAAACACTGTAAAGAAAACTAAATAATGGCATACAAAACACTGTAAAGAAAACTAAATAATGGCATACAAAACACTGTAAAGAAAACTAAACAATGGCATGCAAAACATTGCGTAGAGAACTAAACAATGGCATACAAAACACTGTAGAGAAAACTAAATAATGGCATACAAAACACTGTAAAGAAAACTAAATAATGGCATACAAAACACTGTAAAGAAAACTAAACAATGGCATGCAAAACACTGCGTAGAGAATTAAACAATGGCATACAAAACACTGTAAAGAAAACTAAATAATGGCATACAAAACACTGTAAAGAAAACTAAACAATGGCATACAAAACACTGCGTAGAGAACTAAACAATGGCATACAAAACACTGTAAAGAAAACTAAATAATGGCATATAAAACACTGTAAAGAAAACTAAACAATGGCATGCAAAACACTGCGTAGAGAACTAAACAATGGCATACAAAACACTGTAAAGAAAACTAAATAATGGCATACAAAACACTGTAAAGAAAACTAAACAATGGCATACAAAACACTGTAAAGAAAACTAAGTAATGGCATACAAAACACTGTAAAGAAAACTAAACATTGGCATACAAAACACTGTAAAGAAAACTAAGCAATGGCATACAAAACACTGCGTAGAGAACTAAACAATGACATACAAAACACTGCGTAGAGAACTAAGCAATGACATACAAAACATTGTATAGAAAACTTATCAATGGCATACAAAACACTGTATAGAAAACTAATCAATGGCATACAAAACACTGTAAAGAAAACTAAACAGTGACATACAAAAAACTGCGTAGAGAACTATGCAATGGCATACAAAACACTGTATAGAAAACTAATCAATGGCATACAAAAAAACACTGTATAGAAAAATAAACAGTGACATACACAAAACTGCGTAGAGAACTATGCAATGGCATACAAAACACTGCGTAGAGAACTTAGCAATGACATACAAAACACTGTATAGAAAACTAATCAATGGCATACAAAACACTGTATAGAAAACTAAACAATGGCACACAAAAAAACACTGTATAAAAAAATAAACAGTGACATACAAAAAACTGCGTAGAGAACTAAACAATGACATACAAAACACTGCGTGGAGATCTAAGCAATGACATACAAAATACTGTATAGAAAACTAAACAATGGCATACAAAACACTGAATATAAAAATAAGCAATGGCATACAAAGCACTGTATAGAAAACTATGCAATGGCATACAAAACACTGCATAGAAAAATAAGCAATGGCATACAAAACACTGCATAGAAAACTAAATATTGAGCAAAACGAAATCTGCCGCCAGAAGTAACTCATTACTAGAATGTTAACTTGAATACAATCGTCATTAATAGCTCATTACTAGAACCTTAACTTGAATACAATCACCATAAGCCACTTACTACAAGAAACCTTCACTTTAATGCAATCGTCATAGGTAACTAACAACTAGAATTTTAATTTTAATGCAATTGTCACAAGTAACTCACTATTAGAACCTCAACTCGAATAAATCGTCATAAGTAACTCACTACTTGTATCTTAACTTGAAAATAATCATCATATGTAACTCTCACTACCAGAGCATTAACTCGAATACAAATTGTCACGAGTAACTCTCACGAACAGAACATTAGCTCAAATGCAATCATCATACTGGTTGAAACAAGAAGACAATTGTTAGGAGTATGCTTTGATATGTCGATATTCAAGTCTGGATAGTCACAGGCAACTCCTAGTAACCGTCACTTTTAGAATATAATTCTTAATCGTTAGAAGTTACTCTTTCTACTAGAACCTAATTATGAAACGTCATAAGTAAATCTTTCTTCTAGAACCTAATTCTTGAACGTCATAAGTTATTCTTTCTACTAGAACCTAATTCTTGAACATCATAAGTATTTTTTTCTACTAGAACACAATTCTGAAACGTCATGAGTAATTCTTTCTACTAGAACCTAATTCTTGAACATCATAAGTAATTTTTTCTACTAGAACCTAATTCTGAAACTTCATGAGTAATTCTTTCTACTAGAACCTAATTCTGAAACGTCATAATTCTTTCTACTAGAACCTAGTTCTTTAACGTCATAGGTAATTTTTTTTTTACTAGAACCTAATTCTTAAACGTCATAAGTAATTCTTTCTACTAGAATCTAGTTCTTTAACGTCATAAGTATTTTTTTCTACTAGAACCTAGTTCTTTAACGTCATAAGTAAATTTTTTACTAGAACCTAATTCTGAAACGGAATAGTAATTCTTTCTATCAGAGCCTAATTCTGGATAGTTATAAGTAATTCTTTCTATCAGAACCTAATTCTTAAACATCATAAGTAATTATTTCTACTAGAACCTAATTCTGAAACGTCATAAGTAGCAGAAGACAAATATTAAATATTAAGACAGTTGTAGTGGGATGTTTTTTATTCATTAGGAACACGATATATTTTATTAAGATTTATTTTCTAGAATTTGATAACATATTAATTAACTTTACCCTTCTCAGGTTGCCAGGAAACACTTGTCTTCTTAAATAATGCCTTAGAGTTTCTTAGGTAACGATGTGTCGTATATTCCATTTACTTGTTAGAAATAACTTTTACAAAATAGCCTGGTGTTTTATTGATCATAAGATGACAGTATGTATAGTCGCAATGAAACTGCGCAAAAATGACCTATTGGAAAAATATAAGATCATGTACAGAAATTCGCCCTAATTATCTTCAACGGTCATATGACGATGTGTAGTTATTGATCAAGACTTTCTACGTCATTTCTGTGTTGTTGTCCATACATAAACAAGGTCAAAGGTTTAATTTTCTCAAGTAAACAAACAAACAAACAAGTCCAAAGATACTGACCAATGATATTACAATCGTTTAGAAATTATGTACTTGTATCATCTAGAAACAAATGACAAACAAATGTGGTCATGATTAAATTTCTATTTAAAAATTAATGAACTGTTCAAAATAAAATCATTACTATTTTCTTAGCAAAAATCAATTCGACGAATGTTAATATCTAAAAATATTCTAGATTCTGAAAACATAGCGTGTCAATAAATAAACAAAAAATCATTCCAAGTGCCATTAAATAATGTCTATGTCCGTTTTGTCAATACAAATTATGTATTGGTGCCAGATGGGTACTTCTTTCCTTTACATTCCCGACTACTAGTATATATTCTTGTTGTATAGTTTGGCAACAAATGTTAGAAATGCTTTACTTGAAATGAATTCGCATTTGACAGCGACCTTTAATGTGTGGTATATTTATAATTAAAAAGGGAGTATTGCGTATATTTTACATTTCTATTGTGTTTAATAGTAAACAAACCATCTTACCAAGGTCAACGAATTAGGCAAGATGAGCCTCTGTGTTATTTTAAATGCTTGGTATCGTAAAACGGCATAACAACTCATTGTTTTGTGTTTGTTTATTAAAACTGCATTTGTCGTAGTGGCTAATTTGCAGTATATACCAATGGCATTTGTCTAGTGGCTAATTTCCTGTATATACCAATGGCATTTGTCGTAGTGGCTAATTTCCACTATATACCAATGGCATTTGTCGTAGTGGCTAATTTCCACTATATACCAATGGCATTTGTCGTAGTGGCTAATTTCCACTATATACCAATGGCATTTGTCGTAGTGGCTAATTTTCACTATATACCAATGGCATTTGTCGTAGTGGCTAATTTCCAGTATATGCCAATGGCATTTGTCGTAGTGGCTAATTTCCAGTATATACCAATGGCATTTGTCATAGTGGTTAATTTCCAGTATATACCAATGGCATTTGTCGTAGTGGCTAATTTCCAGTATATACCAATGGCATTTGTCGTAGTGGCTAATTTCCAGTATATACCAAAGGCATATTCTTGGGAAAACTCTTATTATCGAATTGTACAATGTATTTCATTCTAACGCCTGTGTCTGTATGTTTGCTTCATTTTGTTAAATGCGTTGTGTTTTATTGTTTAAATTGTAAAATATTTCCAGTATGAAATAATATATACTTATTGACTGGGTATGAGGGAATAGCAAGTTTGTTATCCCTGAGACACTGACTATTGACCGAGGCGAAGCCGAGGTCACTAGTCAGGGTCGAGGGGACAACAAACTTGCTATTCTCGAATACACAGTCTATAAGTATTTTATTATACCGAAAAACATTAGATTCATAGTTGAATGATCACCTCAAAATGATAAAGACCAATACAATCATGCATCTGTTGCCAGTATTTTGCATTATAAATCTGAATATTGTCTCATGGACATTGTTATGCTATTTCCAGTCATTCATAAGAGTCTGATTCTTTTGAGAAAGTAGACTTCAACATAAATGTACATGGTGAACATTTTGAAATTTCTTGAAATTTTAAAATTTTGAACTCTAAGATTATTTTTTTTTTATTTTATAATTTTGAATTTTTTTTTTTTTTTGTGAAAACTGAAATTTTTGAAATTTTTTGAAAATTTTGAAATCTTATGAAAATTTGGAAATCTTATGAAAATTTTCATAAGATTTCAAAATTTTCAAAAAATTTCCAAAATTTCCAAAATTTTGATTTTTTTTTTAATTTTTTGAAATTTTCCAAAAAAAAATCCGAGTTTCTCGATAGCGACGATAACGCCAGAGGATCACGCATAGCAATTACCGTAGTTTATCCAATATGCAACGTCCAATTAAAAATTCCGCGAAAGTTGTTTAAATTGCCAGTAAATAGTTCAGCGGCAGTCAATAGTCTTTAGTTTAATAATATTTTATTGTACATAAACAATAGGATTGGACAGCAAGTTATACCAACTTATATGAAGTCCTCTCCTTACAAATTATACACACGAATTAATGACAGCAAAACAAAACACAGACAATAGACATTTAAAATTTTGACACTAGAAGAAAGTAAGAAGTACAAGTGAAAAAGTGAAAAAGTGAAAAAGTAAAAAAATTGCTGACATTAGCCCTAAAATCTTTTTGATTGATTTATAAAAGTTCGAACTTTTCCAAATATTTTGGAGTTGACGTCATAACTATACTTATCGTTCCCAAAGAGCAAATTTTCAATATTGATATTGATATCATCGCAATTACTCAGAAGTG
Source organism: Bathymodiolus brooksi (assembly GCA_963680875.1). Lineage (NCBI taxonomy): Eukaryota > Metazoa > Mollusca > Bivalvia > Mytilida > Modiolidae > Bathymodiolus > Bathymodiolus brooksi. The sequence goes on from OY804577.1 coordinate 7,179,746, forward strand.
TTCTTCTTTCGTTCAGGTATAAAGGACATTCTAGAAAATAATGTATAGCATCTTCAAAAGAAGCACCACAATTACATTTAAAATTATTTATTATATGTATTTTTGACAGATCGGCATTGAGTGAGCTGCATTGGTGTCTAAGTCTAGTATGTAATATACTTAGTTTCCGTGGGCCTTCATTATAATACTTTGGGGTTTTATAAATATCAGCTTTCACTCTGTTTTTAAACGAAGATAATGTAGGAGAATTTCTTATTGATATGTCTAGATTGTTCCAAAGCGAAACGGTAGATGGAATAAATGAGCTTGCTGATGTTCTTAGTCTGCATCTGGGTGGAACATAATTCTGATTATTTCTAAGGTTATAACTATTTACATCTGATGTAATTGGAGGTAAACAGTTAAATAAATAAGGAGGGCATAATGTATTATGAATTTTACAAAAAGTTGTTAATTTACGAGTTTCCCGCCGATTGGCTAAAGTTTCCCATCCAGTCTCAAAATATAATGACTCCTTACTAGCAAATTTTGTCAGACCTGTTACAATTCGTGCCGCTTCTAATTGTATTTTTTCTAATTTTTCAATGTCCCGTTCATAACACCCATCCCACACTTCACATGCATATTCTAGTACTGGTCTGATAAATGTAAGATAGATATTTGACAAAGCTTGTTTAGATAAAATAAATTTTAATTTACGAAGAACATTTACTTGTTTTAATGCTGATCTAGCTATGTTTTCAATATGTACAGTCCAATTTCCATCAGATACAAATGTTACACCCAGATGTTTATGATTATCAACAAGTTCAACTGGTTCGTCATTAAAACGTATGTTTAATTCAGGAATATTAGTATTATTTGATATTATAAGGGCTTTAGTTTTTTTAGGGTTAAAATCTACAAGCCATGTTTTTGCCCATTGATCCAATATTTGTAAATCATTATTTATCTCAATTTGCATCAAATCAAAGTTTTTCCCAGAGTATGACAATGAGGTGTCGTCAGCAAACAGTCTCGCCAAATTGCCTAAGTTATCTGTAATGTCATTAATATATAATAAAAATAATAAAGGGCCAAGTACAGATCCTTGGGGTACACCTGCTTTGACAAGACCAGAATCTGATAGTTCATTATTAACAAACACAAATTGCCTTCTACCACTTAAATAATTTTTAAACCAGATCAAAAGGTCGCCCGATATCCCATACGATTTTAACTTCTTAATAAGCCCCTCATGCCAAACTCTGTCAAAAGCTTTTGAAATGTCACAAAATATTAAAATGGTTGACAATCGTTCGTCTAAATTTTGACATACTCTATGATACATTTCTAATAATTGGTATACAGTAGAATGACCACGAATGAATCCTGATTGGTAGGCATACAGAAGAGAATGTTCAAAAATAAAATTATATGTATACTTATATACAGCACGTTCCATCACTTTCCCTATACAACTTAATAAAGATATGGGTCTATAATTTGAAGGACTGCTTTTGTCGTCTTTTTTGAAAGCTGGCATAACTCGCGCAATTTTCCATGTTGACGGAAATATGCCTTTCTGTAACGAAAAGTTAAAAATAATAGCTAAAGGTATACAAATGGTTTCAGAAGTACTCTTTAACATTTGATGGGTGATGCCGTCATCACCACAAGCTTTACCTATTTTCAATGTTTGTAAAATATCTTTAACATCGTGTTCAGTAATATATATATTAGATAATAATGCATCAGTTCTTGATGGTATATCTGGGGGAACATGATTAGTATCATCAACAAATGAAATAGAACAAAAATATTTGTTCAACAGATTTGCCTTAATCTTGTCATCATATATCAATTCATTTGAATCATTATCATATAAGGGCGGAATAGAATAATTTTGGGACGTTCCTTTCATTAATTTCCGAATCAGTGACCAATAAGATTTCGAATCATTTCTTTGGAGTGAATCTACCAATTCATTTGCACTTAAAAGGAACTGTTCACGGGCATGCTTGATCATATTATTTACCTTATTACGATGGGATTTGTACTTATGTATAGCGGTCGATGACTTTTTTGTTCTTGCAATTTTTTTCAATCGGTTTCGGGTACGGATTTCCCTTTTGATATGGGAATTAAACCATGGCTTATCAGAAGGTCTTACTTGAATCATTTTTGAGGGGATATTTCTCGATATTATCGCAAAGTTTTTCCGTGTAAAGCTTGATGACATGATATCAATATCAGTGCATTCTTTGAGATACGATTCCCATTGAAATTCTGATATTTCATTATTAAGTTTTAAGAGGTCTACATGTTTGTATTGCCAAACTTTACGCATATATATTTTTTTGATTGAGTACGGGATTTTGATATTAATCATTGTTGCATTGTGATCACTTATACGTCTATCAACACCTATTACTTCAGAATCAACAACTATATCTATATTTGAAACAATAACTGGATCCAATAGTGCACCCATCTTTGTTGGCTCATTTATAACATTAGTTAAATCATACAGTGTCATGATTTCGTTCAACTTATGATTAGTTTGAGTAAGTAAATCAACATTAAGATCGCCAGTAATAATTATGTTTTCAGTAAAATGTAATGCTTGTTCAAGGGAGTAATCAAAATTATCCCAAAATGATTCTGTAGTTCCTGGTGGTCGATAAACAACACACACAAGTAGTTTAAAATTTGGAATAAGTACTTCAATCCACAGCATTTCAACCCCATCACAATTCAAATCGTGCCTTTCTTTCACACAAACACCTTGAGAAGTATACACGAGAACGCCACCCCCAAAACTGTTTCTATCTTTTCTAAATATTTTATCGGAAAAACCATCAATACCAATGTCAATATCCAATATATTTCCGTCCAAATGGCTCTCTGTTACACAAATTATAGACGACTCAGAAGCTATGTCTTCTAAATATGACAATTTATTTCGCACACTACGTGCATTTAAATGAAACACAGAAAATTCGTATTCTTCAGGTCCCGGATTTTGATGGATATCATTATCAAGAATCAATAATAGTAAAAGTATTAAAGTAAATTGGATATTTGTCGAAAAGGGAAAGTGACAGGTTTGTGCAAACATGCAGATCAAATTCTGTAAATAAAGCATTACCTTCATAAAGTTCAAAATACCAAAACCAAAGAAGACCCTCATTTTTTTAACTAAGGAGGAATAAGCTCTAATATAAAACATACCTAACGACAGTCTATACATACCGATATCATTACCCATTGTCTATATGTATTTTATACTTTGAAGGATTCTGTCGATAGGATTTAAATAGGGATATGTCAGCAATATTAAAAGAATAATGAGAAGTAAATACAAGAATATGAACCGGTCAATAGTCTCAGTGTTAAAAATGTGAAACAATAGCATATTTATTTCTTTTAAAAAGCTTTAAGAAAGTATATACTGAGGTATAATAATAAATGATATTAAATTATGTCGAATGACGGTGCCTTCAAAATAAGAACACAATTTCAGAAAATGACATATAGATCCGGTTCAGTCAAATGTATATATAGTTTCTGAATATGTTTAGAAATTTTCCTTATCTAGACAGGCTATCTTATCTTGATTTTCAGTCTACATAAATAGCCATAACATTTGAAAATGATCATGCAAGAAGCATTTCTGTCATCTGCTTGCTTTCAGCTTGGTTCGGAGGACTGGTTTTCAGGGGGAAATATAAAAATACATGTATACTGTAATACTGTATAGCATAACGATGAACGCAATTAGTATAATTTCTATATAACAATTTTGTATTTTAAAAAATTCAAAATTTGAATATAATAACACATGTATATTTAATCTAAATTTATTCCAAAAATAGTTTTTAAAAATAATATTTATAAACGACCTCCCTGATGTTGTATCATCTCAGGCACGATTGTTCGCCGATGACTCTTTACTATATCGAGTGATAAATAATCCATCAGACCAAGTTAGACTACAAGAAGACCTCAAAAGCTTAGAAATATGGGAAAAAACCTGGCAGATGTCCTTCAACACAGACAAATGCTTCACTCTCCACATCACAAAGAAACGCAAAACAACTGAATATGATTATAAGCTGCATGATCAGAAGCTAGAAGTAACGAAAGACAGCAAATACGTAGGCGTCACCATCAGCACCGACCTAAGCTGGAATTCCCACATCAACAACATCTATGCAAAAGCAAACCGCACCATCGGGGACCCTTACACAAGAAATCAGATTAACCAACTAGAACAAGTACAACGGAGAGCTGCTAGATTTGTAAATAACAACTTTTACAATAGAGAACCTGGAGCCGTAACAGCAATGTTAAGTGAACTCAGTTGGGAAACATTAGAGCAGAGACGAGCTAAGACAAGGGCCGTCCTCATGTATAAGATCATAAACAATTTAGTAGATATACCATCACACACACTACTTATACCACCCGATGGAAAAACCCGAGGAACTACTGTATATAGAGTAATCTACACCCGAATTGACGCTTATAAATACTCCTTCTTTCCGCGTACCATACTCACCTGGAGTCACATACCTCAAGAACTTAGACTGGTCCCTACCATCGACCAGTTCCGAGCAGGACTTGGGTCTGTCACTCTCCCAGTGCAGTCCCAAGTGTAAATAACAGTCAGTTTTTAATTGTATATAGGATTGGTTTTTACCTGTACAGTTTGGTCATGCTCGGAGTATCAACACTCAAGTATGAGTACACTCCTGACGGGAAGAAGAAGAAGAATATGATATGTCAACAGTAAGATACCATTTATTGGACAATAAGTATTTTGACCTGTAACAGAGGCAGGGCCCGAGTGGCTCAATGAGTTAGGTAGTTGGATTACCTAGTAACTCATACAAGCCTACCGCCAATACGGCGTGGGTTCGCGCCCGGCTTTGTTAATTACAAAAAAGGATGCACTCGACTCGCAGCTGCAAGTGATAAAGTTTACCAGTTGCTTGCCCATGGTCAGTGGTTCTCTCTGGGTACTCCGGTTTCTTCCACCACTAAAACTAATCGCCATGATACCGCTGAAATATTGGTGAAAGTGGCGTTAAGCACAAATCAATCAATCAATTAATGTAACAGAGGCGTATGAGCGGACCGGAAAGTGAAGGGTAAGCTTTATGAGTGGACCTGAAATTAGGGACTGTAGGAGTGGACCTGAAAGTGTGGGAGAAAGTTTAAGAAGTGAAGCGGTAGGTGATGAGGGGCCAGCTTAAGGAGAGGATAAGAAGATGGGGGAGGCAAGCTTTCAAAATTGTCACAACAAAAGGTCATTTTGGCTTCTAAATTATCGCATCAGAATATATGGGTAATAGTTTGATTTACAATTATACTTTCATTGTCATAGAATACAAATGTTAACAACTTGCACATACATCAGATTGTATTTTGATATCACTTAACCTTTGTTGATACTAAGGAGAAATACAAGTCCGGAAGGAAGCTGATCATGCTGTGGAAACCAAATCTAAAGATTAATATGTATTTATACGTCATTCGAAAAAGATGGTTAATCACTCTCATGTGCAGTGGTGTAGACTAACACGTTATTTGGGTTACTCGTCACAACTCGATTTCGCTCCGCCATGTCAGAAAGAGAGCAGCAGATTGGTTGGTTATAGTGGGTGGAACATGTCGACTGAGTCAGTGATTGAGTGGTTGTTGTTTATGTCCAAATGAACATTTCTTCAGCTATACAATGGCGAGAATAAGCTACATTAGATGAGATTATGATGATGATGAAACCCGCTTTGTACTAGACCAACACGCTTAATTATCTTTATATTGTCAGATCACTGAAACAACAGTCCGATGGGTAGACATGTTGCTACACTAGGACACATTTTAAGGTAGATTCCGAACCAATCAGTCTTTCTCCTTAATACTGCGGGGTTAGTAGAGAAGCAGTAGAATGAACAAATACCAATTTTATAGTCTTTGGGTTAAAGGTTTTCCCAAATGGATGCTCAAAACCACGATCTACCGCACTCGAGGATGGGATGTAACCGGTATTTGGGTCTCCTCTCTTAATAATTTGATCCCCAACAGTTATACAAATACAACAAATGTCTAAACGAATAATAAAACACCAGCATCAATTCGGCTGTTTGTGAATGTCCGGAAACTCATGATCATTCGTGACCTTACATTTGTAAATTTGATCAAGTACACACACTAGTGCACACACACACACAATATATTCAATATTTTATTCATTTAGTGTACATATTTTTTTTTATCTGGTTGTAGACTATAAAACCTATAAACTGAACATTATTTTTATGTTCTTAATATAATAGATTATTTTAGTGTATACAATGTATCTAGCATTTGACGTTTTCAGCAACTCTTAATCAAATTAATTAATGATTAAATCAGGTAAAGTAAGATATGATCAAATAGTCTAAGTGGGCTTGCTCCGCTTCCGTCCGGAGAGAAATACCAGAAATACCAGAACAGAACATGATTTTTATCGAAATTTAGTTCTTAAATCATATAATTATTATTAAAATTAAGATTATCCTCCCTCAGTCATCTAACAGGTGACCTTTGACGATTTTGGCTATCCTGCTCATGTCCTTTGGTTTTCTTCTACCCAATGACCTTTTAGCCTTCAAATATTTGGCATTGAGCGTACCTGAAGAACGTTATTCCAGAAACGCGTCGTGCGCACTAAATTTGATATCTCCGTTTTTATGTGGGACTTATTTTAGTGTGTCCCTAAATTAGTTGACTACGATCAAACATTCATCTGACCTGGACAACAAAAAGCGTCAAAATGGCCGCCAAAAATCGGAAAGAGAACTTTCATTCCAACAATGTTCAAATTGGGCTGAGAAAAATCAGTAAGCCTGTCATCAGTACAGATATAATGGGTAACAGAAACGTGGAAGTAAGAGCAGTGGGAGCCTGGGTTCAACCAGCAAGTACATATGCTTCAGGGGCTGTGGTAAGCCGATAAGACAAGTTTCGTCATGTTAGGAACCGGTGTCTAGTCCGTTCGCTGTAACTACAGTACACATGTTAGGCCTCGATCCGTTCGTCCTATATGTACGATTTTTTTTATTAAAGTGCCCATTAAATTATTTCGCAAGATTAATACAAAAAAATGCATATAGTATTTGAAAACTTTCAAATGCGAGAAGAAAAGATCATGGTTTGATATGTGGAGCCTCCCATTGTTCTCATATGCATAGTGTTTGCACTGATTTAAATATATATGCATTATGTTTCTTTTATTTGCAAAGCTCGGACTGTACAAACGGAGTTATCTCCCATTGTGCAGTGGATGGAATTCTGTATTCTGTATTCTTCGTGTCATAGACACTGGATTGTCTCTCTTGTAATTTTTGGTATCGTCTACGCGCATGTACAATTTACACTCGGTAACTTCAACACACTTGTACTTTTGATAGGTGGACGGACACTGGAATTTGGGCCGAGCCCAGTAACAGCAGGGTTTGAAGCTAAGGAAATATTTTAGGGGCCAAGTGGGCCCCCACCAAATTAATTTTGGTAGCCCACACAACTTGTTAGGGGCCCCATCAGGCACGCATAGCTCGCTTGCAAGGTGCCCTACGGCGGGGGGTCCGCTGAAGACCCCCGGAAGCCCTGGGATAAATGTTGTAAAATCCTGTATTCTGGCCATTTCCTGGCAGCAAAATTGGCCATTCAGAAACTATAATTTAATACAGAAGATAACAAATTTCCAAAACATTTTCCTCAAAATAAAATTATTTTACATGCACCAATACACTATGACTTCAGAAATTTATAGTTGAAGTCAAATTTCGGGGCGATTTAGAGCTTGACATATGGTGGGGATGTTTGTAGCTTGTACATCCTGTAGTAAATGAATTTTCATTTTTTTTGTTCTTTGCAATATGTATGTTGTGATATGTATCGACTTTAAGTAAAACTTTATTTATTTATTTTATATATTTATTAACAAACCATGCCGGTTTCACTTTCAGTATCAACTAACCATGGACGGTTTTGTTTCCATTCCTTTAAAAATTGTCTAGAGCATTTGAATTTTCGTAATCTCTAAAATATTGTGTTCTCTGTTCAGTTTGCCTTTTAAGAGGCCCAGAGTTCCCCAAAAAGAACTGACTTAAATCGTCTTGGCAAAACATTTCGCCAACCGGATATTTTGAACGAACATGTAAAATTAAAAATCAAAATCGGAAAAAGCGTACTATAAAATTCCGTAATGTGACTCAACAGAAAACGGCATGGTTTGTGCAATATAAAGACGAACAAAGAAATCATCGTTGTTAAAAGAATTATTTGTTACCTAAATCCCTTTACAACAACAACTAAATTCTTTATTTCAATCCTTAAATGACGCAAAATTAATGCAAAAATTGATACGGAGGTGTTAAATAGAACAGCCGTAGATCTCCTTAACTGGAGATAAGATTCGCATACATCAAAATAAGCTGGTTCCCGGGCTACTACACTTCGTTACTTAGTTCATAAAGCGAAGCGTAATATAAGCGGATATCAGTTTAATATCAAAACAAAACATCGGGGCTTAACTTGAATAATACTGCGCACTCTATCGGCACTTTCGCTGGACGAGGGCTTGAACGCTCTTAGTGGTAAAAATCCGTCAGGCTGGTACAGCCGACCAATCAAATGTCAGATATTAGCGCGTATGCGCATTAGTGAATCCCTTTACTTCCGTTTGTAAATATTGACAAAACAAACACGGAGAATGATTGTGCACGTGCCTTTGCATATTAAGAAAACAAATACACCTTTATTCTCATAATTATGATTTAAATTGCCATAGATTCACAAATCTTTAAAGATTTAAAAAAATAAAACACTGTGTAATCATTTTTTGAAGTTTTTATCTAAATTTGCTAAAATGTCGCAATACACATCTAACATGTATTTTTGTAATGTATGTGGGACAATAAAAGTGAATTTATTGTGGATAATAGGGTCGATACACGTAACTTGCCGTTAACATAAGATTGTATGGATATGGATATGCACAAGTTAAATTAAGGAAAATGGGATGAAATAATAAAGAAATTTTATTGAAAATAAATATGTAAACAGAAAGTTGATTATTTCGTAAATTAAAATGATTTTTAATACAATTTATAAAGAAATACCCATCACAATATCGTTATTTAGGTAAATACTTATTAGACTGATTTTTTTAAACCCATTTTTGTCTTTAATTGATACTGACCCAAGTTAGCCTAAATAAATGAAATGTGACTTAATGTATTAATTATATAAATCCTTGCCTTCTATCAATTTTAATTTCTTAACTAATTCTTATTCTTATTATGTAACAATATGGTCAGGTTGTTATTTTCATTGAATGGCATCTCAAAATAGATGACTTCACAGTAGGAGCTCTTCCTGTATATTGGTTACATCCTGTATATTACAACTGACAGCTAATGCATGACAAACAATTTTAATCAGCCATCAGTATCATAAAATACATTTTTTTTAAATCTTTATTTTAAATGAAATTAAAAAATCATTATAAGAGTGAATTCAATTCAAGCTTTTATTTACTTTCCAACTTTGAAATAAAAATCATTATGTTTTAATATTTAAAAAATAGTAATTATTCATTTATGTTTTATTTCATGTTTGGTTGTATTTATCCGGATATGTGTATTGCATACAACATTACATCATCTGATCGCTCCATTGGACATTATTTACAAACACTTTAGCTCCTCCTATTTTATGTCGTAATACCCATAAGTCATAGCGATTTACTTTTCCGGTTTGACAGATTTTATCTATTAATGCATCCAGGCGTTAATGCAGCGACTAGCAGGAGAGTAATATAACGACTGGATTATTCGGGTTAATCGGGGCTTAAAATCTATCGATGGAAATGTCAATATTTTTCGGATTTCGATCTTGGTGAATAGGAATTATTACATTTTTTTTTTGTGTACATATAGATTTACACTATTTTATTTTTTCTAATTTTCACTCGCTAAGTGGACGACTACGATGAGATTTTTAAGGGCCCACACTGAAATTTACTCGCAAATGGCGAGTGGGCGACCGCTAATTTCAAACCCTGAACAGTATTACTGAATCAGAATCATTTTCAATACTGTGTACTGCCTTATATTTTCTTTAATATTATTGATGATTGTTTATTGCATTATTAACTTTATTTGATGTTTGATTGTTATGCTCATATGGGCCGATAATTCGAAGAAAAAAAAGACAAAAAAAGTCTTAGTCAGGAGTAATCTTGTAGAGATTGGACTTCAGAGGAAATATTCTGCTCTGTATCTGCAGCATAATCTCGTCACAAGCCTGTTTCTCGATGTCAGATTTCATAAAGAATTAAATAATTTTTCCAATTATTGACATCGAGAAACGGACTATAGTTATAAACATCAGGAAATTGATCATGTAGTAATATACTAATTATTTTGGTTAAAAAAAGTGTCTGACAATTCGAAGTCAATATCTGTTGAAATGCATCTTAGTTCTTAGATACTTAAAATGGTTAGAAATTATCATTATTTTTGTAGATTTGAACTAGGAAATATGTCTACATGTATATATATCAAAGCATACCTGTACTTGATCTGACACAATTCATCCTGGCATCCATGCCAAAATATGCACTGGGGGTCAGATTTTAAATTTCCAGAATACCTTTGATAGGGCTTGTGATGAGATTAGGCTTTTTTGGAGATAAGAAGCAGTACATTTTCTTTGGAAGCCTAATCTCAACGAGATTAAGTCAAGAGAAATAAACTATGCATATCATCATAAGACTTTCGTTTATAGTATACCAATATACATTGACGTATATCAGGGTTCTATGGTACCAAGGTAGTTAAATTTAAACAATGTTGACGAAAATTGGTTGAAATAGCATGTGAATACAGATTAAATGTATCATAGAATCCACTGTACCATAGGGTCAGACTATATATGTAATGCATTGATATTGAAAGAAACATGTAACTATCATTTGTTTCCAGTAATTATGTTAATCATGTAAAAAAAAATGTTTTGTCATGCATCATAAAGCTATTCATAATATTGCAAGACAGGTGTTTTTCTCTCTCAATAAACTGAATCATAAAAAACTTGAGTATTTATAAAATAAATTGTTTCTATTGACAGTATTGTGCTAATGTCTTGATTTATCTAGAACAAGCATAAACTAAAAATCTGTGGAATGTATATGATATCTTACCACATAAACATCAATAGTAAAGACATGATGGCATGTTTGCTTCCAGAGTACATTTCCAATTCAGATATAAAATTGATTTGTCAGAAATTTCAAAATACTTTAGAATACTCCAAAATTGATTGTAAATAATTAAATACAAACATTGATATTTTTAGAAGAGGAAACTATCCTGATTTTTCTTGCGCCTAACCAAAATGACAGATAAACTTTTTTTAAATTCTGGGTTCCGGTTCCGACGAAGAATTTTTTTCCATAGTATTTTTTTGTTTAAAACATATTTCTACCGTTGAGAGCGAGCAATCGCTATCTTATTAGTAATTAAACAAACATTGTTTTAAAATGTTGATATTTTAATGTGTGATTTAATTAAAACCACATGTTAGCTGTGGAACCATAGCTCTCATGGGCTTTTTATTTAAAAAAAAATTCCGCAACTTCTTAGGCTGCTGAGAAAAGCATATCAAGGCCTATATGTTCTGTAGCTATACCATATGTACATGTATGTTATTAAACCAGCAGTGATAATACAGGAATTACTATTTTTGGATGACATACATGAATACTGGTTTGTTTTTATTCTGTCCAATCACATTTAATTGTTTAAATTTATTTCTTTAAGCAAGCTGCACATGAAGAACAGGAAAGAATGCAAAAAATGCAAGAAGAAAAAAATGCTAGACTAAAACAATTCCGAGAAGATGTCAAACATAGAGTTCGCTTGCTGGAGAAAGCCAGAAAACAAAAACTACAAGACAACACATACAAAGCAGTGAGTTTATGCAGATGTATCTCATTTAGGTTCACTGGATACTGTTGATGGTTCTTGAGGAACAACCCACAGATGTTTATACAGATGTATCTCATTTAGGTTCACTGGATACTGTTGAGGAACAACCCACAGCCCAGCACGTCCCAAGGTAGGGGGTACCTTCTCAATGAGGGAGTTGTTAGGTTATAATATGGATAACCTGACCATGGACCATAGTGGCTGCTGTATTTGGAGAGTACCGCATTTCTTTCATGTTGATGCCAACTTTTGTAGATAGTTATAAATGGTAGGAGCATTGTAGTCATTACAAAAGAAAGACTGAATTTTTTCATACCTACCCAACTCTGTCTACTTTTCCAGTGGCCTTTTGTGCCCCATATATCATGACTTCTCAATGTTAATCAAATGACTTTAACCATTTCAAAATACAAATCTCATTTGTAAGAATGTAATGCACCATGTCCACACTCATTTTCATATAGCTCATACACAGATCATTACATCATCATTTAGCAGTTATACCCTGCAACTATGTTCACACTCATCATAGTAAAGTAGATACACTAATTACTATGTCCACAGTACACTCATCATCAAATTCTTGTTGCATTTTTCAGGTTCAACATGAACACAAGGTTGTGAGACAGAGTGCTTTCAGTGAAGGTGTAGCACACCGTAAAGATAACTGTCTTGGCAGGAAAGACAACTCTTCATTTAGACCCAAATCAGCACCAGATGGTAAATATTTACATTTAGATATTGAAACATTTAGTGAAAAAAATATATTGATATGTTGATCAATTTCAGTTTATGTAATAGAATGCTCTTACTGATAGGATGTTAAAGTGACAATTTATAATTGATATGATACTGTGTTTAAATGATTATAGTGTAGATTAATTTTGAATTAGAAATGTCTTATCATTGGAGAGGCCCAGGAGGGATTGGTTGACAACTGATACAAGTTTATGACTTTTAGCAAAGCAATTTTGTCTTTTCTGTAACAGAAGTTTATTTTGAGATTTTAAAAATCTGATGCTCCTATGGAAATTACAAAATGTAGCTCACACTTGAGCAACAATCCAAGATAAGTGCTAGTATTTATCATGTCTATACATTTTTGTATCTAGTTTTACTTCAGAGTTCGCGAAATGTGTCAGTCCTGTCAGACATGACCAGCAAAATTTGGGCAGATTTTGCTAAGGACTGACACAAGATTGGTATTTTGCAATAGAAAATTAATGAGGACTGACATTTTTTTCACTAGGACCACCAAACCCATATGCAATTTCGCGAACTCTGTTACTTACTTTTTTTAATTGGTTTTTCAGGTGGTAGGTTACAAGATGATGGTACAGACTATAGAGCATTTTGTGACCAGACAAATGAGGTATGTTTTATTAAAATAGGTAAAAAAAATCAAGCCACTGTTTACTGGACTACAAATAAATCAATTTATTCTAAGTAAATTTTTCTGTTGTCAAAATAATATTGTGTTAAATAACCTGATATCAATATGGTAGTTCTATCTTACAAGACCTTGTACCATAGGCCAGCCACTGTATATAAAGGTGATTGTATAGACCCATCCTCATATAAGTCCACTTTGTCACTTAAAAGGGAGTGGTCATGTAAATGATAAGTAGAATGTTATTTTCACAGAGACCTAATTTTAGTATATTTGGCAATTCACCCAGAAAACGTCTAATTTTTAGGGAAAAAACCCACATAATTACAATAGGAAGTAAAAGACGTTATCACCTATAGCAGAATAATGCAATAAATACCATCCATTTGTCTGTTAGGATACTTTGTTACTTACATTAAAGGTGTACATGTATGGATGGTATAAAAGTTAATCTGAAGATGTGAGAATATTTAAAGCATTGCATGTCAGATAATATTTCTGGATTTTTACTTTAGGTTCACAAGCTTACAAATCAAGCAAGAAGACAACTAGCCAAAAAGCAAATAATTACAGATGACTTTATGGCTGATGATTTACCTGGTGGTGTGTGGAAAGTTTCCAGAACAAGAGATGTAAGATTACCTCAGGGAATTGGGAGTAAAGAGGAGAGGGGGCAAGGGTTTATATCATGGTTTGTAAATGTAACTGGGGATTAGATTTATCACAAGCTAACAATCAAAATGTTCCTAAAATTTCAACATTGCTCTTCGAACATTTTGAACACACTAAAAAAAAAGACTAAGCTTTTCTGCTTTGCAAAAAAATTTCATTTCTTGCAAATGTTATCTTAACAAGCAATATTCTGCTTCTTGGAAATATTTTTAATTTCTACCCTTGATGTAACCCAGCTTTTTATTGGTTGGGAGCCTGTCTACAATACCTGTGGTAAAAGCTTGTCATCCATTTTATATTTTAAGATTATTTGGTTCACACATATCTGTATCTGTACCTATTTAATATATGGATCATTAAGATAGTAGTCATGTTGGTATTTTGTCATTACTGCTGTAATTATCACTTGTTGTAAGGTGAAATGTAGATTATGTTGTCCTACAGTGAAATATCACATACACTTGAATAGATGTATGACTTGTAGCAATGATGGATAACTCTCTTTTTTTTCAGCACCCTGCATCAAGAAGTACAGCTGATCCAGACGTATTTGATATAGAGGACAGTGAACACATAGACTCACAAGGTAGACAATTACATATACAATATACATACATTGTCGGTAAATATAAAATTTATTTGTACAAGCTTTAGAAACAGGCAGAATAGCGAGCTTTTCGGGCCTTTTTCGCAGCAAAAATTTATTCGTATAGCATATTTGTACAGGAAATGTACTGATTGCAGGATAAATATAATTATTGAGGAGATGCTCTAACAATTTACAGTTAAATCATTCAGAATTAAACAAATACATTTACTGTGTGGACACAGTAATTTGCTAGACAAAACAACTATATGGCTGGTCAACAAATATATTTACAAATAAAAATGTAGATATCTAATTTAGTACCAGGTCTTATTTGTGGAATAACCTACAAGGTAATGATTTATACCATTGTTCTATTGTGAATCACATTTACTGTACATTTGTGTAGATGTAGTTACAAGGTACTATTTTGATGTACAATATATGGATATGTAAGACTTTCATAAAAAATATATTTAATAAAAAAATTTTTTTTATATTCAGATGAAGAAAAAGAAAATATAAAGAATACCAGATTAAAAATGGTACATTTTGATAAGGAACCAAGCAGAGGAGAAACAAGGGAAGAAAGAATTAGTAGACAAAGTGGTAAATGTGGCATTTTTATATTTCAACATTTGACAGGTTGACAAGTGGCAAACTATAAGGTATAATGCATATGTCTTGAAAAATACCATAGTGCTCAAAACAAATGGAAGAATGTGTCCACAGGACATGGATGCCCCCACTTCCAGCTGTAGTAAACAGAGGGCATAACTCCAAAAATGAAAAGTGGTAAAGTCCGAAATCGAACTTGACCTTGTGTATAAATTCAAATGATTAGCTTAAGGGGAACATAAGTTATTGAGTGGGAACCAAATGGAAGATGTATGTATGGACATAGGTAAAACTTAATGCCCTGACGCCTTGCAGCAGGGACATAAATATAATAGGAAAGGAGATAAACGGTATCATTATATTTAGTTACAATTTATTGAGTAGTTATAGATGAAAGAGGAGTAATGATAACAGATAAACACACAAACAGACAATAATAGATGAAAGAGGAGTAATGATATCAGATAAACACACAAACAGACAATAATAGATGAAAGAGGAGTAATGATAACAGATAAACACACAAACAGACAATAATAGATGAAAGAGGAGTAATGATAACAGATAAACACACAAACAGACAATAATAGATGAAAGAGGAGTAATGATAACAGATAAACACACAAACAGACAATAATAGATGAAAGAGGAGTAATGATATCAGATAAACACACAAACAGACAATAATAGATGAAAGAGGAGTAATGATAACAGATAAACACACAAACAGACAATAATAGATGAAAGAGGAGTAATGATAACAGATAAACACACAAACAGACAATAATAGATGAAAGAGGAGTAATGATAACAGATAAACACACAAACAGACAATAATAGATGAAAGAGGAGTAATGATAACAGATAAACACACAAACAGACAATAATAGATGAAAGAGGAGTAATGATAACAGATAAACACACAAACAGACAATAATAGATGAAAGAGGAGTAATGATAACAGATAAACACACAAACAGACAATAATAGATGAAAGAGGAGTAATGATATCAGATAAACACACAAACAGACAATAATAGATGAAAGAGGAGTAATGATAACAGATAAACACACAAACAGACAATAATAGATGAAAGAGGAGTAATGATAACAGATAAACACACAAACAGACAATAATAGATGAAAGAGGAGTAATGATAACAGATAAACACACAAACAGACAATAATAGATGAAAGAGGGGTAATGATAACAGATAAACACACAAACAGACAATAATAGATGAAAGAGGAGTAATGATATCAGATAAACACACAAACAGACAATAATACTGAGATAATAAACTATAATGACAACTATAGATATTGTTATAATTCATTCTAAAACAGTTTTAATTGGAGTTTTTGATATGAATGCTATAAACTTACAATTATAATGAATGCCTGAATGGTGAAATTCAACCTAACAGACAGTATACAGAATTTGATATCCTGATGCTATGTTCACATTTATTATAAAATGTGTATGTTACTTGTATGTATCAAAATAAATTTGATGTACTGTAGCAAATTTGATTCTATTTTTAGCAACAACTTATAAAGGTACACAAGTTATGAGACACATTCCTAGACTTGAGGTTCCTAATATTTACACCGGTGTTCAGTCAGAGGAAGAAAAAAGACGACAGAAAAATGAACATGCTATGTACAGACGTTTATTTATGGATATAGAAAGAGAACAAGTCAAAGAAAACATTAGACGCCAAGAACATAGAAAAAGAATCCTAAGGTAATTATAAACTACATCCTGTTAGCTAAAACCTTGTCTTAAGCCCCGTTCTCATGACAAAAAATTACATACGTGAGCAAATTTGCACATGTGTAAATTTACCTGAGATTTACTCATGTGTGTAAAAGTTAATTTGCTAAGCGTTCATGTGATTTTTTTTTATATCTACACATCTGATGGTGAAACATGGACGCTTTCGTTCGTTATCGATGCCAAAGAAGGAGATTGTTTCCATACTTTGTGGGAGCGGGTTTGGTCATTGGACTGGGTCATGAAAAAAGGACATTGAAAAAAGAACGTTCTACGGACTGGTTTGAACATATTGTTCTTGAGACATTTGACGATGACCAGTGGATTGAAAACTTTCGAATAAAGAGAGAAACCTTTGCATCTTTGTGTCTGGAAGCAAGTCTAGCGCCAAGTAACCATGCAGTGAGAGACGTAGTAGATATTCAAAAACAGGTTGCTATAACTTTGTGTTGGCTTGCCTCTTCAGCAGAATACAGAACGATCGGCAATTTATTTGGAGTAGGAAAGTCGACGGTTTGCAGTATTGTTCATAAAGTATGTGAAGCCATATATGAAGATCTGTTAAATGTATATGATAAGCTTCCGACTGGAGACGAGTTGAAAAATGTCGTAAGAGGTTATGAAGAATCTTGAGGATTCCCGAACTGTGGAGGTACCCATATACCAATAATCGCTCCATCCGAATCACACGGTGACTATTTAAATAGAAAAGGCTACTATTCACTTATCATGCAAGGTGTTTGTGATAACAAGTATATTTTCCGAGACATTAATATAGGGTGGCCGTGACGGGTTCACGATGCACGTGTATTCGTGAACTCCGAAATTTTTCATAAAGGAGAAACAAGTACTCTGTTCCCGAAGTCTAGTCTCATCATCAGACCATGCAGCACCCCGTTTTTGACCAGCTTTCCTCTTTAGTGGCATTTTAATAACTGACCAAATACTGTTACAAGTGTAGCCAATCAATAGGTCAAGGTTAAATACGTTAAATGCGTTAATCCAAGCGGAATTATGACATTAATTGTCGAAAATTAGAAGTGTGTAAATTTTGCCATCCGTTCACATGGAAATCAATTTACAGAAATACTCGCCCAAATACATTTGCACGTGTGTAAAAATTAATTTGTACTTGGTCCCTACCAAGTGTAAATTTACATATGGTGTAAATTTACATACGTGAGTAAATGCGTTCACATGGACGAATTTGCACCTGTGTGTAAATTTACATATATGCAAAATAATTTACACATGTGTAAATTTGGTCATGAGAACGGGGCTTTAGATAACTTTAATTTTACTTCCCTTTGTAGTACAATTTATATAACTGTAGTACTCCTCTTATAGGGCCACTCCCACCAAAGACCACCCTTCTTATCAAGGCCATTCCCACCAAAGATCACCCTTCTTATCAAGGCCATTCCCACCAAAGACCACCCTTCTTATCAAGGCCATTCCCACCAAAGACCACCCTTCTTATCAAGGCCATTCCCACCAAAGACCACCCTTCTTATCAAGGCCACTCCAATCAAAGACCACCTTTCTTATCAAGGCCATTCCCACCAAAGACCACCCTTCTTATCAAGGCCACTCCAATCAAAGACCACCTTTCTTATCAAGGCCACTCCCACCAAAGACCACCCTTCTTATTAAGGCCATTCCCACCAAAGACCACCCTTCTTATCAAGGCCATTCACACCAAAGACCACCCTTCTTATCAAGGCCATTCCCACCAAAGACCACCCTTCTTATCAAGGCCACTCCAATCAAAGACCACCTTTCTTATCAAGACCACTCCAATCAAAGACCACCCTTCTTATCAAGGCCACTCCCACCAAAGACCACCCTTCTTATCAAGGCCATTCCCACCAAAGACCACCCTTCTTATCAAGGCCACTCCAATCAAAGACCACCCTTCTTATCAAGGCCACTCCAATCAAAGACCACCCTTCTTATCAAGGCCATTCCCACCAAAGACCACCCTTCTTATCAAGGCCATTCCCACCAAAGAAACACCCTTCTTATCAAGGCCATTCCCACCAAAGACCACCCTTCTTATCAAGGCCACTCCAATCAAAGACCACCCTTCTTATCAAGGCCACTCCAATCAAAGACTACCCTTCTTATCAAGGCCACTCCCACCAAAGACCACCCTTCTTATCAAGGCCACTCCCACCAAAGACCACCCTTCTTATCAAGGCCACTCCAATCAAAGACCACCTTTCTTATCAAGGCCACTCCAATCAAAGACCACCCTTCTTATCAAGGCCACTCCAATCAAAGACCACCCTTCTTATCAAGGCCACTCCCACCAAAGACCACCCTTCTTATCAAGGCCACTCCAATCAAAGACCACCCTTCTTATCAAGGCCACTCCAATCAAAGACCACCCTTCTTATCAAGGCCACTCCAATCAAAGACCACCCTTCTTATCAAGGCCACTCCCACCAAAGACCACCCTTCTTATCAAGGCCACTCCCACCAAAGACCACCCTTCTTATCAAGCCAGATTTTAGATGCACTGATTTAGGTATCCTGACAGAATTGAGAAGTAAACGTTAATCTTGCTGACAGGGGCTGCTCTGGCTCCCAAAAAGTAGAAGCCAGAAAAATCACCAGGTGCCAGTTTTGAAAGTCAGGAGCCAGTTTAGGGAGCCAGCTAAAAATTTTACAAGGAGCCATTTTTCGAACCGAAACTGGATGATTGCATGTACCAGTTTCATGTATAAATGGTCCGGATTTGTTTGTACAAATGTTTATGTCTGTATTGTACTTCTGTTTTTCATTTCGATTTCATCACCAAAAACAAAAATATTTATATAATTTATTACAATATACTGTATTTTACGGATTATCAGGGATTCAGCCAGGATTTTGAGACCATTAGTCACTTTTGCGGAACAGATTTTTAATGTCTAAGTTTAATCTTATAATCAGTTACTTTGCCTTATTAGTTAGTAATGGAGATTGAAAAGTTATGAAAACCTCCTAGGATGGGAACATACTCTGCAAATTAGAAACCAACTGATAAAACATAACATTGCCATGATTTTGATCTAATACCACACAAATTGTAATACCCCCCTTTTTTGAAATATTACTGTGCTTTGATCTAATACCACACAAATTGTAATAACCCCCTCCCCCACCCTTTTTGAAATGTTACTGTGCTTTGGTCTAATACCATAACAATTGTAATAACTCGTACGTATTTGTGTAGTCTTCAGCAGAAAAAAATGTCTCTGCCAATGGTCCAACTTCTAGATACTTTGTACAAAATGTAGGTAATGAATAGAACAAACGTCAAAAACTGAAGCAAGTTGTAAAATAAATAATTATTTCTCAGATCTCGTAATCAAATTGCAACAATTGGAATAAAAATACTGACTGGTTATTTTTTTTAATTGCAGACACGTGTCTGTTTGTAAATAGTTCTATAAATAGAACGCAATTGTTACCCGGATGCTGATCGATAAAAAACTTATGCATCCTCGTGCAGTGCATTTCAATGGCCAACCTTCGCATATAAGAAATGACCATATTAAATATGAGAACTAAGATTACATTTCACAGAAATGAGAATAAATATATCAAAAGTTCGTTTGGTTAAAAGTATCGGTGGATTAATTGCAAACTCCTGTTGATCGCGCCATATTTTTTTTTTAAGTATCTTTATAAACCAAAGTTTATGACTTTTTGGAGAAAGTCACTTTCAAAATACTTAATGAATACGATAGACAAAAGACGTCCTAACTCCGAACTCCCGTATAAACATGATATCGACATTTTCATAAATGAAACGTGCAAAAATAGTCCGTTATGATATAATGGTGGACATTGTGACAAATCGTGCAACGAATGACGATTACAAAAATATGTCCACTTAAAATACATACTGTGACATTTTGAGTACATGTCAATCATAACTATAAAAAAAATCACTATCGTTGATTGAATTCTTTGTCGGGATCATTATCTTTAACCAGGTAAATCAAGCCAGGTGTGATCAAAGATTACGCAATCAAAACAAAAATTCTATAATCCGTTGATTGGCTTGTAACATAAAATTGTCATTGTAATGACTAGTTAGTTTTAATCAACAAATGAAGAAGAAGAATGGATTGTTACAAACATTTTTCTACGATATTTTGAAAATTCAAGTGACGAATTGAGTACGGGAAATACTCGTCACTTTCGAAAATCAATCGTCAATAATTTATTGATTTTTGTTACGGTACACAGTGATTATCTATAAATTTACACAAGGAAATCTAGGTGCCAAAAAAAATCACCAGAAGCCGATTTCAGTCACCAATCAAGAAAAAAAATCGCAAATTGCGACATTGGCGACCGTCAGCGCGATCCCTGCTTGCATATCATTCATTCACTTCAATATAGTAGATGTGGTCACAATTCATTTATTTTTACCAATAAACATCACTTATAATTTAAGGAAATTCTTTTTTAAACCTAATTACAATCTTCAAGTCAATATTAAGCAGGATAATAGACCACCAGTTTGCCAAGGCAGGTACTGTCCCTAGGACTGAAAGTCTTCAATATTTAAAGAGCAAATTATGAATGGACAATTATGAAAGTTTGGCATATCTTCATCAGATAACAAGACATTTATTCTGTGCCATTTATTTTAAGACTGTTAAATAAGCTTGTTTTATTTTAAGACTGTTAGATAAGCTTGTTTTATTTTAAGACAGTTAAATAAGCTTGTTTTATTTTAAGACTGTTAGATAAGCTTGTTTTATTTTAAGACAGTTAAATAAGCTTGTTTTATTTTAAGACAGTTAAATAAGCTTGTTTTATTTTAAGACTGTTAGATAAGCTTGTTTTATTTTAAGACAGTTAAATAAGCTTGTTTTATTTTAAGACTGTTAGATAAGCTTGTTTTAATTTAAGACAGTTAAATAAGCTTGTTTTATTTTAAGACAGTTAAATAAGCTTGTTTTATTTTAAGACAGTTAAATAAGCTTGTTTTATTTTAAGACAGTTAAATAAGCTTGTTTTATTTTAAGACTGTTAGATAAGCTTGTTTTATTCTAAGACAGTTAAATAAGCTTGTTTTATTTTAAGACTGTTAGATAAGCTTGTTTTAATTTAAGACTGTTAAATAAGCTTGTTTTATTTTAAGACAGTTAAATAAGCTTGTTTTATTTTAAGACTGTTAAATAAGCTCGTTTTATTTTAAGACTGTTAAATAAGCTTGTTTTATTTTAAGACAGTTAAATAAGCTTGTTTTATTTTAAGACAGTTAAATAAGCTTGTTTTATTTTAAGACAGTTAAATAAGCTTGTTTTATTTTAAGACAGTTAAATAAGCTTGTTTTATTTTAAGACTGTTAGATAAGCTTGTTTTATTTTAAGACTGTTAAATAAGCTTGTTTTATTTTAAGACTGTTAGATAAGCTTGTTTTATTTTAAGACAGTTAAAAAGCTTGTTTTATTTTAAGACAGTTAAATAAGCTTGTTTTATTTTAAGACTGTTAGATAAGCTTGTTTTATTTTAAGACAGTTAAATAAGCTTATTTTATTTTAAAACTGTTAGATAAGCTTGTTTTATTTTAAGACAGTTAAATAAGCTTGTTTTATTTTAAGACAGTTAAATAAGCTTGTTTTATTTTAAGACAGTTAAATAAGCTTGTTTTATTTTAAGACATTTAATAAGCTTGTTTTATTTTAAGACTGTTAGATAAGCTTGTTTTATTTTAAGACAGTTAAATAAGCTTGTTTTATTTTAAGACTGTTAGATAAGCTTGTTTTATTTTAAGACAGTTAAATAAGCTTGTTTTATTTTAAGACAGTTAAATAAGCTTGTTTTATTTTAAGACAGTTAAATAAGCTTGTTTTATTTTAAGACTGTTAGATAAGCTTGTTTTATTTTAAGACTGTTAAATAAGCTTGTTTTATTTTAAGACTGTTAGATAAGCTTGTTTTATTTTAAAACTGTTAAATAAGCTTGTTTTATTTTAAGACAGTTAAATAAGCTTGTTTTATTTTAAGACTGTTAGATAAGCTTGTTTTATTTTAAGACAGTTAAATAAGCTTGTTTTATTTTAAGACTGTTAGATAAGCTTGTTTTATTTTAAGACTGTTAAATAAGCTTGTTTTATTTTAAGACTGTTAGATAAGCTTGTTTTATTTTAAGACAGTTAAAAAGCTTGTTTTATTTTAAGACAGTTAAATAAGCTTGTTTTATTTTAAGACTGTTAGATAAGCTTGTTTTATTTTAAGACAGTTAAATAAGCTTATTTTATTTTAAAACTGTTAGATAAGCTTGTTTTATTTTAAGACAGTTAAATAAGCTTGTTTTATTTTAAGACAGTTAAATAAGCTTGTTTTATTTTAAGACAGTTAAATAAGCTTGTTTTATTTTAAGACATTTAATAAGCTTGTTTTATTTTAAGACTGTTAGATAAGCTTGTTTTATTTTAAGACAGTTAAATAAGCTTGTTTTATTTTAAGACTGTTAGATAAGCTTGTTTTATTTTAAGACAGTTAAATAAGCTTGTTTTATTTTAAGACAGTTAAATAAGCTTGTTTTATTTTAAGACTGTTAGATAAGCTTGTTTTATTTTAAGACTGTTAAATAAGCTTGTTTTATTTTAAGACTGTTAGATAAGCTTGTTTTATTTTAAGACTGTTAGATAAGTTTGTTTTATTTTAAGACAGTTAAATAAGCTTGTTTTATTTTAAGACAGTTAAATAAGCTTGTTTTATTTTAAGACAGTTAAATAAGCTTGTTTTATTTTAAGACTGTTAGATAAGCTTGTTTTATTTTAAGACTGTTAAATAAGCTTGTTTTATTTTAAGACTGTTAGATAAGCTTGTTTTATTTTAAAACTGTTAAATAAGCTTGTTTTATTTTAAGACAGTTAAATAAGCTTGTTTTATTTTAAGACTGTTAGATAAGCTTGTTTTATTTTAAGACAGTTAAATAAGCTTGTTTTATTTTAAGACAGTTAAATAAGCTTGTTTTATTTTAAGACAGTTAAATAAGCTTGTTTTATTTTAAGACTGTTAAATAAGCTTGTTTTATTTTAAGACAGTTAAATAAGCTTGTTTTATTTTAAGACTGTTAAATAAGCTTGTTTTATTTTAAGACAGTTAAATAAGCTTGTTTTATTTTAAGACAGTTAAATAAGCTTGTTTTATTTTAAGACAGTTAAATAAGCTTGTTTTATTTTAAGACTGTTAAATAAGCTTGTTTTATTTTAAGACAGTTAAATAAACTTGTTCTAAATTTTAGGTTAAAGAAAGATAAAGAGGAAGAAAGAAAACTACAGGAGACAGCAGCAAAAGAATTAATAGAACCTCGTGATCCTTTAACAGGGGAATCTTCTCTAGAAGTTTTAGTACGGGAAATTGAAGAACATAAATTTGTCAGACAGAAAGTACATGAAAATGAACAGAGAATAAAGAAACAAAGAGAAATGGAAAGGTAAAAATAGTTAAATGTAATATATAAAGCTTGGTTCTATAGTTGTTGGGTTTTTTTGTTTTGCATTTTCAAGTATGAATTTTTTTTCTATTTTAAAATTATGTGTACATTTTTAGTGTAATTCTTGAGGAGGGCTCTACAATTCATACCAGGTCTAACTAGCCCCTGGCTAGTAAGGAAACATTTTTTACTCGCCAACAAAAGTATGTTACTTGCTAGATTAATAAAGATACCACTTCGTACTATACAACTCCCAATATGTATTTATTTGTACATAATTTTTAATGCCCTGAATGAGACACAAGATGCTTAGTTGAGGAGTGGGCTTTTGCTGAAACCATATCATGTTTCAGACTTCTATTAAGAAAAACAAGACTTTCACGTTTTAACCTTTTTTTTTTACAGTAGCAAATTCGGTTTTGCCCGCAATATCCAGGCCTGCCTTTCTGCAAACATCACAATGCATAACGTCTTTACTGGATTCTCTGACTTCCAGATATCTTTGTATTTACGCTTTTCAGCTTTAGAACCTGAAACTTCATCACTATTTTGACTTGATACTTCGGTCTATGTTGCATCAGACAGGCCAGCTTCATAATCAGTTAATTCAACCGGTTTATTTTTAGCGAAAAATTTTGTATGAAGGTTTTGTTTTTTGCTGATCGTGGTCACTGCAAGCGTTAAAAGTACGTGATTTTAAACTTTTATGTCTGAGTCAATTGTGCGGTTTAAAAGACTAGATAATTAAAGTCGGATTTTAAATTGAACCACTCGCCGTCTGGCTATCAATACAGAATGTTTACTCGCATTTTATAAAAGTAACTCTCAAATGTGAGTGTTTTGGTCGCATTGTAGAGCCCTGTTCAGTTCAACAGGTATAACAGGGGAATACTCAAATGACAAAATGGAAACAATATAATTCTGTATTTTTAAATAAAAGACATTAGAAACCAACCATTTGATTTGTATGGCCTATGAAAAGAACTTAATTGTTGTAGTTTTCCAAACATATTTATGGTTAATGCTTATGTTCTATTTATTTATTCTGAAGTAAATAAAAAATGAAGTACATTTGTACATGTATTTGTTTTATGAGTTTTTATTTTGTAGGTTTGTGGAGGCTTTGAAACACCAGTTAAAGGAGAAAACTGGAATCAAAGGTAAAAGACTGCCAGCTTTGTGTTGCTGTGGTGAAACGTTATGGGAAACAAATCCAGATACATGTGCCAATAATTGTGTGTTCTATAGAAACCACAGAGGTGAGTGATAGTATAGCTAACTGTAACAAAACAAACAACACTGACAAACCTCTAAGTATAGTCAAGACTGACAGAAGCCAATAGAAATTCAGACCTTTGCTTGAGACAGGCACAAACATTTGACTTGGCTAACCTGGTCAATGTGATTCATGACCCATCTCTTGAAGATCTTTTTACCTAAAGATTAATACAGGTCTGCTTGGGACAGGTGCAAATATGTAGCAGGTTAAAACTGTTTATTTAGATCTATAGTAGCCATGTTTGTTTTGACTGGCACAGTTCTAAAGAGGGTCATAAATTAATTATTCCTGCCACATTTCAGTGCAGTAAGCTGTCATTTTAACTAGTGTCAAGATTTCACACACTTTCCAACTTCCAATAATATGTTACTTTATGGAATATCATCTGCCATTACAATGGTTCTTATTTTTATCTGTGTGGGATATCCTTGTCTTGTATACCCTTGAGGGCCGGGGTGGCTCAATGAGTTAGGTAGTTGGATTACCAAACAACTCATACAAGCCTATCACTAATATGGCGTGGGTTTGTGCCCGGCTTTGTAAAGGGTGCACTCGACAAGTGATAAAGTTTACCAGTTGCTTGCCGATGGTCGGTGGTTCTCTCCAGGTACTCCGTCTTCTTCCACCACTAAAACTGGTCGCCATGATATAGCTAAAATATTGCTAAAAGTGACATTCAACACAATAAATCAAATCAATGTATACCCTTGTACAAGACAAGTCACAGTTTCCCGCAAAATTACTGTCAGCTTTCAAACTTTTCTACATTATTACATTCATTTAATTGTTGTGTTTTCATTGATTACTATTTACTGTCAAATCCAGGGCTCACGTTGGAGGGCGATTCGGGCGAAGAAGTCGCCTTGTGGCTGCTCACTTCACTTTGTGGAAGTCGTCCTGTAATTTTACCAAGTCGCTTTGCTAATTTTAAATGTTTTAACGGTATAACATCGGTATAATTTTACTACAAAATTTCCATTTTTCAAACCGCCATTGTAAAGGGACGTAATCGAAACAGTTACGAATATAAAAACTGTACTACGGATCCGTACGCGGGAAAATAACGTCGGTATTGTTTCATTTCATTTATTTGGGGTTTGATGGCGGCTATCCAAAGGGATTGTTAACTTTATGGATATGATTAGTTTCTTAATTAATATCAATCAGTGATTAAAGAGAAGCAATGTAAATAATATACACTCATTAAAATTTGATTAAATAATTAGCGATTTCACAGCTTGTGATAAAATTTATTATTCAATTTTATTTATTTTTTATTTATTGGGCAATAGTTGACTCTCATATAAGTGCCTTTATCATCTGCAAGACAAAACAAAGAATCTGAAAAGGGTTTATTTAATACAAACAAACAAAAAACAAATACAAGGACATACAATGTATGTAAATCAGAGAGATGATATGCTAACAAAAACAAGGAATAAAACAACTACTGAATATACCTTAATGCATAACAAGTACATTATAACATACGAATGTCACGATAATGCCCCGCGAATGTGAAAAGTGGTACAATTAGAGAAATATTTTGACTTCTCCCTGTTGTCTCTCACTTCTCTTTTGTCAGCACCTGAAAGAGAAGTCACTTCTCCCTCTGATTTCAAAGTAGTGGGAGCCCTGCAAATCCACAATCGACATGTCGTAACTGGTTCTATTTTGAATGAACCGCCATATTGAATTCTTGAAATCTTGCACATCCAAGTATTGTAATACGATCCAATATACAACACTAATTAACTCAAAAGCCAGCTTTTACAAGATATGTATTCAAGTATGTGGCATATAAATAGCTAAAATAAACGTCCAGTGTTTAAGTTTTTCTCTGAAAGTGTTGAAATGACGTCATGTTCTACTATGACGTCAGTGCACCAAATTCATCAGCAATATTTCACAGCATTTTATTATACCCCCGCTCCCCGGAGGGGGAGGAGGGTATACTGTTTTACCTCTGTCTGTCCGTCCAAGATATTTTTCTCAGCAAATACTGATGGCAGAAATCTGATATTTGGTCACAAGCTTCATATAGGTACCCCATTTTGTGGGAAGCGTTTTTTGACCCGTCAGATTCCTACTTCCTGTTTGCCGACTTAGTTGGCTTTTATACACATTTAACATACATGCACATTTTTCGTCACATTTTTCTCAGCAAATATTGATGGCAGAAATCTGATATTTGGTCACAAGCTTCATATAGGTACCCCATATCGTGGGAAGCGGCGGGGGTATCATAAGTGAGAATTAGCTCACAGTTCATCTTGTTTATTATGTTATTCCTTATTTTATGAAAAGCTTTAGTACAAGTGAGAAATATAATGAAAAGGGCTTGAAATGTATAAGGTGGGGAAATCTCAACAAGCCTCGTTCTCCTTGATTTCCTGATCTCATACTTTTACTTGTGTTTGATTCTATTAATCTCTTCCACTGTCTTAGACATAAAACCACATTATCTTTCTGATTTCAGCTTATGCCAAAGCATTACAATCATTGTTAACATCTTGTGAAATAGACTAGAGAGACAACTGTACAAGGGTAATATTATAATAGACATCTGAAGAGAAGAGAACTGAAATTGGCAACTAGATAGGACATGTTCTTCAGGTGAACAAGACGTGGTTAAGTAGAAAAGAATGTGTAGCCAAAGCTAGAGACTCTACAGCTGTTTGTTCAGACTGACAAAGTATGGGAAGTACATGTACAATATGTATATCATGTTGTAGATGTTGTAGTTAATTTATTCTACATGATTTCACAAGATAAATATATCCACAATAGAAAAAAATTAAAAGTCCAAACCATAGAGTGGATATGTTATCTCAACTGTATGGAAATAGATAATGTTGATGGATGGCAAAAATCAACTAGATGATCATCTGCAAATCTGTGTCGTAAAATGTACTTTTTTTAACGTTATGAAAATCTTGTTACAACTTTTTACAGCAATTGAAATTCTGTTGTTTTATATTATTTGTGATCTTGTATACCTGTCTGTGATATTCTGTATTTTATGTAGTAAACTTTGTTTAAACTAATAGAATGTTTTTATTTAATTTGCAAACTGTTTGATGGTGTTTAACACCACTTTCAACAATATGTCAGTTATATCGTGGCAGTCAGATTTATTGGTGGAGGAATCCACTGCCCTGCCCCAAGACACTGACAAACTTTATCACATAATATTGTACACCTCGTCCTGATCGAGATTCGAGCTCACAACATCAGTGGTGATAGGCACTGATGGCATAGGTAGTTGTAAATCCAATTACCATACGATCACGGTCACGACTGCCCCAATTTGCCAACTGTATTATTTTTCAAGTGATGTGGTATATGTTATTTCAACAGAACAGGTTTTTTTTTGGTGGTTTCTCTTCTTTGCTATATTTGCATTCATCTGATTTTGTGTGAAAAAAATGTGTCCAGACACCTCTATATGGCATGTTTCACACTAGTAACACATCTTCCTGAGGTAAGGGTCACATGTTGCAGAGTAGATTAATTTAAATTTACTCTAGTAATTACAGAAAAAAGCTTGATATCTGTCATTATAGAACATTACAGCTACATGTAACAAAGGAAGCTAGGAAATAACTACCATAAATTGGGAAATTACGGCAATTTTCTCATTGAACACAGGTAATGTTAATGTACAGACACATTTTCATGTCTTTATTATCCCCTCGCCAACGAAGTTGCAAAGGGATATAGTAATGCTACCTTCCGTCCGTAACATCCTTGTGAACACTCTAGAATCAACATCCTTCAATGGATTTTGACTAAACTTGGTACATACTTAGTCCTTAAGAGAATCTGGAACCCTATTGATTTTCAAGGTCAAGGTCACTGGGTCAAATTTTTACCACGTGACATCCTTGTGAACACTCTAGAATCAACATCCTTCAATGGATTTTGACCAAACTGGGTACATACATAGTCCTTAGGAGAGTCTGGAACCCTTTTGATTTTCAAGGTCAAAGGTCAAGGGGTCACATTTTTTACCACATAGCATCCTTGTGAACACTAGAATCAACATCCTTCAATGGATGTTGACAAAACTTGGTACATAATTAGTCCTTAAGAGAATCTGGAACCCTATTGATTTTCAAGGTCATAGGTCAAAGTCACAGGGTCAAATTTTTAGGCGAGGTGATACACCACGCTTTACGTTGCCCTTGTTATTTTTGTTTTAAAAACAAAGTATATGAATAAAAAAATAAATATATTACATATTTACCTCTAACATTCACTGGAGGAAACTAATACATGCATTGTGAACTCTTTTCATAATTGTTTTTTGCACTTGTGTATTGAGTTCATTACCATTAACAATGGTTGATTTTGGCATTGTAATTTTTGGTGTTTGCTTTATTTTGGTGTGTTTAATTTTGGTACTTTCATGAGAGGTGCCAAAAAAACAAAATTAGACTACATCCAAAATAACCCAATTTACGGGTCAAGGTCACAAAATTACATGTTTGTATAGATATAGAAATAGGATCTAGTTTCTCCACTGTGAAATACAATGAGTTGTGTGGGGGGAATCATACACACAACTTGACCTTAGGGCAGGACATATGTCTTACGTCTGGAGAATGCCCCACTCTTTGCACATATGCTACAAGAGCTCTATAAAGTTTGCAATGATCACAGGTAATACTGATCTGATTTAATTAAATTATAGTGTTGTCAACATCAACTAAATTCATTTAATATTCACATATAACTTAACCATAAAGGTTGTCCTTTAAACAATGTGTAAAATTGTGTCACATATGTAATGTTTGTACCATATTTGAAAGATAGCCATGCCCAGATCCTAACAGTTTATTAGGAGTCATCAGTGATGGCTGTTTACAAAACAGAAGTTTTCCAACCATATTTTTTATATCTACTTTACTTGTAGTGTAGCAATCAAACATATTCATTCATTGCCCAATGCCAGTGCAACCTCCTTAACTACATCATTTATTGTTTGACAATTCTTCATGAATATAGCCAAAATACTGCTAACTTAACTACATCATTTATTGTTTGACAATTCTTCATGAATATAGCCAAAATACTGCTAACTTAACTACATCATTTATTGTTTGACAATTCTTCATGAATATAGCCAAAATACTGCTAACTTAACGATAAACAAACATCAACAAAATTTTACATCTGTTTATACAGCTTTCATTTAGTATATTATGGTGTGTGTGTTTGTTTATATGAGTGTTTAATGACACTTTCAGTTATAATGTGGCAGTTTGTTGGTGGGGGAAAATCAGACAAACTTGATCATATTATGTTGTAGAGTACACCACACTATTAGCAGAATTCAAATTCACAATTTTTGTAGCAATAGGTACTGAACACATTTTAGGCATGTATTATAGTCAAGTAGCAATTCAATTTCATGTCAGCATTCGATCAAGGTCCTGACTGAATATCTTCAAGAAATCAGTGAACAGTTTCTAATACTACTCCTAAAACGATTATATTTGACATCAAGCCAATCAGTGTTAATCTTCATTCCGTCATAATATTTATTTATTTATTTAAATTGTACAGGAAGAATAAAGAATTTATGAATGGATATAAATATAATACAGATAAATACTACAAGGAAATATCACAGCTCTACCATGTCATGAGGTTCTATATATACACGTGGATTCATGGATTGAAATGATTCCAGAATACATTCACACTTCTTATCACAATCTTCATATGGTCCATTAACCAAAACATGGACCTGCACAATGTTCTTGTTAATCACTAGTTATACCAGGTTCAATTCTTTTAATTTCTCACTTATCTTCTCCATAACATATCGTACAACCTCTTTTAACTTTCAAAATGTCTCTTGCCATCCAGAAAAAGCATGAATTCTGTAAAAACAAATATATCAAAACATTTTAGATTAAGAATTTACTGTGTCCAAATCAAATGGTAGGATAAAATGAGGAGTTGTATTGACAGGATAAAATGAAGAGTTGTATTCACAGGATAAAATGAGGAGTTGTATTCACAGGATAAAATGAAGAGTTGTATTCACAGGATAAAATGAAGAGTTGTATTCACAGGATAAAATGAGGAGTTGTATTCACAAGATAAAATGAGGAGTTGTATTGACAGGATAAAATGAGGAGTTGTATTCACAGGATAAAATGAGGAGTTGTATTCACAGGATAAAATGAGGAGTTGTATTGACAGGATAAAATGAAGAGTTGTATTCACAGGATAAAATGAGGAGTTGTATTCACAAGATAAAATGAGGAGTTGTATTGACAGGATAAAATGAGGAGTTGTATTCACAGGATAAAATGAGGAGTTGTATTCACAAGATAAAATGAGGAGTTGTATTCACAGGATAAAATGAGGAGTTGTATTCACAGGATAAAATGAGGAGTTGTATTCACAAGATAAAATGAGGAGTTGTATTCACAAGATAAAATGAGGAGTTGTATTCACAGGATAAAATGAGGAGTTGTATTCACAGGATAAAATGAGGAGTTGTATTGACAGGATAAAATGAGGAGTTGTATTGACAGGATAAAATGAGGAGTTGTATTGACAGGATAAAATGAGGAGTTGTATTCACAGGATAAAATGAGGAGTTGTATTCACAGGATAAAATGAGGAGTTGTATTCACAGTATAAAATGAGGAGTTGTATTGACAGGATAAAATGAGGAGTTGTATTCACAGGATAAAATGAGGAGTTGTATTCACAGTATAAAATGAGGAGTTGTATTCACAGGATAAAATGAGAAGTTGTATTCACAGGATAAAATGAGGAGTTGTATTCACAGGATAAAATGAGGAGTTGTATTCACAGGATAAAATGAGGAGTTGTATTGACAGGATAAAATGAGGAGTTGTATTCACAGGATAAAATGAGGAGTTGTATTCACAGGATAAAATGAGGAGTTGTATTCACAGGATAAAATGAGGAGTTGTATTCACAGGATAAAATGAGGAGTTGTATTCACAAAGTGAAGCAGGACAGGCAGACAGCATAAAAATGAAATTAGTGTGTTCAAGATTAGGAGCAGCAAATCATTTTAATACTTGTAATACTTGTAATTAAAGTTACAAACATGTAATTATGTTCACAGAGGTGGATCAACACTGTCTCCAAATTTTGCAAAACAGTCACTGAATTTTAAAACCTGTGGATGTGGGGCGAGGTCAAAAATATTGCAATGCTTAAGCGAAAACCGTTCACCAAGAAATAAACCAGTTTGTTTACATTTTGTTGAATTTTACATTGGAAGTCTTCTCATTTTCTCTCCCACTACATATTACATAGGCCTTCAGTTAATTATGATATAAAAAAAAAATTGCACCGATGTAGAGCCAAAAGAAATTCTGTACGTACAAAATACATGGCAATTGGATGTCTAGTATACTGTGGAAGTTGTCATTGCTACATGGTGCTAGCATGTATTTGTTGTGCTACAGTAAATACAACAGATAAATGTCTAGTATACTGTGGAAGTTGTCATTGCTACATGGTGGTAGTATGTATTTGTTGTGCTACAGTAAATACAACAGATGAATGATATTAAGGTGTTTTAACCTACACTGTAAATTCTGTACATTCATACCTGCGTAGGTTTTAGGAATTACACTTGGTAAATCCTCTTTCATAGAATCAAATGTAAAATGGAAATCATTTGTTGTAGCTCTAGTGTCATCTGTTGGGTTTAATACTTCAGCATGGACTTTCAATTGTAACATGGATCCTTTAGTGTAAACAATCTACAAAATAAATTTAGGTTTAAAACTTTAGAATTAATTGTAACGGGGATCCTTCAATGTGATTTGATTTGATTTATTGTGTTTAACACAACTTTCAGCAGTTTTTCAGCTATATCATGGTGACCAGTTTTAGTGGTGGAAGAAGCCGGAGTAACCGGAGAGAACCACCGACCATGGGCAAGCAACTGGTAAACTTTATCACTTGCGGCTGCTAGTCGAGTGCACCTTTTTTTGTAATTTACAAAGCCGGATGCAAACACACGCCGTATTGGTGATAGGCTTGTATGAGTTGTTCGGTAATACAACTACCTAACTCATTGAGCCACCTGGGCCCTGTCCTCCAATGTGAACAATCAACAAAGTATATATAGGTCTGATACCTCATCAGGAACTTTAAACTGTAACAGTGCACAACTTTAGTTCCTGTAAAAGAACATGTGTAAATTTGATTGGTTCTGTGGTATGGTCTGAGGAATTGTAGATTAGAGATGTGTTCCTCCCTCTGTACCATATTAAAAATCCCTGTTTGGCTCTGGGAAACCACAGAAATCAATATAATGAAAAAATAAAAGCAGGTGCATAACTTAAGCTGTAGAATGTAATGTATTTGTTTTCAATTAAGTAGTTAAGGAGGAACTGCAGATTAAGGAAAGTGTGACAAATAGTGATTTCTCACCCCTTGGATAAAGTAGTTCGTTAATATATGTGAAAACGATTTTTCTGTCTTACCCAGGCTCCCGCAAAATTGTTTTCCATTGTTGAAGTAAATTGTCGATTTATCAATATATATCTGCGTCTTGGCAGTATTTAAAATGTATTTCATAATAAAATATATAGACAATATCTTTAAATGCTACCACAATTAGTGATAAATACTTATACAAAAAGTTATTTGACATTGGTCAAAGGGAGGTAATTCTGTTTTATTTAGATTAATTACTAACACGGGAGAGCACTCTATATTTTCTCAAAGTAAACAAATATTGACATGATAGAAAGGGGTGAAAAAAAAACCAAGTCAAACACTGTGAAAGGTGCAATATTGTTAAATCTGAGACACCCTTGGGTATCACAGATTATACTATCTTACACCTCTCCATGTGTTAGACCCTATATTACTATATGTTGATTTCTATGCAGACGACATAATGATGTTTAATACACAATAAGTATGTAATGAATAGAAACAATCCTTGGTTTCTGGTAGAAAAAAACCTTCCAAATGAAGACTAAGTATGTCTAAAAGGCATAAATTAATGTCTTTTTTTTTTCATGCAATGCTATTAGCAGATCCTAATTCTACTGGTTTCCTATATACAATTACTTACTTCTGATGATAAGAACAACAGCGATCCTATTTCTACTGGTTTCCTATATACAATTACTTACTTCTGATGATAAGAACAACAGAGATCCTATTTCTACTGGTTTCCTGAAGACAATGTCATCTACAATTCTTATACGCACCCTTGAATTGCTACAAAAATTAAACAATTTATTCTAATATTTGAAAGTTTTATGCATATTAAATGATTACTTCAAACCCACATGAACTCAAATTCACTATAAAGTTGAACAATATGTGAAAAAGATATCTTCAGTTCTTCTGACATTGTAAAAAAGGTTTGACAAGTTCACACACAATAAAAATAAGTTAATTTCTCAAGACCTACCAAATATTGCCAAATTAACATTCATTTTTGTTTCCTGGTTGCAAAAAAGAAACTAATAAGTTGAATAGTTGATAGTGTACTTATTTCTTATTAAATTGATAGTAATTAATGGACTATTTATAGAATATTGCCTATAATATCATAATAGAGAATAACTTTATTTATGAGAGAAAAATATTTGAAAATTTGTTATTTCATACTTGTGGTATTGATCACATACTTCAGGTAGGCTTGTATATATACCAGATCATTTAACAACATCAAAACCAAATGGGGTATCAAATTGTTTGCCTTCAGCTCTCAGTTTTAAAATGTATCGTTTGTTTTCTTGCTTTTTAAATGTATATAAAAGACTATTTCATTCTTTATCATATACAAATGAATGTAACATCAGAACAATAACAAACCTATATAATGTTGCATTGATCCAAGCCAATTCAAAAGCTTTCCTCATCAAATATCCACCAAATATTTTATTGTACAAATTCCTTTGCTGAAATAGTAAAAATAGATTAAGACACAGCATAGTCAAGCTAAAATTGACATCAATGAAAAATAAATATTGTTTAAACAATGGCCTAGGACACAATGACCTTATTTTTTTTTAGGATATTCTGACCTTAGTTTGGCAAGAGGATCCAACATTCCAAGTTTCTATGAATTCGAAGGGGATCATTTATAAGAATTATATACCTCGATTATGGGCTTCATTTCTATAATTGCACACCAACTTTTAGATCTCTGTGTTTGATCACTTTCAATACATAACTTCATTATAAATTTGTCGTCAATTATGAAGTAACTATGTTTACAGTGTAATGGATTAATATGTTTGCCTGGTGTGTGGAGATCAAGGTTCAAGACAAGGTCGGGTCAAACAAAATTGTGGTACCTTTTACTTTACATAAATAGTTAAGGAGACAGATTACTAGCCAAACAAGTGTTAAGACAAGTATAGATGAAATGTTATATTATGATATCACACGTTATTTCATATTCATTGTTCTATATATAACAATAATGGTCCTTTTTGATTGACCTGTTACAGGATCAGATAAGACTTTTGAATGATTATATTTTATAGACAGAATCCATCACATAAACAACAATAAACCTATATAAACATTTACAGTTGACAGGTTAATGTTTCTATTGAACAATAAATATATTTCTTTATGTATAATTCTTATATTTTGTTGTTCATTATTCATATCTAGTACAACATTTATGTCAGTTTTGATATTACTAGGCATGCAATCAAATCTGGCTCACTTTTATTTTTTCATCGATAGTATTACTCATAAAATAATTTGTTTGTCCAATTTGTGTTGACTGTGTATCGTTGGTTATCAGCTCTCCTTATATAACATCAAATAATATTAAACTTATTATATAAAATCAAATAATAAACTCATCAAGACTCATGTATTATTATTCATTGTTAAATAACTAGATTTGATAACCAGAAATACACAACTAACACTAATTGTAAAATCTATATGTATCCTGGCTTGGTAACATGTCAACTGCTGACTGTTTACCTTCATGATTTAATACTATTAAATTCTATTTCACCTTCATGGTCTATTACAAACAGACATCAATATATAGATATAATCATATAAAATTACCTCAGGAAAACAAATTGTAAGATTTTTCAGCTTAGTTTTTTCCATCCAAACACTATTCTCTGGTTTAACTCTAATTTTAAAGCTACTGGAACTATAATATCAAATCATAAAAATGATTCATGTATCTAAGAAAATATTCTAGTTTTGTAAACCTTAAAACTATAGAATCAATGTTTAAATCAACAGTAACAATTCATTACAATCATAAATAGATTGTTACTGTGGTTGTATTTCTAAAATCACAAAAGGCCATCATTGACTACAGAAAATTCCCAGTTTTAATTTGAAGAGCGAATGATTTTGCAGATTGTTAGATATTTACAACTAATTAATACCAGATAGTACACAGTTATGCTCCTTGAAAATGTGAATATTATATATCTGGAGTTTTACATGTATTTGGTGTACACTGTTCCTGTTTTGTATGCATGCTACTCTTGACAATCCACAAATCAGCTTTTGATTTTAAAGATGTTTAATTAAAATATTAATATAAAAACATGTGACTGTAACCTTGGGTCTAAAGTCTTGAGAAAGTATTCATGTATAAGAAGTCTTTCGTCTACATCAGGTGACTAACCTTGGGTCTAAAGTCTTGAGAAAGTATTCATGTATAACAAGTCTTTCGTCTACATCAGGTGACTAACCTTGGGTCTAAAGTCTTGAGAAAGTATTCATGTATAACAAGTCTTTCGTCTACATCAGGTGACTAACCTTGGGTCTAAAGTCTTGAGAAAGTATTCATGTATAACAAGTCTTTTGTCTACATCAGGTGACTAACCTTGGGTCTAGTCTTGAGAAAGTATTCATGTATAAGAAGTCTTTCGTCTACATCAGGCGACTAATCTTGGGTCTAAAGTCTGGAGAAAGTATTCATGTATAACAAATCTTTCGTCTACATCAGGTGACTAACCTTGGGTCTAAAGTCTTGAGAAAGTATTCATGTATAACAAGTCTTTCGTCTACATCAGGTGACTAACCTTGGGTCTAAAGTCTTGAGAAAGTATTCATGTATAACAAGTCTTTCGTCTACATCAGGTGACTAACCTTGGGTCTAAAGTCTTGAGAAAGTATTCATGTATAACAAGTCTTTCGTCTACATCAGGTGACTAACCTTGGGTCTAAAGTCTTGAGAAAGTATTCATGTATAAGAAGTCTTTTGTCTACATCAGGTGACTAACCTTGGGTCTAAAGTCTTGAGAAAGTATTCATGCATAACAAGTCTTTCGTCTACATCAGGTGACTAACCTTGGGTCTAAAGTCTTGAGAAAGTATTCATGTATAAGAAGTCTTTCGTCTACATCAGGTGACTAACCTTGGGTCTAAAGTCTTGAGAAAGTATTCATGTATAAGAAGTCTTTGGTCTACATCAGGTGACTAACCTTGGGTCTAAAGTCTTGAGAAAGTATTCATGTATAAGAAGTCTTTTGTCTACATCAGGTGACTAACCTTGGGTCTAAAGTCTTGAGAAAGTATTCATGTATAAGAAGTCTTTGGTCTACATCAGGTGAGTAACCTTGGGTCTAAAGTCTTGAGAAAGTATTCATGTATAACAAGTCTTTTGTCTACATCAGGTGACTAACCTTGGGTCTAAAGTCTTGAGAAAGTATTCATGTATAAGAAGTCTTTCGTCTACATCAGGTGACTAACCTTGGGTCTAAAGTCTTGAGAAAGTATTCATGTATAAGAAGTCTTTCGTCTACATCAGGTGACTAACCTTGGGTCTAAAGTCTTGAGAAAGTATTCATGTATAAGAAGTCTTTCGTCTACATCAGGTGACTAACCTTGGGTCTAAAGTCTTGAGAAAGTATTCATGTATAACAAGTCTTTCGTCTACATCAGGTGACTAACCTTGGGTTTAAAGTCTTGAGAAAGTATTCATGTATAAGAAGTCTTTCGTCTACATCATGTGACTAACCTTGGGTCTAAAGTCTTGAGAAAGTATTCATGTATAAGAAGTCTTTTGTCTACATCAGGTGACTAACCTTGGGTCTAAAGTCTTGAGAAAGTAATCATGTATAAGAAGTCTTTTGTCTACATCAGGTGACTAACCTTGGGTCTAAAGTCTTGAGAAAGTATTCATGCATAACAAGTCTTTCGTCTACATCAGGTGACTAACCTTGGGTCTAAAGTCTTGAGAAAGTATTCATGTATAAGAAGTCTTTCGTCTACATCAGGTGCTGTTTTCAATAAAGTTCTCTTGGACTCTTCTTGTCTTTTAATTTTGTTTACTAAAAAAAAAGAACAATAATATATTAACTGAATGAATTCAGGAAACTTTTTGCCATTAATAATAATATTATTATAATTATTATTATAATAATAATATTATTATTATTAAGGAAAATGTGCAATCACTTAATTTTCTTGAATATAAATTTAACAACAGATGTCTTTGACTTTAACATCTACATGTATCTATAACGTGGGTTAAAAGTAAAGGTTAAGTAAGTGCTCTTTAAATATTGTGCCATATCTATTAGTCACTGTGAGGTATTCAAACAGGAATAAAACTCATACCTCAAAATAAATAATGAGATAGTCCCCTCAGACTAACAGATGAGAGGTACTAATGCTGGGTTATTAAGATTTACTGTTGGTTGCTAAATGTCCAGCGCCATTATGTGTGCAGAACCTGTATAAAGTCAAAAAACACTCGAATAACTGAAGTGAGACATGTCAAGAGGTACATGGACCTTTCAACTCCCATTCCTAATAAGCTGGTAAGGTTTTAGAAAATAGGTCAAGGAAAACTTGAATAAGGAGACAACATGTTTATGACAGATTACCTTTCATTAGAATACCCCCATAACTCTGGAACATAAGAATAAAAAATTGTCGAAAATATAAAAACCATCAGACCATCATTCCCAAATATCTGGGGAAGTTTGAACGATATTGGTTGAGGGAAAGTGGAGGTTAGTTTATAACATTTTTACAACAGATTATTGTTTATGTGATCAAGTCCCATAACTCTGGAATGATAAAAGTGAAAATGATTAAAAAGAGTTCTGAACCTTAAACCACCATTCCTAATAATCTAGTAAAATTTGAAGAAAAAAATGCCAGAGCGAAGTAGAGTTGGAGTGGAACATGTTACTCCATATAGGTAGTCATCAATATACAAATACAAACATGTATACTATAATACACCCTGTCTAAAGACCAGCCTATAAAAATGAATAAATAGGTTGCTCATTTTGGTGAGAATAATGTATTAATATGAGGTATGAACTAATAAATGTATTGAAAAATAGGTTGCAAGATACATTAGATGACTTGTGATGGAAGTTGAGAAATATATTTTATTATATTTTATGCATTTTTAAATACGAAAAATGTGAAATAAAATACTTCATATTACCAATTTCAAGCACCAGTGACCGTCACATCTGACCTCAAAACCAATAGAGTTCTCTTCAACACTAAGAAGCATTACCAGCACAGATTTGATACAATATAAAGTAGATAAGGCCCAGAAATTAATTATATATTGTTAGTAACAGTGACCTTGACCTTTGAATGACTGAAGGTAAAGAAGATAATGTGCAGAAGCTTAGTGAAAAGAAAATTTTAGTGACCTTCAACTATGGAATTAATAGCCCCATAAGGTATGATCTGACCAATCGAACCAATCCTGAAGATCTAATGTCTGCAAACTAATTGCGGATGCTCATCCACCATTCATCCTTGATCAAACTAATAAATAAATTTAAATTTGTTGAAACTCAGTTAAAAACTTTAAAAAATAATTCATAAATTTATGTACCAACTCATCAGTTTCATTTCCCTACAACCAAGATGCATAGAATATTTTATTTTAATGCATGTATACATTATGTAAAAATTCAATCTTTTCACTCTTTAGACTACGGTAACATTCTATTCTAACAGTGAAACATTTTACACTCATACACAGCCTCACCTGGATCATTTTACACATCTTTGATACTGGGGATCAATCATTTGTATGTCATTAATTGCTTAATGAAATTGATTAGTTTACAATTAGCAGATGTCTGACTGGCAACATGTTTTCTGTAGTATAGGAAGACAATATTTCATAACAAATAAAAAAAATTAAAAAACTAAAGGCTCACCTCTCAAACTTCAATAAACAAAAATAGAGGTAACCTGTCGACATACTATCAAAAGTACTTAAAACAATCCATTCAACAACAACAAAAAAACACATCAAAATTAGATGAAAAATAACAAGAATTGCCCATGGCAACCATGAGTTTTGTCCAATCAGGAAATCTTATACAGGACCTTCTATTGATGCTTCCTGTAAAATTTCCTCCCAAATTTCAATTAATTTGGCCAAATTGTTTTAAAGAAGATTCTATTTAATTGGCCAATCACAAACAAGAACTGCCTATTGCGGCCATATTAGTTGTCCGGACAGCACAGAATATGGAAACTTTGTACAGAACCTCCCCCCCCCATACATCATTCCTACAAAGTAACAATTCATTGTGCCTCCTAGTTTCAGAGGAGAAGATTCATTAAATTTCAGTCAATCAGAAACAAGAATTGCCCATGGCAACCATGTTTTTAGTCCAATAGGGATGAAATGAGGCAAACCTAAAAAAGACCTTCCATAGATGCTTCCTGTAAAATTTCGCTTTATTTTGCCAAGTGGTTTCAGAGAAGTTTTTAGAAATCGACCAATTAGAAACAACAATTGCCTAGTTGGCCATGTTTGTTAACGGACCGGAACGAAACGAGTAATCTTTATAGATGCTTCCTCCCAAGTTTTGGTTCATTCGACCAAGCAGTTTCAGAGGAGAAGATTCAAATGTGAAAAGTTAGCAGACAATGGACGACAGACACCAAAAACTCACATGACCTTTGTCCAGGTGAGCTAAAAAACGAAAACATTCAGTATAATAAATTAAATAACACATAGCTGAGAGGTACATAAACAAATTATTAAGATTAATCGATGAGAAGCTCTATCAGATATCAAATTAAGTTGATCAACACCTCAACTAAATATATTCAAAATATACCATACATTAAAAGGTGTGGAATTTTTTGCTTGCATACCTTGTCCAGAAATTTTAACCACAGTGATTGAGTGTGAACTGACAGGTAAGATGATAACTATTTATCTGAGATGACAAACAAGATACTGTATAACCAATCATGAAAGGTACTTTATAAATGTGTAGGCCAAATTGTTCAATAAAAAACAAACAAAAAAATAATGCCAAATTTCTGCTGAGGTGACTAAATTTCTTGTTATTTCAGTAATTATCCATTTTCACATAAATCATAAAAATATCTATAAACTCCGCTTCGGTTTACAATGAATTTCTCAAGTTAAAATTACTGGTAATTAATTTTTCTATTATCAGTATTGAATCATAAAATTTTGGAAAATCTTCAGCTTTGAATACATTAGAAACATACTCCAGTGACAATGTCCATAGTAACATGATTGAATGTATATCTGACAAATATTAAAATACCTGTATACAAAATATACATGTTACATAGTAGTGCTGACAATAGGTGGAGTCTTATACAACTTTTGGCATTAAAAGTTTATGAAAAATAGACCTATAAAACAAGTAGAATAAATAAATATTTACAGTTGAGATAATATGAATTAGAGTAAATCTAAAGTAGTTCAAAGGGTCAAAGGTTACTGTTGTAATACCACTGTATAAAGTTGATAACTAATAGCTTTGCAGTACAAACACCCAATTATAACCTCTAACTTAGTCTCACCTTCACCAAGATGAAACATTTGTTCTTCTTCAGGATTTGTTGGTTTAAGTGCATTAATAAAAGCTGACCTGAAATATCAATAGTTAACTGTAAACAGTTATATATAACTGAAATATCAATAGTTAACTGTAAATAGTTATATATAATACATACCATTTTGCTCAAAATACTAGTGCATTTCCCTTCCCGGTTCTTAAGAAAAAAAAATTAAAAATATTTCCTCATTTTATGCTTTTGTTAAAACTTTGGACCCCCTCTTTGCTCAGATTCTGTGGTATTCATTTAAACAATCTAATATCTGCCTTTCACATTGATCTTTCATTTCAAATACATCTGAATTTTTATAGCTCCTATGTTTGGAATTTGACACTTGTTGGGCCCTTTTGGTTGAGTTTATCTCCGAAACTGTAAGACAGAGGAAATCTGTTGAATTACTGCCAAAAGCAGAATCAACCTAATGACATTAAAAACTCACAGGTAAAATAATAAAAAGAGCTTGAAGATACCAAAGGGGTAATCAGAATCTGTATATCGAAGAAGAATAGACAACACAATGGCCAAAAGAAAAAGTACAAAAGGACAAACAACGATCTACCAAATGTAAACATAAAACCAAAGATCGAGTAACACGAACTCCACTAAAAACCGGGGGGTGAAGTGTATTCAATACATATTAATTTGTCATATATGTTGTATATTATCAAAAACAAGGCAAAAACAGTTGATAATGTCACATAAAATAATAATAAAAGAAGACATACAATGTATATGCAAATTAAATCTAAAAGGAAAATTTTATTTTATTTATCTCATTTTTCTTCTTAATTTGG
Organism: Bathymodiolus brooksi; assembly: GCA_963680875.1. Taxonomy (NCBI): domain Eukaryota; kingdom Metazoa; phylum Mollusca; class Bivalvia; order Mytilida; family Modiolidae; genus Bathymodiolus; species Bathymodiolus brooksi. The sequence continues at coordinate 7,223,182 of OY804577.1, forward strand.
TTCCTTCAAAATGGTATTTAATATTTTTGTACCAACCAGATACTAAAAAACATTTTATGTGTACAGATTTACTAACTCATCAGGCAGAAAAAAAAACTTTTTACAGTGATAAAGTTGGTTAGTTACTTGCCGGACATCTATGGCTTCTCTGGCCAGTCTGGGTGCTCCAGTTTCCTTTACAAATAAATGTGATCACAATCATGAATGAAATAGTGTCCATAATCCATCCAATCTTTATCCACTAACAAGGACATGTAGTACTAATCTCTATATTACACTCTAAACTGTAACTTAACCTACTTTTTGGTGACTGGATTCCTGGCTACCATAACAAAACTGGCTTTAAGTACATGTTTCCACTCAGACCCTTCTTGCTGTATGTAATAGAGATATAATAATAAAAAAAAGCATGCTATAACAACAGCCACTTTACAAAATATATATAGAATAATAATGTTTGTCACTCAATTCTAGTAGAACCTGACACACACCTCAAGTGTTACAGTTTCAGACACCTAAATATGGCCAGGAGGTTTTACTGGTCAATTCCTTATAACTGTCCAGGATTTCCTTTCTTATAAAGTCTGGTAATTGCAACATAGCTGAAAATTGTTGAAAACTTGAAATTGACGGCAAACACCAATAACCTAATCCTATCTACAATTTGAACATTTGAAGGAAACTTTTTTTCTCCCACTTTTTTATATGGTATTATACTTTATGGATATAAAATTGCACAGTAGTATAAATTGCATAGCTTTGTTTTCTTTTTTTGGGGGGGAGGGGGATGTTCAATTTTGTATACACATACACCACACTGGAAATAAAGTAGCACACTGTCGACAAATTTCACATGGAATTGTCAACAACACCATTCACTTTTTCTAATCTTAATTTTCTTGAATTCAATAAAACATTGATGAATCTAATGAATGCAATTGCAATTAAATTATATTTAAAATCTTTTTGTTTACCCGTTATTTAATAAACCACATTTTTATAGATAATTCTTTTTGTTCACATCTCAATATAAATTCAAATTTCATTGATAAGCTGCTTCATATACATGTAATAACACTCAAGTCAACATTCTTGGGACAAAAATAGCAGCTTGTACTAAGCAATTCACCATACTGTTTTGATCTTTGTTTGTTTGATGGTGTTTAACGTCACTTTCAACAATAGTTCAGTTATATCGTGGCGGTCAGTTTTATTGGTGGAGGAAACCGGAGGACCTGGAGAAAACTACCGAGCTGTCACAAGTCACTGACAAACTTAATCACATATTGTTGTGCACTTCACCCTGATTGAGATTCGAACTCACAACATCAGTGGTGATAGGCATTTACTGCATAGGTAGTTGTAAATCCAACTACCATACGATCATGGACATGACGACCCCCCATATACTGTTTTGAATCAACTGGGGTGTATTTATCTCTATAACATTCAATGCTACAGGTAATATGCCACTAATGGACTAAAATAAAGTGTTCAATTTTTCTTCATTCAAAATATGTACAAGAGTTTGAGCCTTAGAAGTTCTTTATTCAAGAGAATTTGTTTTTTCATTTCTGTCCAAATGTGTTGTTATGTACCTGTTCTAAATTCATTGTAATTTCCATTGATGTATTGCCAGCCCAGGTACAATTTCCTGTCATTTTAATGTCTTTGAAGGCAGAGATTGGCTGGTCTCCAAGTTCTTAAACAGAAATGAAATATATTGACTTTGATTCCTCTCAGCTGGTACATTTAATGCTAATTAAGATGCAGAATTCTGTTTGCCATATCACCCAAATATTGTTACTGCATTTAATTGCAGTTATATCTATATGTTGATGGCAAAATATACACATGAATATACCAAAATAGAGAAATTGTTTCATTTATAGTAGTTCGTCCAATGAAACATTAGAATGTAAATAATTAATAAATATATTACCATGGTTTAACATACAGGAAGGTTTTTTTTAATTGATTGGTGTTTAATGCCAACTTTAGTAGTGTTTCAGCTATACCATGGTGTGAACAAATCATATAGATTAATTTCCTATAATATAGTAATTATATACTTTAAAATTCACTGAAACTAAAGTTTACAAATTGGAACTACAGAATCTAGTCCTTTTAGAAACTTGTGAGGTTTCATTGTACACATTGATAATTTAATAACTCATTTATTAAACCTGTAATCCATTTCTTATCATAAAGTAACCTATACTTCTGTTGTCACTTATATTATCTAATAAATATTTTATCATCTAATGATTTTTACTTGCAAGATATCAAGTGAATGAAGAGAAAGGTCTATGCGGAAAATTTCCTGAAAGAGAATTGATAATTCTAAAAATCAAAACACATTTGTTGGAAGTACTAAAGTTTCTTCAACAGACTCATCACTGATATTATCGGTGTCTTTGGATGGTCATCAAAGTTTTATTCCAGTCCTATATTTAATATCGATGTCACAGGTTGACTCGTCATACACTTGAACTCTTGCAACTAAAATGTATTTGATGATTGGTTGAAATATGTACTTGTCTTCTTCATTTTTATCTCAAAATGATGAAATGAAGATATTAAAATCAAAGAATATATAATAATTACAAACCTATTCTGTCTACTAATCCTGTTACTATACATACTGGTGATTTGTTCTCTGTGCCTTGAGTACAGTGTGTGTAAGATATCAGAACTGAAAATAACACTTTGATTAAATTTTCTTAAGACAATAGAGCATCCATAGATGATTCCTGTATTATTTAGTTCATATGACTCAGTAGTATCTATTTAGTAAACCAGAATATGTTTTATCAGTGAGGGTCTATTGGATAAAACATGGAATTCCTATTTAGGACAATCAATATATCCTCCCTGTTAATGAAGAGCTTTCCCCATTCTATTTATAGGTGGCCTTAGTATGTTACCTAGTCATGTTTCATCTTTTTATCATCTAGATAAATAAAATGTACTGGTTCCTAACATTTTAGTGATACAGTCTTGCATGGAAGAGGTCAGGTACCAGTCGACCACAGCATCTTGATCATACAACAACATATTCATTATAAACAAAAACACTAAAGAGATTCAGATTTGTGTGAACAAGACCTGAAATATAAAAGCAACAAAAATAAATTGTGGCACTTGAAGTGTTCAAAATGGCTGACAGTGGGTACTTAAGTAACACACTGAATGGGTAACATGATCACCATGAGTCAGAAATATACATGTACAATGTATTGGGTTTGATTCCAGGTGAGATAAAACAGTAGACTACAAAAACTGGTATTTGTTGCTTCTCAGCTAAGCATGCAGCATTAAGGAGTAACAGTAAAGACTAAAATAATCATAGTATAAATACTCTTACCTTTCAGTAAAGACTAACATAATCATAGTATAAATACTCTTACATTTCAGTAAAGACTAACATAATCATAGTATAAATACTCTTACATTTCAGTAAAGACTAAAATAATCATAGTATAAATACTCTTACATTTCAGTAAAGACTAACATAATCATAGTATAAATACTCTTACATTTCAGTAAAGACTAACATAATCATAGTATAAATACTCTTACATTTCAGTAAAGACTAAAATAATCATAGTATAAATACTCTTACATTTCAGTAAAGACTAAAATAATCATAGTATAAATACTCTTACATTTCAGTAAAGACTAACATAATCATAGTATAAATACTCTTACATTTCAGTAAAGACTAAAATAATCATAGTATAAATACTCTTACATTTCAGTAAAGACTAACATAATCATAGTATAAATACTCTTACATTTCAGTAAAGACTAACATAATCATAGTATAAATACTCTTACATTTCAGTAAAGACTAACATAATCATAGTATAAATACTCTTACATTTCAGTAAAGACTAACATAATCATAGTATAAATACTCTTACATTTCAGTAAAGACTAAAATAATCATAGTATAAATACTCTTACATTTCAGTAAAGACTAACATAATCATAGTATAAATACTCTTACCTTTCAGTAAAGACTAACATAATCATAGTATAAATACTCTTACATTTCAGTAAAGACTAAAATAATCATAGTATAAATACTCTTACATTTCAGTAAAGACTAACATAATCATAGTATAAATACTCTTACATTTCAGTAAAGACTAAAATAATCATAGTATAAATACTCTTACATTTCAGTAAAGACTAACATAATCATAGTATAAATACTCTTACATTTCAGTAAAGACTAACATAATCATAGTATAAATACTCTTACATTTCAGTAAAGACTAACATAATCATAGTATAAATACTCTTACATTTCAGTAAAGACTAACATAATCATAGTATAAATACTCTTACCTTTCAGTAAAGACTAACATAATCATAGTATAAATACTCTTACATTTCAGTAAAGACTAAAATAATCATAGTATAAATACTCTTACATTTCAGTAAAGACTAACATAATCATAGTATAAATACTCTTACATTTCAGTAAAGACTAAAATAATCATAGTATAAATACTCTTACATTTCAGTAAAGACTAACATAATCATAGTATAAATACTCTTACATTTCAGTAAAGACTAAAATAATCATAGTATAAATACTCTTACATTTCAGTAAAGACTAAAATAATCATAGTATAAATACTCTTACATTTCAGTAAAGACTAAAATAATCATAGTATAAATACTCTTACATTTCAGTAAAGACTAACATAATCATAGTATAAATACTCTTACATTTCAGTAAAGACTAAAATAATCATAGTATAAATACTCTTACATTTCAGTAAAGACTAACATAATCATAGTATAAATACTCTTACATTTCAGTAAAGACTAAAATAATAATAGTATAAATACTCTTACATTTCAGTAAAGACTAAAATAATCATAGTATAAATACTCTTACATTTCAGTAAAGACTAACATAATCATAGTATAAATACTCTTACATTTCAGTAAAGACTAACATAATCATAGTATAAATACTCTTACATTTCAGTAAAGACTAACATAATCATAGTATAAATACTCTTACATTTCAGTAAAGACTAACATAATCATAGTATAAATACTCTTACATTTCAAATGTATACAATAAATCATGAGTAACAGAACAACACAATAATTCATGAATACATATTAGCTCTCGAGTGAAATATCATTGTTGTTCCATTAGGTGTGATTTATTTTTTTATATTTGGAATGCAAATATCATTTCTACTGTTTGGTACATAGATTAATTTTGTTTGCAGTAATAAGACATTTCCAGGAGGAACCTATTTTTTCATTAATGATATTTTCTTATTGTGACAACATTGGTACTATGATTGATGTCACTCGTGAAAATAAACGTAATTTTGGATGAAATACTGGTTTTCTTTCACTTAAAAATCTCAGTATTTCACTAGCATCTAAGTAATAATTGTTATATAAATACTGGTTTGAAAAGCTGCAATAAAAAATCACCTGCAAATGTATCTAAATCTTCCAATATTCTTCCAAATCTGATCCCGCCATTATAATTGATATATTTTTCTCTGAGAATCTCATCAGCACCGATGGGAATAATTGCTTCATTATAACTGTCTGACATTGTTCTGATAGGTAAATCTGCTTGGTTAGTAATAATATCTGTCTCTGTCCCAGCATACTGGACATCTGGTCTTAAAATAGAAAATGTTCATCATACATATCACTAGTATCAAAAATTCACATCAAAATAAGAAAAGATGGAAACTAGGAAAAAATTATATTTTAACAGTCAAAATGCATTAACTGTATAAATTTTTGTGATATATAGTCACTGGCTGCATAAATTCAAAATGATTCTATGTAGTCGAGCAGAAGCCACTAGACAAGTACTGTCGTACAAGTAACACAGACTAAGAAAAGGACATCCTTACAATTTTATTTGGAATGGTTTTTAATGTTATTTATTTCGTTTATATTTTTTCTGAGTTAATTTGACTTATTTAACTTGTATGACATTGCAGCATAAACACAATATACATCCATTGTCTTAGAAAGCCTCTCATTTCTATCTCATTCTAAGCCTTATACAAATAAATTTTATATTCAGAGAGATAAGATATGTATATTTTATATCTGAAATATGAGGTTTTGTCGAAAAAATAGTTTACTAGTATTTGATCTATTGATATAAATGCAATGGCCAACATGACCTCCATCTTATGGTAGTTGGATTAACCAATCAGTGCTTATCACCACTAAAGTTACAAATTAAATTCCTTCCTGTGGCGAAGGGAACTTGATAAAAATTTATATGAAAAAGTTTGTCAGCGACTTGTGGCAGGTTTACTTCTCTTTCGTCCATCCAAATAAAGGGAGACTACTGTACTATAATTACATAATATCTAAAATCATTGTTTTATATACATAATATCTAAAATCATTGTTTTATATACATAATATCTAAAATCATTGTTTTATATACACAATATCTAAAATCATTGTTTTATATACACAATATCTAAAATCATTGTTTTATATACATAATATCTAAAATCATTGTTTTATATACACAATATCTAAAATCATTGTTTTATATACATAATATCTAAAATCATTGTTTTATATACATAATATCTAAAATCATTGTTTTATATACATAATATCTAAAATCATTGTTTTATATACATAATATCTAAAATCATTGTTTTATATACATAATATCTAAAATCATTGTTTTATATACATAATATCTAAAATCATTGTTTTATATACATAATATCTAAAATCATTGTTTTATAACAGTCAAATATTAAAACACTGAAGTGAACAGTTTTCATATCTTTATTGGTCATTCATCCCAGTTAGGCCGTGTGGATGTTGATGGTTTAAGTGTAATTTTTAAATAAAAATAACAGAATTTATGTTCATAAGTACATTTTTTTGTGTAATGTAATTAAATCAATAAATAAAAAAATTGGATTTTTTTTTTATTTAAGACTCTTACCTCCAGCTCATATGAGCTCCAACTAACTCCTTCAGTTTATTCCTTGCTGAAAAGTACAATGTTCATATGTAAGCATGATGCAATAAATTATGTTCCAGTCTATATATACAGTTTGAAAATAAAAGAAATATTAATCAAATGAGAACTTTTTACTGATAAATGCATATTTACTTTGAACAAAGAGTTATTATATGGATACTTTGATATAATATTAGACATTGTACAGGAATACTAAAGTTACACCAGGTAAACTACTGCATACATAGTTGCTTGGTCAATTTGTTTCTAATATAATTCTGTCAACGTTGACCATTTATCGATAACGATGAAAAACCAAAATAATAGTGTATTCCTTAGTCTTTTATTTTTGACAAAAAAAGCTACATTTGGGGACTGGAAATCCCAACCTTTATTATACGCCAAGGATCGCTGTGATAAAACTTCAGAAGGATCTGTCAACTAGAACAAATGTCATTTAACAGAAACCATTTTGTGTACAGATGGACAACTACAGCAATGATGCTAGACCCATAACATACATGTAATAGGACCACAAATATTTTATGGACATATAAAAACCAACAGCCTATAACATGAAGTTTAGATTGAAATGATCAGTATTAATATGTAAATAAAAATGACAATTTATTTTGATGTTATTTTGTTTTTTATTTAAAATATTTGATATAACACAATATCTCCATATTTTAGTATCATTTTTCCTCCTAAAAACATATTTACGAATTTCAGTACATGAATATAATTATGAGAATTTCGTAACTTATTCTTTTCTTATACAATACATGTATTAGTTTCCTGCACATTCCATGTATTAAAATCATTCCAGTACAGAAGACACATTATTTATTTTATTTAATAATCATCAGCTAGTAAACATTTGCTCAATAAGAATAAATGACAATCATCTTTCTACATTGATATGAAGTGTTAAATAACTAAGTATTGATAAAAAAAAATGCTTTGGTACCAAGCCAGGACCTGAATTTCCAACGTCATATGCCATGGTCTTTATTTATGTTCAATGAGTTGGGGCGAGTGGTTATTGTTCATTTTTTTGATAGAACTGTTGACCAAACAAACTTTCTTTTCACAATGATGAATTCTACATAAATAAAACCTAGAAAATCTTAAAGACCAAACATAAACTTTATTGGCCGTGTTTATAAATCCTGACTTATCCACAAGGTTTGGGCAAATGTTTAATTTCTGCCTTGTTTATTCCTTTTATTCATTCAACAATTTTCACTGGATAATAACAAAGACTTAATGAGTAATCTCCCTTACCTTGATGTATGGTCTGTGTTTCTGTGTTGTTGCTGTAATATCTTGTACTGTGTGATAATGCTATTAATCTTTTTTGATGGTGGCATTTCATCAAGTCTAAAACACTGAAATTTTTGTTTATAGCATTAGACATCATGGAAAATAATATCATGTCAACTGACACATCAAGAATAGCACATATAAGACAACATTTTCATTAATTCATGAATACATGTCTTAAACTCAACAAATGTGTATAGTGATGTTTGCCATGTAAACATCTATTTCATTAGATACAAACTTAGCACTCGTATTCTTTTTCTTCAATGAAAATTTTCTACTAAAATGTCTTTGAAAGATGCATATTTCTGCCACAGACATTTACTAAGAACCTGCCTCTATACTGAATATTTCTTACCATGGAAATTGTGCACACTGAATAAACCAAATAAATGCATATTCAATAACATTTTTTGCCTTAATCGATTTTATCAATACATTTCAATTTGTTTACATGTCATGTTCAAAATGGTTGTTATTAAAGGAGGCATCGTGTCAGTTCACCTGTGTCTGTTATCCTTATTTTTAAATACATGTATGATGTATACAGAAACAGTGTGCATTTATTTATTTCACAAAAAATTAGAATTTACAAACCATATGGGTACAACTTATCCTTTGCATTGAAGATATACAAAAAAAATGTAACCCTAATCATCATATCATTTTGATCTTTAAAGTACTTGTATATACAATGTACATATATATATATATATGCATCTTCACTAGCCAAGGGTTACGATCCGCTCTACTCATCTTCATGAAGATGAGTAGAGCGGATCGTAACTTTTGGCAAAGATGATATATACATTACAGTAAATAAGTGTAACCAGTAATTACAGGTAATCACTAAACATTTCAGTAAATACTCGTAATAACTAATGGATTTAGTAATTCCTAATTTGTCAGTAATTACGAGTAATAACTAAATTAATTAGATGATTTTACGCTTATTTACTGATTGCTAATTTTGAATGTTTGGTAACAGAAAAGACTTGCCCAACCAATATATGAAAGGCAAATAGAATATACTTTTGAAGGAAATCACGATGATTCTAAAATATATTTATTTTAAAAGACATGAATAAGTAAAACATCATCTATTTATGTGTCCTAAAAATCAATATTAAAAAGTTCATGACTTATTTTGGCAGGAGTTACTATTATGGCACCTTGAATTACATAAAACATTTGATCTCACACATTTACAAGTTTTTCTTGCACAACCCGTTTTGCAACTGCATTTAACAAAGCCTTGTCCGTCTCCTATTGATTGTAAGCGGACTGCCTCATGGCCGCTAATTTCAGTGTTCGAATCGACCTTGGCTTCGGACAAACCATGAAAAGTGGATGGCATGAATTAAACTTCTGTCGGATTTGTCGCTATTAAAACTTTGGTACAATTCGTCTGCAAATGTTCTTGAATTGATCTGTGCCATTGTGTTAACAAAGGTTACAAGAAATAAATATATATGTACAACTGTGTACATTCACCACCAAAAAAAATGTTTCTCATTCTAACATGACATCCTTCTTTCGCTTTGTAGACAAATGACCGATTTATCTATTGGTATAATCTCATTAGCACATGCGCCGGTGCATGCGACTGACTTTTTCGTCGTAAATGTACAAGTTGATGAATTATCGTCTGCTCGAATTTGGCAGCATAATTTGTGTGCGACATTTTCTGCAAACATAAATATAAATTGCCGTCTTCCAATCAAAGTGTACTACCGTATTTGTACTCTTAGACATATCAGAATCGAAATAAATCATGGCAGCCAGAATGTGTTTTGAGTTTTAACATGGGTTGGCAGATATTAGTAAATTTTATCCCTTGCCCTTGACTCGGGATAAAATACTAATATCCGCCAATCCATGTTAAAACTCAAAACACATTCTGGCTTCCATGATTTATTTCTTAATTCTAACATGACGTCCTTCTTTCGATTTGTAGACAAACGAGCGATTTATTGATGGCATAATCTCATTCGCACATGCGTCAGTGAATGCGACTGACTTTTCCATTGGTAGCATAAATTGTGTGCGACATTTTCCACAAATGTAAATATAAATTACTGTCTTCCAATCAAAGTATACTACCGTATTTGTACTCTTAGACATATCAGAATCGAAATAAATCATGGCAGCCAGAATGTGTTTTGAGTTTTAACATGGGTGGGCAGATATTAGTAAATTTTATCCCTTGACTCGGGATAAAATACTAATATCCGCCAATCCATGTTAAAACTCAAAACACATTCTGGCTTCCATGATTTATTTCTTAATTCTAACATGACGTCCTTCTTTCGCTTTGTAGACAAACGAGCGATTTATTGATGGTATAATCTCATTCGCACATGCGTCAGTGAATGCGACTGACTTTTCCATTGGTAGCATAAATTGTGTGCGACATTTTCCACAAATGTAAATATAAATTACTGTCTTCCAATCAAAGTATACTACCGTATTTGTACTCTTAGACATATCAGAATCGAAATAAATCAATATAAAACAGTATTCTGAAAAAAATGTGTTAATTATTCTGTATAAATAAAATAATTAATTTTTGTTTGTTGTTTCATATTTATTTAATTGTGTCCAGTTTTGGTGTATTCGATATTCCATATTTCTCACTATTTGCATTTATAGATCACCATGTCGTTACCTTTTAGTGGTATGAACGTAAACCAGGAAATCATGATCAAAGTATGCATCATTAAAGGTTTCAAATTCCTGGTAATCAAATTAAATATATTTTTATTTCATTGCATTTTTAAAATCTTTTTGAATATCTTTTGTTTGTTTGCGTAGCCGTATATTGCCTTATTGGTGTCCAACCAGACTTGGGGTCAATTACTTTCAAATGTAATCGATTACATTACAATTACTTTGCAATTTTCATGATTACATTACATTACGATTACATCAATTTTCAAATGTAATCGATTACATTACAATTACTTTGTAAATGTAATCGATTACATTACAATTACTTTGTAAATGTAATCGATTACATTACTGATTACATTTGATGTCATGACAACCAATGTATATTCAAGTTTGCTATGTTACTTCTTTTTGTTTCAAATTTCTGTTTCTTTGTATGCTTGTTGGTATGTGTACAGTAATATATATAATTGGTGCTTTGATTTCTTTTTGTTTCATTGCCTTGATATAGCTAAAAAATTGCTCATTACATGTAATAACATACAGTACATTAGTTCATTGTAAATTCTTTTTTTTCCTTTTTTTTATAAAATATGTTGTGTCATAGTAATTATGATCAATATTCATTCCATCTTGTACTATTAATAGATATTATAACAGACATATAATATATTTTATCATATAATTTCAATATAATCCTGTCAAAAGTTTATTGTGGATAATAAACTATCAGTTAACCTGTGCCACAGATAAAACTTGTAATTAAGGTCTTATTTATGGTCCATTCCCATTTATCCAACTTTTTGAAAAATAGACAGCACAGGTAAAAAATAAAAGTGGGATAAATGAGATCAAAGATAATCAAGAACAAACTTTAAATGACACTTAATTAAAGCTTGGTTTGTGTAACAGGTGAATAAGTGGGAAAAAATTTGGACCAGGACAATATACTACATGTCTATGTACAACAGTTAATATTTATTTCCATATATTTCATTTAAAATGAAAAAGAATACAAATTATTATTACTATTTTTGACTGATATCAAAATTTAATTGGATATGATATTTCTTTACGAGTCGATCACGTCTTTCTCTAGAATAGAATAGGGTAAATCCTTAAAAAGACGACTTAGTTCAATTTCAGAATTTAATTGATCACTGTTTAATTAAATTATTGAGAAATAACAGAGGCAAGCTTGGAAGATGTTATTGATGATCATCATGTTTGTTGCATGATTAGCAATCTTTTCATCAATAAATAAGGTTTAAGGAACAAATTATCAGGTATTTTGGTCAAAAAACACCTAATCAATGTTAAATAAACAATCCTACAGGTAAGAAAATAAAAGTTGGATAAATGGGAAGACACCTTATTTATGACACCAAATTATGTAACAATTACCATTGCTAAATCTCACACCATTTCAATGTGTGTCATTGATATATATTGATATATAATTCAGAAGATAAAAAAAAAACAAGTCATTCTGATTCATGTTGTGATTGCCACCTTATTTAATAGATATTTTTGTGGAATTTTTAACAATTGAATTTCATAACATATGTTTTTATTTAGATGTCAATAAACTTTATATTTTTTCTAGTAAACCATTCTACATTATTTGTTTAATAAATTTCATGAAGAAAATTCATTTACATAAAATCATACATTAAATATCTAAGGAGATACATGTTTCAGTTCAGGCAAAATGATGAAAAGTAATCTAAATGTAATTGGAAAGTAATCATGATTACAGGGTCAAAATGAATGTAATCGATTACATTACGATTACATGTAATAAAAAAAAAATCCGATTACAGATTACATCCAATTACATGAAAAAATGTAATCGATTACAACTGATTACGATTACCCCATGTCTGTGTCCAACACATATTGCATTGTGTTTTTATTTTGTTTTCCTTTGTCTTGTGTACCCTATGTTGCCAGTTTCCCTGGATTACCTCTTCGGTATTCTCAAATGTTTATTTTAATTCATTTTATAAATCTACATATTTAAATGCTACCCTCACTGATCACACAACACAAAATTACAATTTTACTAATGATACTTTTTATTACCTCCCTTGAATTTGAACCAAATTTCAAATGGAGGTTGGCTTATGATGTTTAATGCCACTTTCAACAATATTTCAGTTTAGTGGGGACGGAATATAGAAATGTGGCTTTATACAAAATAAATAAAAAGCTATTAAAGCCAATAAAGGTTTTTTTTTAAATTCATTAAGAAAATTTTGTATTAATTAAAGCAAGGGTTTATATAAATCCTTTATTAAAGAAATGTTTTTTTTAATTGCACATACACTCACGGGTCAAAAGTACAGTATGTGGCCAAAAGTATTGCAACATGTAAAAAAATCCCTATATAATCAAACAAAACCATATTTTTTTTTTTTTTTTATTGTGAAGTCATTTCTGGATAGATTTGAACAAATTTTACACCAAAACATTCAGAATTGTCTATATTTTGATTGTTTATTTGCTCATTATGTTTATATTCAGTGATTTTTATTTGTTCATAATTGAAACATAACAAATAAAAATTGACTTTGATTTTCCTATATATTTCAACTAAAAAATAAATCCCAAAAATTAACAATCCTGGCCACAATACACATTTCCTCACCAAGATATTTCCCTATTAATTACACCTTCTATAAGAATGCTGGATTCTGATTGGTTAATAGCCGTGATATTTTTTTTACAAATTCAGGCCTTGCATTGTGAATTTGCAGAATATTTACTTCATGTAGGTGTATTTGCATAAGATTTAACTTTTTTTCATGGTATTTGCAAAATCGTATTTGCCGTTTTTACCCTTCACCGAGACGCTTGTAATAAAATTTGTAAAACGTTATCAGTTGTGCGTTTTATGTAACATCATTCGGTAGAATTAAACAGATACATGATGATGATCATGTTAGGTCCTGAAAACGACAAACAAAAGGTTTTATTTATTTAGCCAGTGTTCTAAATAATATTCGGTGTAATTAAACAGATATATCATGCTTGGGAGGGGTATTTGCAAAAAATACCAGTCTTGAGACTAAATTTCCCTCGCCATTCGGCTTGGGAAATTGTTCGTCTCTCGACTGGTATTTTTCGCAAATACCCCTCCTAAACATGATATATCTGTATAATATTTCATATACAGCCACTTATTTTCATAACATTCTCATGTAGTCATTCCTTAGCCGATTTTCATGAAATTTTCACTTTTAAGAGTAGAATTATTAGAGTTTATTTTAATATCTTCATGTAATTTTTTCGAACTTTTATTTACAAGCATTTATGATTTAAACACAAATGTAAATTCTTGACGTCACAATTTTATATGATTATCGTCACGGTATGTGTTTTCGTGCGTCATCTGTTTTCGTGGTATCCATTTTATTTTGATTTCCACAGCGCACACATTATTTTTGACGTGTCTTCCGGTTTCTATTTATGGAACATAAACAATACGAAAGCTGACATCTGTAAAAAATGATAAAAGTTTACTTTTAAAGACGTAAGTACCAAAAACAGTGAACCTACCTACTGAACCATACTTTTTGTAATGCCAAAAATTTACTTCATTTATAAAGTAGCTGGAAAAAAATCCAGAAGGGCTATATAAAATTTAACTATGTCATCTGCCTCTCAGACACCTGCTCTTCCTGTCATGTAACTATCATGGGGTCACTGATCGTATTTGTAAACAAAAGAGCCGACTGAAATGTGCCTGTTTCTTATATAAAATACATGTCACTTTGCAGTGCATTATGGTTTCAGCACTAAAAAAAACATCAAAAGTAAACACAATTTTGAAAGTGGTCATTTTCAAACATTCTGTTATTTTATTTAGATGTAGTATGATTTGATAGATGGCCAGAACCATGAAATTTTAAAACCAGCCATTTCCGGATTTTATATTCGTTTCCATCCCGTATATCGGCCTTGTTTTTATTTGCCACGGAAACAGATGACGCCATTTTACTGACAACAAAAGTTGCCAGGTAATCGAGAGTATATTAAAATACAAGAATGGCTTTAAAAACAATCTTATGCACAAAGAAATATTTAACTAGCCATTCTTTGAAAATTCCAATCGTCATATGAATGGAGGGTTAACACTGTTAATCGCTATATCTGAAAATCGATAATAGCACGAAAACCGATAACACGATGGTATATAGTAAGATTTGGTGAAAAAATAGAAACTTTGTTTTTAAATCAATTCTTAAGAGAAAGTAGGTATAAAATTATTTGAAAATTATACGAAGAAGAAACTATATTTATTTCTGCATTTAATGCTGAAAATTTCATGGAAATCAGATAAGGAATGTATAAAAACCATACGTCCATAGTTGGAACTTGGGTTCTACAACGTACCAGATACAGACTCATCATTCATGAGAATGTTATGAAAATAAGTGGCTTTATAAGAAATATATAGGGAAATATCTTAGTGAGAAAATACTTTTGACCCGTGAGTGTATAAAACCTCAAAATATCATCATGCTCATAATTCACTAGTTTACAAACAAAACTAACATTTTTCGAGACAACTTTGAAACAGAAGCCATTTTCCGGTGTAAATAAAAGACTAAAATGCAAAAATAGAACGGTGTGATTATATTCCGGATATTTTCACAACCTTATGAACGCTTTCAACTACAACTACGTTAACAGATCTGAATAAGAATTATTAAAACTGGTATTTGACTGTAGTACCAATGAGTGGTTACCTATAAACCACATGGTCGCAATCGAAAGAATTTGCAAAAACTGGATATATACTCTACATGTTAGAAGATCAGAATTACTGATATGGCTTTAGAAAAACTCTGTAAAAGAGCAGAATCTCTGTGATGATTCGGAAAATAGTTTGGAGCTATGTCTCTAAAATAGGACATTTCTAGCTGTCGGTCATGAGTCACTTTGTAGACATCAGTGTTTTAGAATTATTATTATTTTTTTTTTAAAATAATTGAATTAATAAATAATAAATATTCATGATTAATAGTCCTGTCTATAAGAGACCAGACTTTAACAATATTAATTTCATAATGGATAAACCATTTTTAATGCCTCATCATTTTTAATAAGGAAGATATAGCTTTTAATTCTTTAATTTTTTTATTTTTATTTTAAATTGACCATGCTAGATCGACATGTATAGTGTAAATACAAGTTCCTTTATCTGTTATCTTCTAACTGTAGATACAAAAATCGGATTTCAAAACAATTTGTTTTAGGAAAAATCTATAGATACCGAGGCATAATTCAAAGCGATGATTTCAAACATGGTACAAAGAAAAATAGTTAGGAAGTAATTGGATATATTCTGTTAAAGCACGTCTTTATTAGTCTATAACTTAGCTCAAAAAGGTGAGGCGGGCCCTATGCCACCCTCCGGGTCCGCCTATGTGATAAAATTGATCAGCGCCAGGTCGGTGGCTTTCTCCGTGTATTCCGGTTTCCTCCACCAATAAAACGGACCGCCACGATATAACTGAAATATTGCTGAAAGTGGCTTTAAACACCATAACTTCAACCCTTCCAGATCATTGTTGGTCGTCCTTTTTCTTTTGGCCATTGTGTTATCTGTCCTACTTTGAATTAAAGCTTCCGAAGCCCTTTTGGTATCTTCAAACCTCTCTTATTATTCAGTGTTCGTTTTAGTTCTGAAATACAAAGGTCATAACGCTTCATTTTAGTTCTGAAATACAAAGGTCATAACGCTTCATTTTAGTTCTGAAATACAAAGGTCATAACGCTTCATTTTAGTTCTGAAATACAAAGGTCATAACGCTTCATTTTAGTTCTGAAATACAAAGGTCATAATGCTTCATTTTAGTTCTGAAATACAAAGGCCATAACGCTTCATTTTAGTTCTAAAATACAAAGGCCATAACGCTTCATTTTAGTTCTGAAATACAAAGGTCATAACGCTTCATTTTAGTTCTGAAATACAAATGTCATAACGCTTCATTTTAGTTCTGAAATACAAAGGCCATAACGCTTCATTTTAGTTCTGAAATACAAAGGCCATAACGCTTCATTTTAGTTCTGAAATACAAAGGCCATAACGCCTCATTTTAGTTCTGAAATACAAAGGCCATAACGCTTCATTTTAGTTCTGAAATACAAAGGCCATAACGCTTCATTTTAGTTCTAAAATACAAAGGCCATAACGCTTCATTTTAGTTCTGAAATACAAAGGCCATATGCTCTTTCATTAAGTAAATCTAAATTTGGTGATTATGTTGATGAGTTCACCCCCGTTTTTAGTGGTGTTCGTGTTACTCAATCTTTGGTCTTATGTGTAATGTTTTGTAGATCGTTGTTTGTCCTTTATCCTTTTTCTTTTGACCGTTGTGTTGTCTGTCCTTCGATTAACGGGTTCTGATTACCACTTTAGTATCGTCAAAGATACCACAGATACAGTTAGATCTGCTTTATAACTTGATATACACATTAAATTGACAATGAAGGTATGTTCAGAACGAAAATTTACGACAACATAGATTATTCAATTTTCCCATTTGTGAACTTTCCATTCATATAAAGCAACGTCCCAGCAACACATGCATATGGGGTATCTACCTCTCAGTTGATACAACATTCTAGAGCTTGTAGTTCCTATCATGATTTCCGTGATAAAGGTATTACTAACAACAGAGCTACTGAACCACAGGTTCCTAGTGGTTACGTTGAAATCAACATGTAGAAAAGTGTTGAGGTCACCACCATGACTTTGTTAACCGTTTACGAGATATTTGTGTCACAAATGACCGTTCCTCCCCTCCTTCATAACAAACCACCGGTTGGTAACAAGAGAATACGACGGGTGCCACTAGTGGGACAGGAACTGCTTACCCTGCCGGAACACATGAGTTCACCCCGTTTTAGTGGTGTTTACGTTGCACAATCTTTGGTGTCAGGTATATAGTGCTTTGTCGACCACCGTTTTGTCATTTTGTCCTTTTTCTTTTGTATAGTCTGCTTTTCGCTTTACAGTTTCTCACCCATTTAATATCTTCAAACTTTACTTACATGCATACTGTATTTACTTAGAACTTCTATTCAATTACTTATATATCGTAATTAAAATAACACAGCAAATGAAGACATCAGTATGTTGGAGTTCCTTATCGATAACATATTTGAGGAGTTCGGAGTACAAATTATTCAACAAATCATCGTCATCCCGATGAAATGAACTGTACTGATGGTTCTCCTTGTCGATCTTTTCATTTACTCCTATGGAGCAGAGTTTGTAAAACAAATTAGCAGAGCCTGACAAAACAAATTTCAGACGCTAATCTCACTTTCAGGTACCGGTATATTGATGATGCTCTGTTAATTGATAATCCAAACTTTTCTATCTGGATATTCCATTAATATACCCTACAAAACTTGAGATAAAAAACCGACAGAAACAGAAGAAACTACTTCGATTTTGCCATTATAAAGTTTCCACACTTTGTTAATAATATACCAACAGCTTCCACGTACGGAGTAAATATTTCACAACACATATGTTACACTCGAGCTTTTAATTTGCATTTAGACGTATTACAACGTCACAGTATCATCAGCACTAGACGTATTACAACGTCACAGTATCATCAGCACTAAACTATTAGGGTTTTTTTTAAGAATAGTCTGACCTGATGTTTCAACAATTTTTCCGAAGAAATAAATACCTTGTTGAAATGTATTATTGTACCTCGTTGTAACCAGCGGCATGACATTGGCAGTCCTAGATATCTATTGTGCGTGTTCCGTTACTAGCGGAATTTGGTGGAACCATTAGCAAACAGACATATTCTTGGCGATTAACTAAAATTATAGAGTTCCGTTGCTACCGTAGACTTCTTTCAGTATGTGACCGTTTTCCATATTCCAGAATGTGTGTACTTCTTCCTGTATTGTTGATGAACAATACATAATTTAATATATCTATTGCTGATTTGAGGATTTCTCTCTCATTTTAGGGCATCTACTTACCCCTCTCCATGACGAATCAACTTCATTTGTACACATCTGAATGCCCTATTCCCAAAGATCATAATGTTTGCATACATTTAGTTGAACAGTTCAAAAGTAAATATTCGACCATTTCGTGTGAAAGACGATGATTTACCGTTTTATACCCATTCTTATGGAGTATCAACTTATTTACAGAAATCTGAATCTCCTTTTCCCAATAATCATCATGAAAAGCTTGGTTCCATTTGGTTGAGCAGTTATACAGTCAATGTTTTACCAATAATCATCCTGAAAAGCTTGATTCCATTTGGTTGAGCAGTTATAGAGTCAATGTTTTACCAATAATCATCATGAAAAGCTTGATTCCATTTGGTTGAGCAGTTATACAGTCAATGTTTTACCAATAATCATCATGAAAAGCTTGGTTCCATTTGGTTGAGCAGTTATACAGTCAATGTTTTACAATAATCATCATGAAAAGCTTGGTTCCATTTGGTTGAGCAGTTATACAGTCAATGCTTTACCAATAATCATCCTGAAAAGCTTGATTCCATTTGATTGAGCAGTTATACAGTCAATGTTTTACCAATAATCATCATGAAAAGCTTGATTCCATTTGGTTGAGTAGTTATACAGTCAATGTTTTACAATAATCATCCTGAAAAGCTTGGTTTCATTTGGTTGAGCAGTTATACAGTCAATGTTTTACCAATAATCATCCTGAAAAGCTTGATTCCATTTGGTTGAGCAGTTATACAGTCAATGTTTTACCAATAATCATCCTGAAAAGCTTGGTTCCATTTGGTTGAGCAGTTATACAGTCAATGTTTTACCAATAATCATCCTGAAAAGCTTGGTTCCATTTGGTTGAGCAGTTATACAGTCAATGTTTTACCAATAACCATCCTGAAAAGCTTGGTTCCATTTGATTGAGCAGTTATACAGTCAATGTTTTACCATTTATTCATTGAGCAGGTATACAGTCAATGTTTTACCATTTATTCATTGAGCAGTTATACAGTCAATGTTTTACCATTTATTCATTGAGCAGTTATACAGTCAATGTTTTACCATTTATTCAAAGCATCTGTTTCTATCAACCTAGATATATCTTTAGAGATAAGAAAATGGTTCATGCCTTACAATACAAATATACAAAAGGACTTGCTGAATGGTCATTTTTAGACCCTAACTGGCTCGTTCTCATGAGGAATCAACTTCAGTGACGTAGTTACGTAAGGTTCAAGTAGGCACGTGCCTATACATAAATTTTAAGAAAAAATATATTATAAATCACTGCCCCACTTTCCTACTGGAATACGCATATGTTCCATAATTAAATCTATAAAGTATATATTAGTAATATAAATGTACAGATTTTAAATACAAAATGTATAATAAGGCACCGACGGTTCTACGAAAGAGCAGTTGTCCTTGTGCATCATATTTTTGGTTAAGCCTGGCAATCAAATCATGTGAGAGGGGAGTTTATTGGCTTTGGGCATGCTAAGAGCACCAAGGACGTTGCCATATCCGATATCATCGTTCGATTTCTTGCTGATGTAAACTTAGATATAAGGAACGTTCCCCCTCAATGCTATGATGGAGTCGCGAATATTAGTATGTCAAATACAACTGTGTTCAAGAAAAAAATTCGTGAATAGTCTCCAGATGCCAGTTACAAATCATTGCAAAGCACTTGTTCACAGTAGCAATGAATTATACGTAAGAACCATGATGTCTACTGGTAAAGATAATGCATTTTGTTTTGACCATTCAGCAAAGCGTCTTATTGTATTTTCAGATGAGTTAGCTAAAACCAGAATGTACAAGAAGAGATGGAAAAGAGAACTAAACTAAGATCATTATGTGAGACATGCTGGTCTAGTCGTGCTAATGCAGTCTATATATATATTTCTTTTTTTATTTATTCAGAAACTACCCCTTTACAACGGGGTCAAACATCAGCGGGGTACCATTGTTTGTGTCTAATAATCATAAATAAACAACTATATTAAAATGAGCATAAATCATAAACGAACATTAAATATAAGACATTTTCATCAAAGAACAAAACAACATATCAAGTCATTGTGATAAAAGTCATAACATAGTATCACAGAAACAATTGTGTCATTCTTCATTAAAACAAAATTATATACAATGTATCACATTTCGAATCGCTTTCGCTGTTGTTTCATCTCTTTAAACTCTGAAGACGAGAAGACCGCTATTTATTGTATTATTTATTTCATTAATTTGTGTATTTCACTGATGCTTTATCATTTTGTAATATAATTATATTCTATGAGCTGTATTGCTTACGAATAAAGACTATTATTATTATATATAAATGCTATTTTAAAATTTGACTTCATTATAACCATTATAGTTAACGTTGTAGAACATATTCTCAGTTAAAAAGTAGCGTTAACAAATTACATGTACAATGTATTTACAAAAAATGTACAACAATGTGACATCTATCTTTTAGAAGCTACAACAGAAGCCAACATTGTAATTCTGAGATTTACCGATGAAAGGAACGATGTTCATGTTTGGAAAGCGGTTTTATACGAAATAGCACCAGAATTTGAAATTGAAGCAAGTAGACCGTGTACTCTGAAGTCAAAGACACAGAGCGAATTATCATGTATACTACTGGGGAATATTCCTATACCTTGTCTTCTTGGATAATTTAGTGGAAGAGATATCAAAGCGAGTAGTAAGCAACGAGGAGCGGTTTTTTGGCATCTTATCTAAACCCTGCAAATCTTCTAAACCTAACACCTGAAATAATTGATAGATTGGTCAATGCCTATCAGAGAGATTTACCAAGGAAAGTAGATTTTGTGGATGAGGTTGAGCGTTGGAAAATCAGGACGGCTCGTGCAGATGATGATCCAGAGAGACTACTCGACATTCTACATGCAACAAACCGCTACTTATACCCGGCATACACAGAATCATCAGTATCTTACTGATAATTCCAGTGTCATCACCAACGAGCAAGAAAGTGTTCAGTGCAATGAGACGCATGCAATCCTACTTAAGGTCGACTATGGGCGATGAACGACTATCCAACTTATGACTTCTCCATATACACAGATATGTGCAAGTCGACTTGGATATGATTATTGATAATTTTGTTAGCAAAACTAAAAGGAATCGGCGCATTGACTTTTCATTAACTTAAACAAATGAAAAATAATGAATAATTCATGATGAATAAAAGTTCATAAAACAACCTCTATCATACATGTATTTTGTTACCCCTTTCGGCATTTTCCAAGGGTATAAAGTAACATGACAAACCGTCCGTTCGCGAGAAATCTGTCTGGGTAGTCAAGGACGTTAAAGTTCTAGTTAGTCCGTAGTGGTATTATCGAAAAAGGACAAAATAATCTGAATTTCGTGTTGTTAAAAGCACTTCCACTTCCACAAATGATTAAAACCGTCTTTTGCATATCCTGTGAGCTTTCGGGGGGATGCTTCACCCCCTAGACCTCCTACCAGCTAGGCCCCTACCCTTGACTCGCTGGGAGCCTCGAGAGGACCCCAGACCCCTCGCCAAACAGGTTGTGCCTATACTTCTCCATCATTCTGGCTACGCCCCTGAACTTCATTTATATAAATCATCTTCTACATCAGAGAACTGACACGTGGAGAGGTCAAATCATCTTCTACATCAGAGAACTGACACGTGGAGAGGTCAAATCGTCTTCTACATCAGAGAACTCAGTGACACCTTATCAAATTATGGTTGTTAACCAACATTTTAATGTTATTTTTCAGTGGTCAGTTAATAATCCGCTCCAATAGTCCATGTTTCGCACTTAAATAATTTATTAGATATTATAATTATTACTATATTGAGATAAATATGTAAACAAGGATAATCTCCCTCAAACATAGCCATTTACTTTTTCTTGCCTACAAAGACTTTAGAATTATTCCGCTTTCCGATCTCTTGAGTTGGAGTGTGTCGATAAATGTTATCCCAGAAATGAATCATGCATACTGAGTTAGATCCAAGTTTCTACATGTTTATTATGGTCATATATAAAAATAAATGGAAATAAATACCAGGAAAACAGTTTCATGTAATACCGGTAGCATTCCAAATATGAAAAGATATGGTTATTTATAAAAATAATAATTACCCCTTTAAATCGGGGGGGAGGGGGGGGGGGG
The DNA here is from genome assembly GCA_963680875.1 of Bathymodiolus brooksi. Classification (NCBI taxonomy): domain Eukaryota; kingdom Metazoa; phylum Mollusca; class Bivalvia; order Mytilida; family Modiolidae; genus Bathymodiolus; species Bathymodiolus brooksi. The sequence goes on from OY804577.1 coordinate 7,246,379, forward strand.
GGGGCACATACAGGCGGGGGTACCTGCAGTGCTTCTAAAATACGATTACATGTAACTATGTACAAATCATAAGATCATCTTAAAATATGAACACAGAAGTAATTGCCAGCAATGCAGTAATATAGCTGACATTTGTATGCTGAGAATTTGAGGTTGGTAGCAATGTTTCATTGATACAGGCGCCAAATTCGTCTGTTTTTAAATATCTAAAATTACAATAAATTCGTGCATGGCATGTTTTATCACAACTCTCTTGATATTCTGGGTCTACACTAACTGTCCAGAATCTATAAAAGGATTGAAATTCACGTCCTATCGGATTTTTCATTCTTCTTACAAGACTTGCCATTGAAGCAGACGACAGATCTGACAAACTATATACTGAAGTGGCATTATACTCGATCTTCCATTCAGACTTGTTGTTCATATTCACTTCTGGTAAATCCATATAATATTGAGTAAAGTCTAAAAGATTACTTGTTGATCGATCATACTTCAAGAGTCTAAAACTTGGGTTATGGGCTGGGCCAATTGTTCCTGGTATTTTATACCTCCACGGGGTTACTGAAGGGGCACACAACTGTGTTACAATACCCGTACCTAGAACATTAAAGAAAATCAGTATTTTAAATCAGTTTGGAAATAGAAAATAATCTGTCAATTTGAAAATAAACCGAGTTACCAACACTGTGAATCGAAGTATATAAAAGTCTGACAATAAAAACCATGAAGTGCATTCTCCTTCTTTTTTTAAATCTTATTTGTGAATAGAAGGCATACTTGTTTTTCCTCAGAAAATGCTTGGTGTATCATGTACTAGTAGGTCGATGATATTAGTTGTAAACATTGCTTAAGGGAACGACCATTTAACTTGAAGGGGGGGGGGGGGGTTATGGTTTTTTTCTAAAAAAATATTCTGATTCCCAATGTTGCTGAAAAAAATATTCTGATTTTGGTGGAGGAAAAAAAAATGATCTGATTCAGAGTTTTTGTCGTATAGCCTAATGTTAAATTCTGGAAAAAAAAATTCGCGCTTTGCGCGACAAAAAAAATAAATATTCTAACTCTTGTGTTGTCCGAAAAACAAATTTCTGAACGAAACAAAAAACCATAACCACCACCCCCTTCAAGTTAAATGGTCGGTCCCTAAGCTTGTTTCAGAAACGCATCTTGCACACTAACTTTGATATCTACGTTTTTAATCAAAGATTCATTGTCTGGAAATTAAACAATACTAATGTTGATTGGAAAAATACGGCCACAGTATTAAATTGCGTGAGCGCGAGATGGCAAGATGAAGAAGACAAGACAGACCGCCGATTTCGATATTTTGGGCTAGCCCGTGCTTCGCAGGTGACAGCGAAAGCTACTATCCTCTATGGAACTTAGAGAGATCTACAGGACACGTTCCCCATACGATCGCAAATATTTACTATCCCGAACTCTCTGGTTATTTCAAAGAGTCCAAACCAAGTTCCGAATCGGTACCGATTCAGGAACCGACCCCTCTGGTATGCAAAGAAGGCCCCCGTTTACGAACATGAAAATACAAATCCCTGTGGTACCACAGGAGAAAATAATCAAAATATGAGCTCACGTAAAATGTGGGGACCGACGTGTCCCGTCTTCATCTTGCCATATCCCGCCAACGATGTGTCCAAAACTGTGACAATTTTATTAAGTCATATAATACAGTACAAATGTATATACAATAATTATAAACTATAAGATATTAAATGAAAATATTTGTAAAGTGCAATTTAAAATTGAAACTAGATTTCCTTATAAAAGTCTTTATATAAGCTTTTGACAAAGTTCCTTAAATATGTCCAGCTTCTGATGTTCGATTGAGTCAAAAAGAAAATCAACGTATTTCAATATACAATTATATATAACGATAAGAATAGAAAATCTTAAATTTGAAAAACACTTAATACTCTCCACAGTGTCAGTTATCTCTCCGGCTGATGTTCGATGGAGTCAAAAAGAAAATCAACGTATTTCAATATACAATTATATATAACGATAAAAATAGAAAATCTAAAATTTGAAAAACACTTAATATTCTCCACAGTGTCAGTTATCTCTCCGGCGTGGAACGCCCTTGTGAATAAAGTTCTCCATTGGTTTTCCCTAAATGTCCATTGAGTTGGGCTCTAGTCCGTGTCAGCGACAAATCTGAAATATTAACAAAACAGCAGCAGAATCTGGTCCATTATTGCAGCAAAGGGGATAAGGAGTTAGAGGGGCGGTGGGTGGGATTTTTTGTTGACAATGTGCCTGTTGTCGAAAATTGGATGCTGGGAATGTGTGACGTCGCAGATTGTATAAATGACGTTCGCTATCCGGAGACAATCCGGTTTTCGGATTTCCAAAATTCTAAAACTTAAGTTAAGACTAAGTTCACTTTTATTAAATCCGTTTATCCTTTAACGATAAACTTAATTAATCAAAGATTCATTGTCTGGAAATTAAACAATACTAATGTTGATTGGAAAAATACGGCCACAGTATTAAATTGCGTGAGCGCGAGATGGCAAGATGAAGAAGACAAAACAGACCGCCGATTTCGATATTTTGGGCTAGCCCGTGCTTCGCAGGTGACAGCGAAAGCTACAATCCTCTATGGAACTTAGAGAGATCTACAGGACACGTTCCCCATACGATCGCAAATATTTACTATCCCGAACTCTCTGGTTATTTCAAAGAGTCCAAACCAAGTTCCGAATCGGTACCGATTCAGGAACCGACCCCTCTGGTATGCAAAGAAGGCCCCCGTTTACGAACATGAAAATACAAATCCCTGTGGTACCACAGGAGAAAATAATCAAAATATGAGCTCACGTAAAATGTGGGGACCGACGTGTCCCGTCTTCATCTTGCCATATCCCGCCAAATGAGTGGGGTAAGTCCCACTCACCGCCACGCAACCACCCTGTTTTAGTTTAACGTTAGTGAAGAGTCAACATCCTCCTCCTTGTGTTCGATTCGGTTTAAGCTTGAATTGGAGGGAAAACAAGAGAACCTCCAGAGGAAATAAAATGTTCGAGGGCGCCCTGAATATTGTTTAGATAGATTTCTGTTCCTGAATTGGACAGATGTGTGCCGTCGTTACGATAAAGATTTACTTCTCTGGCACGAAGGTTACAGTGCCTTATGGCGCACCCTCCTATACTTATTACTTGGTTTCTTACCAAGAGGTTCACTCGTTTACGAGTTTTTTCAATAGATTTGCCATTGTTGGCATTGTGCCAGTATCGTCTTTGCAATATATCGGACCATACAATAAGCGTATTTGGCATTAAGGCGTGTATACGAAGAATGTCGCATATTATGTTTTCTGCTAGTTGCCAGCCTTTAACGGTGCCAAGATCGTTTGACCCAAGCTGTATAACAACAAATTTCGGAGGAGGATGTCTTCTCAAAAGAAACTCAATCTTTGGAATTAATTCCTTCCAAACCATACCCCTTTTCCCGAACCAAAACCCTTGAAAACCTACATTATGGAGACCAAGATGACGTCCCCCGTGTCTTGAAACCACTTCTTTACCAGCCCAATATACTATACTCGATCCCAATATCCAAATAGAACGGAAACCTATAATATAAATGAAATCGTGCGAGATATTTAATAAATAATTCAGATATCTAATCGTATGTATTTCGTATAAGCAGCGGACGTCCAACGCCCCCATTTTTTTATTACGTCGTCATGAATACCAAAACGTTTAGCCTCTGTTGCGGCCCCTATTCTGAAAGAATGTGGTCGAAAATGTCCTTTGACTTCACAAAATGACAAGGCCCTTTGTAAGACGATTGAAAATTGATATCGCGTTAGATCTGATCCGTCAAAGTGCAAATAAAGATTAGAGTCGAGTGCATGTTGTCGGACTTCCAAATAACCCTTAAGAAGGTGTACCGGACATATGGAGTTATCGGTTTGACTACAAATAATCAATGTGGTACTATGTGAGTGTTGATCTGTTTTGGAACTACGTATCATTAAATGTAAGTCAACGGAGTCTTGTTTGCGGACAAGTTTTATGTCGGATATGTGAATGACGTGCTTCCCGGCTCGACCTTTACTTTGACTAGTTATTTCACCAACGCGCAGAAGTCCGAAAAAACACAAACTGAACGCGCTTTCGAACATAGTGGATTCATATACTGACGTACAAACAAAGGGGAGCGATTGAATTAATCGTTTTAATAAATTCATTGAGACTGGTAGACGCAAGTCAGCTTTCGGGGAGTTTTTCCGTTTTGAACCCTCGAGTATTTTGGTAACCAAAAACGATTTCGTATTGTCCGTGTGACCATTTAATCTATGCATTGTACTTATACCGGAAATGTAAGTAGTAATAGTACTGGCTGACAAGCCTGTGTGAGACATGTATGCAATGTAGAATAACAAATCATATAGAGGGGCGGGCCAAGTATCTTGTAAATTATACAATTTGCGAAATGATTGAAAAGATTCGACTGCCGTTTTGTATGTTTTCCACGTAGAATCTGCCATTGAAACGTTCACCAATGAATCAATTTCAGTTGTTAAAGTTTCCAGAGATGGTCTGGTATTTCGGTGCCTCGTTGGTCTGCCTCTGGACAAAGGTTCCGGAAACGCTGCCAATCACAACGAGATAAAGAATCAGCAATTTTATTTGAAATTCCAGAAATATGTAAAGCTTTGATCATAATATTATATTGTAAGGTTGACGAAACAAGATGCCTTACAAGGGACATAACTCTAACAGATTTTGAAGACTTTTTATTAATAATGTGAACCACAGATTGGTTGTCCATGTTAAAAATTATTTTCTTGTTTTTTAACTGTTCCCCCCAGATACACAGTGTAACAACAACCGGAAATAACTCGAGAAATGTAATGTCCTTAAGAATGCCCATTTCTTCCCATAATTTTGGCCAGCATTTTTGCGCCCATTTTCCTTGAAAATAAATACCAAACCCTCTGTTTTGACCACCAGCGCTGTCGGTGAACAATTCTAGGGTTTCATTTGAAGCCCATGCATTATCAGTGATAACGGTTACCTCATTATATTCTGACAAAAAGGTTAGCCAGACTTTAATATCTTCTCGCATTGATTTTGACACGCGAATTCTGTGATGAGGTTTTCTTATATTACATGTCGCATCAATAAGTCTCCTGCAAAACGCCCTACCCGGTGACACGACTTGACACGCGAAATTAAGTAACCCTATTAAGGATTGTAATTGTCGTAATGTGACCTTTTTGGACTGGACGAATAATTCGAGAGTATGCTTCAATTCAACGAGTTTTTCGTTTGGCAGCCGCAGTTCCATCGCTAACGTGTCGAACTCAATGCCTAGGAATGTTAAGATTTCTGTCGGCTCTACAGTTTTATCTTCGGCTACAGGAACCCCCCATAATTTACATATATCCCGAAAAGTTTGTAATGTGAATTGACATTTCGGGTTATCAGCTTCTGCGCCAAAGAGAAAGTCATCCAAATAGTGCAAAATATCTTTATTACCAGTCTTTTGCTCCGTAAACCAGTGTAATGCTGTTGAAATTTTTTCGAAGAGTGAGCAACTTATCGAAGTACCAAATGGGAGGCATTTATCAAAGTAGAATTTGTTATCGAAAGAAAAACTTAGTTGGTCGAAGTCAGATGGGGAGACTCTGAGTAATCGAAATGCACTCTTAATGTCAGTTTTTGCCAACTTCCCCCTTTTACCTATTCTCTTGATCATGTCTATGGCATCGTCAATGCCTGAATATCTTACGGTGCAAAACTCTGGATCAATGAAATCATTGACCGAATACTGGGTTGGGTATGAAAGATTATGGATCAGTCGAAAATCGCCGTTCTTCTTTCTTACGAGAAAAATTGGGGATACCCTAAAGGTAGGCATCGGAGGGTAATCGAATGGGCCAGCCACTCTGCCTAGATCAATTTCTTTAAATATCTTTTCCCGTACTTCTCGAATTTTTTGACTGAACTGGTAACCTAGGTCCATTGTATTGTAATTTAAATCCATGTTTTAGCCCCCGAATTAATTCTGTTTTTACATTCCCGAACGGGTAAAAAGACAAAGATTTCTCAACCTCGTGCACACAAATAGGGGAGCTACCAAGTGAATAAAGGTACGAGTTATTTGTTATTACAGAACTTGAAGGGATGGTCCCCTGCGCAATTTGAACATTTGTGTGCATATCTACTTTTGTCCGTATGAACATTTACCTTTGTTGAAGTTCCAGCAGGATCGAAATCCACGCTGGGTGTTGCCTTTTTGGCTTTGAGGGGTTTTCCCCCTTTTGAAGTCTGGAAGAAAGGGCTCGTTTTTGCTCTCTAACTTCTGGCTCACATTTGTATTGTCAAAGTGTGCGTATTTAGCAGGGGTGGAGACGTGTAAAAGCCATAGCTCCATATCGATGTCACCCCATGGAGTGTGTGGATATCTAGCTTTGCGAAGACGATATTGTTCGTCATATGCGGCCCAACCCGTACCTGATCCCCGCGAGGCCACAAGGCGTACATTAAACATGTATTTCAGATATTCCTGGCCTTTGTTAGGCCATTTTTCGAGCATAACCCCCATGAATATCATAAAGGCCGATGTCCATACATGTATGTTGGAAATTGCTGCGATTTTTGGCTGTGTGACTGTCAACTGACCACCCTTTATGGAAAGGTCGCCGCTAAGTTGCGAGCTCTCGGACCGACTTTAGGAGGACATACAAATCAATATATTCCCCTGCCCAAATTTTTTCCTTAATTTTTAATGGAATGTGAGCGCTAAACGGGTCAGTGAAACTAGGTGTAAATGTTGGCATTTGGCTCTCATGTACAACACCCATTCCCATGAAACCCCGAGAATCCCCAGAAAACTCTAAATTTGTACCTTGTTGTAACGTACCATTGGACTGGCTGCGTGGATCTGCAGTATACTGTGCTCTGGTACTGATAGGCGCCATGGAGACATCATTTTGCATGCTCGGTTGTGAAACGGCTGCCCTTTGGTAAATCAATTCATGGTCTGTATTTTGTGCTGGGTTCACTGGACGAGTCTCGGTGCCACTAACTTGTGTGTGACGAAGGGTTTCGCTTGAACTTTCCGCACTGATGTGGCCATGTGTCCGTGCATCATGCATGGTCTGAGTGTGTGAAGGGTTTCTTCCGGGCCATCCTGATGTAGACGGTGTCGGTGCGTTCATGCTCGTGTCATTCTGACGATTGTTACCATCATTGTGTGTTTGTATGTCGGTAAAAGTTCTGGTGTTACTACGTGATACCACTGGAAGCACGTTGTAGCTATCTGTTTCTTGTCTCTGCTGTCTGTTTGAAGTTTTTTGTCGTTTTGGTCCCGATCCTTGTGTCATCTGTGATTTTGCAGATTGTTTCCTCTGCCTTTTTGGAGGTTTCATTTCGTTGATGGTGGTGGATTCAATCGATTTACATTTGTTTTGTAAATTTTTTGTTGACAATGTGCCTGTTGTCGAAAATTGGATGCTGGGAATGTGTGACGTCGCAGATTGTATAAATGACGTTCGCTATCCGGAGACAATCCGGTTTTCGGATTTCCAAAATTCTAAAACTTAAGTTAAGACTAAGTTCACTTTTATTAAATCCGTTTATCCTTTAACGATAAACTTAATTATTACAGCCTTTAAGAGATCAAATATATGCTACATGTCAACATGTGTTTAGTTTATGTTGTGATGCTCGCTACGATTTCCGAGTTAAAATAATATTCGGTTCGTCTTTACTGCCATTTGTGTTGTAGGGAGTTCATCATGTCATTTATATTTGCTTATGTATAACACGTTATATATTAATACATATCATATAATGTTCGTGTTGTTTATCTGTAACACGACTGAACTGCTTTCCCTTCCGGGGCACCCGAGTTCACCACCTGGGTTTTTGTATAACTCGAGTTGCTCAATCTTTAGTTATCTATGCAGTATGTTGTAGATTATTATTTGTCCGGGCTCGTTCTTTTCTATTGACTTTTGTATTGTCTGTCGCCTTCTATTGACTTTTGTATTGTCTGTTGCATTCTATTGACTTTTGTATTGTCTGTCGCCCTTCTATTGACTTTTGTATTGTCTGTCGCCTTCTATTGACTTTTGTATTGTCTGTCGCCTTCTATTGACTTTTGTATTGTCTGTCGCCTTCTATTGACTTTTGTATTGTCTGTCGCCCTTCTATTGACTTTTGTATTGTCTGTCGCCTTCTATTGACTTTTGTATTGTCTGTCGCCTTCTATTGACTTTTGTATTGTCTGTCGCCTTCTATTGACTTTTGTATTGTCTGTCGCCTTCTATTGACTTTTGTATTGTCTGTCGCCTTCTATTGACTTTTGTATTGTCTGTCGCCCTTCTATTGACTTTTGTATTGTCTGTCGCCTTCTATTGACTTTTGTATTGTCTGTCGCCCTTCTATTGACTTTTGTATTGTCTGTCGCCTTCTATTGACTTTTGTATTGTCTGTCGCCTTCTATTGACTTTTGTATTGTCTGTCGCCTTCTATTGACTTTTGTATTGTCTGTCGCCTTCTATTGACTTTTGTATTGTCTGTCGCCCTTCTAGTGACTTTTGTATTGTCTGTCGCCTTCTATTGACATTTGTATTGTCTGTCGCCTTCTATTGACTTTTGTATTGTCTGTCGCCTTCTATTGACTTTTGTATTGTCTGTCGCTTTCTATTGACTTTTGTATTGTCTGTCGCCTTCTATTGACTTTTGTATTGTCTGTCGCCTTCTATTGACTTTTGTATTGTCTGTCGCCTTCTATTGACTTTTGTATTGTCTGTCGCCCTTCTATTGACTTTTGTATTGTCTGTCGCCTTCTATTGACTTTTGTATTGTCTGTCGCCTTCTATTGACTTTTGTATTGTCTGTCGCCCTTCTATTGACTTTTGTATTGTCTGTCGCCCTTCTATTGACTTTTGTATTGTCTGTCGCCTTCTATTGACTTTTGTATTGTCTGTCGCCTTCTATTGACTTTTGTATTGTCTGTCGCCTTCTATTGACTTTTGTATTGTCTGTCGCCTTCTATTGACTTTTGTATTGTCTGTCGCCTTCTATTGACTTTTGTATTGTCTGTCGCCCTTCTATTGACTTTTGTATTGTCTGTCGCCCTTCTATTGACTTTTGTATTGTCTGTCGTCTTCTATTGACTTTTGTATTGTCTGTCGCCTTCTATTGACTTTTGTATTGTCTGTCGCCTTCTATTGACTTTTGTATTGTCTGTCGCCTTCTATTGACTTTTGTATTGTCTGTCGCCCTTCTATTGACTTTTGTATTGTCTGTCGCCTACTATTGACTTTTGTATTGTCTGTCGCCTTCTATTGACTTTTGTATTGTCTGTCGCCTTCTATTGACTTTTGTATTGTCTGTCGCCCTTCTATTGACTTTTGTATTGTCTGTCGCCCTTCTATTGACTTTTGTATTGTCTGTCGCCCTTCTATTGACTTTTGTATTGTCTGTCGCCTTCTATTGACTTTTGTATTGTCTGTCGCCTTCTATTGACTTTTGTATTGTCTGTCGCCCTTCTATTGACTTTTGTATTGTTTGTCGCCCTTCTATTGACTTTTGTATTGTCTGTCGCCTTCTATTGACTTTTGTATTGTCTGTCGCCTTCTATTGACTTTTGTATTGTCTGTCGCCTTCTATTGACTTTTGTATTGTCTGTCGCCTTCTATTGACTTTTGTATTGTCTGTCGCCTTCTATTGACTTTTGTATTGTCTGTCGCCTTCTATTGACTTTTGTATTGTCTGTCGCCCTTCTATTGACTTTTGTATTGTCTGTCGCCCTTCTATTGACTTTTGTATTGTCTGTCGCCTTCTATTGACTTTTGTATTGTCTGTCGCCTTCTATTGACTTTTGTATTGTCTGTCGCCTTCTATTGACTTTTGTATTGTCTGTCGCCTTCTATTGACTTTTGTATTGTCTGTCGCCTTCTATTGACTTTTGTATTGTCTGTCGCCTTCTATTGACTTTTGTATTGTCTGTCGCCTTCTATTGACTTTTGTATTGTCTGTCGCCTTCTATTGACTTTTGTATTGTCTGTCGCCCTTCTATTGACTTTTGTATTGTCTGTCGCCCTTCTATTGACTTTTGTATTGTCTGTCGCCTTCTATTGACTTTTGTATTGTCTGTCGCCTTCTATTGACTTTTGTATTGTCTGTCGCCCTTCTATTGACTTTTGTATTGTCTGTCGCCTTCTATTGACTTTTGTATTGTCTGTTGCCTTCTATTGACTTTTGTATTGTCTGTCGCCTTCTATTGACTTTTGTATTGTCTGTCGCCTTCTATTGACTTTTGTATTTTCTGTCGCCTTCTATTGACTTTTGTATTGTCTGTCGCCTTCTATTGACTTTTGTATTGTCTGTCGCCCTTCTATTGACTTTTGTATTGTCTGTCGCCCTTCTATTGACTTTTGTATTGTCTGTTGCCTTCTATTGACTTTTGTATTGTCTGTCGCCTTCTATTGACTTTTGTATTGTCTGTCGCCTTCTATTGACTTTTGTATTGTCTGTCGCCTTCTATTGACTTTTGTATTGTCTGTCGCCTTCTATTGACTTTTGTATTGTCTGTCGCCTTCTATTGACTTTTGTATTGTCTGTCGCCTTCTATTGACTTTTGTATTGTCTGTCGCCTTCTATTGACTTTTGTATTGTCTGTCGCCTTCTATTGACTTTTGTATTATCTGTCGCCTTCTATTGACTTTTGTATTGTCTGTCGCCCTTCTATTGACTTTTGTATTGTCTGTCGCCCTTCTATTGACTTTTGTATTGTCTGTCGCCTTCTATTGACTTTTGTATTGTCTGTCGCCTTCTATTGACTTTTGTATTGTCTGTCGCCCTTCTATTGACTTTTGTATTGTCTGTCGCCTTCTATTGACTTTTGTATTGTCTGTCGCCCTGATTTACGGCTTCTGATTACCTCTCTAACTCTGGTATCTTCAAAGTTTTCTTTTTCATCTTGAGTGTAATTCATTGCACTGTGTGTGTGTTTGTTTATAATGTTTGTTCTGTATCAGCATACACATTTCAAGAAAATACACCACAGGTGTTAACAGAAGTCGTAGATTGGTTCGATTATTACCTGTTTCACGTAACATGATGGGACAAAGTGATTTGTGGTATGTCGGTGGCAATTTCCGGATATTCTGATTTCGCCCTAATCCTAACACTTCACATCTTAATGATAGCTATGCGAATGTTTTATGGTTAAGAAAAGTTGAAGATACCAAAAGGTGTGAATCGAAAATCAGACAACACAAGTTACGTCAAAAGAAAAAGGACAAGAGAACAAACACTGGTCTACAAACATTTCACAGATAACTAAAAATTGACCAACACAAACCCTACTTAAATCAGGAACTGTAAGTAATTCATGCTCGGTTTTCTTCGCTTTTTGTGTTTTTTGTGTTTTCACGTGCGAGTAAAATACCAACCCCCCTCAAATATAACATTTATAGGCAAGAAGGTAAAATACCGACCCCCTCAAATATAACATTCATAGGCAAGAAGGTAAAATACCGACCCCCCTCAAATAAAACATTTATAGGCAAGAAGGTAAAATACCGACCCCCTCAAATATAACATTTATAGGCAAGAAGGTAAAATACCGACCCCCTCAAATATAACATTTATAGGCAAGAACTGAAGAAGGTAAAATACCGACCCCCTCAAATATAACATTTATAGGCAAGAACTGAAGAAGGTAAAATACCGACCCCCTCAAATATAACATTTATAGGCAAGAAGGTAAAATACCGATCCCCTCAAATATAACATTTATAGGCAAGAAGGTAAAATACCGACCCCCTCAAATATAACATTTATAGGCAAGAAGGTAAAATACCGACCCCCTCAAATATAACATTAATAGGCAAGAAGTTAGAATACCGACCCCCTCAAATATAACATTTATAGGCAAGAAGGTAGAATACCGACCCCCTCAAATATAACATTTATAGGCAAGAAGGTAAAATACCGACCCCCTCAAATATAAAATTTATAGGCAAGAAGGTAAAATACCGACCCCCCTCAAATATAACATTTATAGGCAAGAAGGTAAAATACCGACCCCCCTCAAATATAACATTTATAGGCAAGAAGGTAAAATACTGACCCCCTCAAATATAACATTCATAGGCAAGAAGGTAAAATACCGATCCCCCTCAAATATAACATTTATAGGCAAGAAGGTAAAATACCGACCCCCTCAAATATAACATTTATAGGCAAGAAGGTAAAATACCGACCCCCTCAAATATAACATTAATAGGCAAGAAGTTAGAATACCGACCCCCTCAAATATAACATTTATAGGCAAGAACTGAAGAAGGTAAAATACCGACCCCCTCAAATATAACATTTATAGGCAAGAAGGTAAAATACCGACCCCCCTCAAATATAACATTTATAGGCAAGAAGGTAAAATACCGACCCCCCTCAAATATAACATTTATAGGCAAGAAGGTAAAATACTGACCCCCTCAAATATAACATTCATAGGCAAGAAGGTAAAATACCGATCCCCCTCAAATATAACATTTATAGGCAAGAAGGTAAAATACCGACCCCCTCAAATATAACATTTATAGGCAAGAAGGTAAAATACCGACCCCCTCAAATATAACATTAATAGGCAAGAAGTTAGAATACCGACCCCCTCAAATATAACATTTATAGGCAAGAACTGAAGAAGGTAAAATACCGACCCCCTCAAATATAACATTTATAGGCAAGAAGGTAAAATACCGACCCCCTCAAATATAACATTTATAGGCAAGAAGATAAAATACTGACCCCCCTCAAATATAACATTTATAGGCAAGAAGGTAAAATACCGATCCCCCTCAAATATAACATTTATAGGCAAGAAGGTAAAATACCGACCCCCTCAAATATAACATTAATAGGCAAGAAGATAAAATACTGACCCCCCTCAAATATAACATTTATAGGCAAGAAGGTAAAATACTGACCCCCCTCAAATATAACATTTATAGGCAAGAAGGTAAAATACCGACCCCCTCAAATATAACATTCATAGGCAAGAAGGTAAAATACCGACCCCCCTCAAATAAAACATTTATAGGCAAGAAGGTAAAATACCGACCCCCTCAAATATAACATTTATAGGCAAGAAGGTAAAATACCGACCCCCTCAAATATAACATTTATAGGCAAGAACTGAAGAAGGTAAAATACCGACCCCCTCAAATATAACATTTATAGGCAAGAACTGAAGAAGGTAAAATACCGACCCCCTCAAATATAACATTTATAGGCAAGAAGGTAAAATACCGATCCCCTCAAATATAACATTTATAGGCAAGAAGGTAAAATACCGACCCCCTCAAATATAACATTTATAGGCAAGAAGGTAAAATACCGACCCCCTCAAATATAACATTAATAGGCAAGAAGTTAGAATACCGACCCCCTCAAATATAACATTTATAGGCAAGAAGGTAACATACCGACCCCCTCAAATATAACATTTATAGGCAAGAAGGTAGAATACCGACCCCCTCAAATATAACATTTATAGGCAAGAAGGTAAAATACCGACCCCCTCAAATATAAAATTTATAGGCAAGAAGGTAAAATACCGACCCCCCTCAAATATAACATTTATAGGCAAGAAGGTAAAATACCGACCCCCCTCAAATATAACATTTATAGGCAAGAAGGTAAAATACTGACCCCCTCAAATATAACATTCATAGGCAAGAAGGTAAAATACCGATCCCCCTCAAATATAACATTTATAGGCAAGAAGGTAAAATACCGACCCCCTCAAATATAACATTTATAGGCAAGAAGGTAAAATACCGACCCCCTCAAATATAACATTAATAGGCAAGAAGTTAGAATACTGACCCCCCTCAAATATAACATTTATAGGCAAGAAGGTAAAATACTGACCCCCCTCAAATATAACATTTATAGGCAAGAAGGTAAAATACCGACCCCCCTCAAATATAACATTTATAGGCAAGAAGGTAAAATACCGACCCCCTCAAATATAACATTAATAGGCAAGAAGTTAGAATACCGACCCCCTCAAATATAACATTTATAGGCAAGAACTGAAGAAGGTAAAATACCGACCCCCTCAAATATAACATTTATAGGCAAGAAGGTAAAATACTGACCCCCCTCAAATATAACATTTATAGGCAAGAAGGTAAAATACCGACCCCCTCAAATATAACATTTATAGGCAAGAAGGTAAAATACCGACCCCCTCAAATATAACATTAATAGGCAAGAAGTTAGAATACCGACCCCCTCAAATATAACATTTATAGGCAAGAACTGAAGAAGGTAAAATACCGACCCCCTCAAATATAACATTTATAGGCAAGAAGGTAAAATACCGACCCCCCTCAAATATAACATTTATAGGCAAGAAGGTAAAATACTGACCCCCTCAAATATAACATTTATAGGCAAGAACTGAAGAAGGTAAAATACCGACCCCCTCAAATATAACATTTATAGGCAAGAAGGTAAAATACCGACCCCCTCAAATATAACATTTATAGGCAAGAAGATAAAATACTGACCCCCCTCAAATATAACATTTATAGGCAAGAAGGTAAAATACCGATCCCCCTCAAATATAACATTTATAGGCAAGAAGGTAAAATACCGACCCCCTCAAATATAACATTTATAGGCAAGAAGATAAAATACTGACCCCCCTCAAATATAACATTTATAGGCAAGAAGGTAAAATACTGACCCCCCTCAAATATAACATTTATAGGCAAGAAGGTAAAATACCGACCCCCCTCAAATATAACATTTATAGGCAAGAAGGTAAAATACTGACCCCCTCAAATATAACATTTATAGGCAAGAAGGTAAAATACCGACCCCCTCAAATATAACATTTATAGGCAAGAAGGTAAAATACCGACCCCCCTCAAATATAACATTTATAGGCAAGAAGGTAAAATACCGACCCCCCTCAAATATAACATTTATAGGCAAGAAGGTAAAATACCGACCCCCTCAAATATAACATTTATAGGCAAGAACTGAAGAAGGTAAAATACCGACCCCCTCAAATATAACATTTATAGGCAAGAAGGTAAAATACCGATCCCCTCAAATATAACATTTATAGGCAAGAAGGTAACATACCGACCCCCTCAAATATAACATCTATAGGCAAGAAGGTAAAATACCGACCCCCTCAAATATAACATTTATAGGCAAGAAGGTAAAATACCGACCCCCTCAAATATAACATTTATAGGCAAGGATGTAAAATACCGACCCCCTCAAATATAACATTCATAGGTAAGAAGGTAAAATACCGACCCCCTCAAATATAACATTTATAGGCAAGAAGGTAACATACCGACCCCCTCAAATATAACATCTATAGGCAAGAAGGTAAAATACCGACCCCCTCAAATATAACATTTATAGGCAAGAAGGTAAAATACCGACCCCCTCAAATATAACATTTATAGGCAAGAAGGTAAAATACCGACCCCTTCAAATATAACATTTATAGGCAAGAAGGTAAAATATCGATCCCCTCAAATATAACATTTATAGGCAAGAAGGTAAAATACCGACCCCCTCAAATATAACATTTATAGGCAAGAGGGTAAAATATCGATCCCCTCAAATATAACATTTATAGGCAAGAAGGTAAAATACCGACCCCCTCAAATATAACATTTATAGGCAAGAACTGAAGAAGGTAAAATACCGACCCCTTCAAATATAACATTTATAGGCAAGAAGGTAGAATACCGACCCCCTCAAATATAACATTTATAGGCAAGAAGGTAAAATACCGACCCCCTCAAATATAACATTTATAGACAAGAAGGTAAAATACCGACCCCCTCAAATATAACATTTATAGGCAAGAAGGTAAAATACCGACCCCCTCAAATATAACATTTATAGGTAAGAAGGTAAAATATCGATCCCCTCAAATATAACATTTATAGGCAAGAAGGTAAAATATCGATCCCCTCAAATATAACATTTATAGGCAAGAAGGTAAAATATCGATCCCCTCAAATATAACATTTATAGGCAAGAAGGTAAAATATCGATCCCCTCAAATATAACATTTATAGGCAAGAAGGTAAAAACAAAATGTATTTAAATTTGTTACATTTTCAAGCTCATCCTACCAGCCTGATCAATGCAGTACCTGTGGAGATATTAATCATCTTACCTGCATCATTATGATATACTCTAAAGTTATCAGAATGTTCATGTCCAAAGTGCATGCCAACGATCAGTTCTCCATATGTCATTATTATTTCGTTTAGTCTAGTATTATAATGTTCATACATCCAAGCACCATCACCAGTTGGTTTCACACCAGGGGGAACATGTCCTGTTATAAGAACCTGTTAAAATAACATATTTTTAGATCAATTAAGAATAAAGAAACTCTAAATGTGTGACCAGTCATTACCAGTTGGCATCATACCAAGTGGAACATGTTATGTTATAAGATAACCTGTTAAAAGAATGTGATTTAGAACAAGAATTAAAAACAAAATACTAAATGTGTCACAATAAAAGTAACCAGAAGCCATAAATCGAAGAAGAACAGACAATACAATGGCCAAAAGAAAAAGGGCAAACAATGAGATTACAAAACACTACACAGAAAACTAAAGATTAAGCAACACGAACCCCACAAAAAACCGGGGTGCACTCATGTGCTGTGGATGGGTGAGCAGTTCCTGCTCCACTTGTGCCACCCGTTATTCCGACAGCAGAGCATCTATGTCAACTAAATTTACTTGTGATTCATATTCAATCTGAAGTCACACATCAAAAATATCATCGCATTGAATTGTCTATCTTGGTCGTAAATACAATTGAAACAGCAGAGAAGAGTGATTTTGGTCCGACTATCGAATCAACGAACCGTCGGACTAACGGACAGTCAGACTAACGGAATGTTGGACCTACGGACTGTCTGACTATAGCGAACTGTCAGACTAACGGGTCGTTGGACTATCGGGTTGTTGGATTATAGCCAAGACCCAAAATTCCCACAACACTAGTGTTTTCTCCAAAAGACTTTCACATTATTTGTCATCCAAATCTTTTGATTATAAGCGTACATTATGAGGGTTGTTAAAAGTCGTGTCGTGTGCACTAGGTTAGATATTGATGTTTTTATTTGCTCATTATTTTCTTAACTATATTCGACTATAAAAATGAGATTGACTTTTTCCGGGAATTTTTTTTTTCAAATTGCCTTAAATGACTATAATATATACAAAATCGTTTTACCTTCTCATTGGCTGTTAAGGCTGACTTCAGCGTATTATCAAGCCAAGCAAACTGGTCAGCAGGATCATCAATGTTGTCCACCTGTTTGTTCGAGGTGTAGTATAGATTTGTATTCAGGCCTACAATTCTCAGACCAGTAGGAGTCTTTAATGTGTAATAAGCACCTGTTTCACAATAATACTAAATTAGTGGAATAACTCAAATATATCAGCATATAATTATGTTTATCATCGACACCGGATATTGCTACTTTAAACACAGACTGTTTTGACGATTTACCGATGGGAGTGTACATTGACTAAAATATAGACACATGACGTTACAATGGCGGCAGCGGTGATGGCATGAAATTGAAACGTTTTTCATGTAATCATTAACTTGGATACTTCGTCAGGCCAGGCACACATGTGTTAAAATGGCTAAGCTTCTGGATTGCATTGTAGGTTATAACGAAATGATTATCGGACAGTCTTTTATAGGATACTTCGTCAGGCCAGGCACACATGTGTTAAAATGGCTAAGCTTCTGGATTGCATTGTAGGTTATAACGAAATGATTATCCGACAGTCTTTTATAGGATACTTCGTCAGACCAGGCACACATGTGTTAAAATGGCTAAGCTTCTGGATTGCATTGTAGGTTATAACGAAATGATTATCGGGCAGTCTTTTATAAACAGTGAGTGATTCTCGTTTAACGCCAAATGAGTAATTTTTAAGCTATATCATAGCGAGAATAAGTTATAATAAATGAAATGATGATGATATATATCCACTTTGTACAACACGTCTAGCTGAATCTTGATAGTACTAGATCACTGACACGATAGTCTGCATTCGGACACATTATCCTGATTCTGAGCCAACCAGTCTTTGTTCCTACTCCTTAAAGCTGCGTGCTTAGTGGTGAAGCAGAAAAAACAAATGTTATAGTCTTCGGTTTAACCTTTAACCCGTCCGGGTCTTGAACCCACGATCTACTGCGCTTCTGGAGAGCATGCTAACCGTTACACTACAAATGCGGTCTATTTCTTGCATTGCTTTGTAGAAGATTTCTCTCGAAAAACCAATACATATTTTTGCATAATACTCACCTTTAAGAAATGTGTCAGAATTGCTTTCGTCAATCCAACTTTTCCATCTTTCGAAAGATCTATTGTAGAGTTCGTTACCGTGGTCGGGAAATTGATTATGCGGGAAATAATCATGATTTCCTAATGTTGCATAAACGGGGGTGTTTTGAAAAGTATCCTTGAGTAAATTTGTTAAGTTTCCTAATAACGCATCATGGATATCAAAATTGACGTTATCATCACTTGTATGTGGTGTATTGTCTCTGAAATAAAAACAATATACATGTATTTCAAGAAATAAGAATAGTCCCATCAGAGTCCACTAGACGATTATACAATGTTTTCGGTTAGATGTGTTATCTTCGAGCAAGAAAACACCATACCTGTATGTACACACACAAGGCCAGTTATATAGACCCATTCACTGTACTGAATCAGGATGACTGTACTTAGTTTTATTGACAGGTCGAATTAATGTAAGGTCAGTTTTGTTTCTATCAAAATATTAGGAATATCAATCGAATATACTACTAGATATAGGACATAGTTTTATTTTCTACAACAACATAACAGAACTAACATTTTGAACAAAAACATAACAGCACTCACATGTTCCACAACAACATAACAACACTCACATTTTTCACAAAAACATAACAGCACTCACATGTTCCACGACAACATAACAGCACTCACATTTTCCACAAAAACACAACAGCACTCACATTTACCACAACATAACAGCACTCACATTTTTCACAAAAACATAACGGCACTCACATTTTTCACAACATAACAGCACTCGCATTTTCCACAACAACATAACAGCACTCACATTTTTCACAAAAAATATAACAGCACTGACATTTTGAACAACAACATAACAGCACTCACATTTTCCACAAAAACACAACAGCACTCACATTTACCACAACATAACAGCACTCACATTTTCTACAGCAACATAACAGCACTCACATTTTCCACAATAACATAATAGCACTCACATTTTATACAGCAACATAACAGCACTCACATTTTCTACAGCAACATAACAGCACTCACATTTTCCACAACAACATAACAGCACTCACATTTTTCACAACATAACAACACTCACATTTTCCACAGCAACATAACAGCACTCACATTTTCCACAACAACATAACATCACTCACATGTTCTACAACAACATAACAGCACTCACATTTTCCACAACAACATGACAGCACTCACATTTTCCACAACAACATAACAGCACTCACATTTTTCACAACATAACAACACTCACATTTTCCACAGCAACATAACAGCACTCATATTTTCCACAGCAACATAACAGCACTCATATTTTCCACAGCAACATAACAGCACTCACATTTTTCACAGCAACATAACAGCACTCACATTTTCCACAACAACATAACAGCACTCACATTTTCCACAGCAACATAACAGCACTCACATTTTTCACAGCAACATAACAGCACTCACATTTTCCACAACAACATAACAGCACTCACATTTTCCACAACAACACACCAGCACTCACATTTTCCACAACAACATAACAGCACTCACGTTTCCCACAACAACATAACAGCACTCACATTTTGAACAACAACATAACAGCACTCACATTTTCCACAGCAACATAACAGCACTCACATTTTCCACAACAACATAACAGCACTCACATTTTCCACAACACCATAACAACACTTATATTTTCCACAACAACATAACAGCACTCACATTTTCGGACCATTAGCAAGAATCAACACAATTATGAAAGCTATGACGTAACGATAGTCGATATAGCATTCATCGGAGATAATCCACGGGTAACTGCCACTGGTTTCGCTCCTCTTATCAATGCATTTTGCAAGGAACTCTTTTTTTAAACTGGTTTGATTGGTTGTAAAATTGTTTTAAAATGACTTATGAGTTCATCCCCGGTTTTTATTGTGGTTCGTGTTGCTCGAGCTTTGGTTTTCTGTGTAGTGTTTTGTAGATCGCTATCTGTCCTTGTCCTTTTCCGTTTGGTCATTTTATTGTCTGTTCTTCGATTTACGGCTCCTGATTACTCCTTTGATATCTTCAAACTTTTTTTATGTATCATTCATGACTACTACGAGTATTCCTCTGTCAGTTGACTACGCGCAATTGACCTACAGGTGATTATTGGAGAGTATCAGATTGTGATCATCCGTGTGTTGTCAACGACGTGGGCATGTATACAACATTCCAACAGTTTCTCTGTTGCCAAGTGTCAATGGGGTTGACAAACTTCGCATATATCCAAGATATATAAAGCGAAAACTGGAAACTAGGATATGATCTATTGTAATCATTGTAGTATAGGTGTTTTTGTAATCACGGTGCTCATCGTGTCCATTGTACCACAAGGATGTATAAACTAATTGGATGTTAGAATGTTTGGTAGAGAGCAACAGTGTACCACAAGGATGTATAAACTAATTGGATGTTAGAATGTTTGGTAGAGAGCAACATTGTAATGTATGAATAAATGAAAATCCCAAGAGAAACGCACTGCAAGTCCTAAAATAGCAACAAACATAAGTTTTACATGTACCCTGTCCATAATATGAAGTCTGCATCAGGTTTCAGTGACTTCATGGCTCTCACACTGTCATTCACTAGTCGCCAGGGGGCGTCACACCAATAGTCACCATAGATACCATATGTTTCTACAACGTCGTTACAAGATAGGTCTTGTCCCATGTAGGTATAATCCCAGTGAAAATCTGTCACGTGCCAGAAATATCCTGTAATATTTAGAATATGTATAATCTGTGCCGAACTGATTGAGTATTGATGAAGATGATGAATGTTATTAATTATATATACATGATAGTAGCAATCATTATGGCAAACACTGTGAACATCAATTTGTGAAAAGTTTCTGATATAATAAATTTATTATCAAATTAAAACCAAATGGAGACACGACAGTATTTGTTTACATGTACCATTGGCTGTATGGAGTGTTTTATTGATATAGTGTCTATAGTGTCTGTGGGTGGTTCATTTAACTGGTACTATGACTATGGTATTGATCTGCTAGTCGTTATATTTTGCTACAAATTCTTTGTTGTCGGGAATATTGTGTTTCTATTTGTAAACGGTGATCACTGTCCAAGAACGAAATTTTGTTATAAAGAGTTATCAATTTAAAACATTTTGATTTGTACCGACGCCACGAACTGTTTTACCACCATTCAAATCACAGATATGTTATGAACAGAAAAAGATGTCCTTGTAAAATGATGAGAGGAGAGGAACGTGTGTCAATTACCCGTGTAAGTGATATGTTGTGAAAACTACTACAGAGGTAATAGAAGCGGTAACACGAAAAAGGACAAGCATTGATCTACAAAACACTACACAGAAAACAAACTGAAGATTGTCAAACATGGACCCCACTAAATAACGAGGGTGAACTCAGATGACCCGGAAATAGGAGATAGTAGTAGTGACATTCGGTGACATTATATGAGATGTACATTGTATCAAATAAGCTACCATTATATTTCGAAAACCATTATTATAATACCATATGGTAAAAACTAATCAGATATTTTGCATTACTCATACTTTGTCGTAAGATAAGGACAATTTCCTCAATGACCAACACCCTACCCTTAAAATACAAAAAGATGAATATATGTGTATCGATCGCAGAATCGTGGTTCAAATCAATTACATGTACATGTATACCTAATCGGGGAACACCACACGTACAAGATAACTTACCTATATCTGCGTCCACCATGCTAGCCATTACAACAGTTAGGATTACACTATTAAGAAGACAAGACATATTCGCTTCTTCTTCTTCTTGTTTATTTATCTATTATGATGTGTTAATCACTGTACATGTACTGTCCCTGTAACATACAGATTTATGAATAAAATTATAGTAACCAACGAGAGTGAGTGGGCGGAGCATATGTACTCTTTATGTTACTTTGTATCATTAGCTTTAGAGTTCTAGATTAGATATGTAGAAACAAACACTGTCTTAACTTAATGCCCGGCCACGGATATTACATTAACTGTGATTAAATTCGACAATTTTTTGACAATTTTTTAAGTATGGCAGGAAATTTGGATCTTCGTACGCCTAGTTCATTTAAAGTGCTTGGAGATAATACAAACCTACCCAAAGCATGGGAACAATATTTCAAATGATTCGAGTATTATTTGAAAGTAACAGGAGTTACAAAAGATGAACAGACACGTGCTTTGCTTTTACACGTAGCCGGAGAAGAGGTACAAGACATTATAGAGACACTTGACAATACAGGTACTAAATACGATCAAGCAGTTGCCGCATTACCGGTAAGTGACTACTTCAAACCGAGAAAACACATATCGTTTGAAAGACATGTATTTCGTCACGCAAAGCAAAAGAAAGACGAGACAATAGATAATTTCATTGTCAGACTTTCGAAACTTTCTGTTTCGTGTGAGTATACAGTTGATCAAAAAGAAGACATGATCCGTGATCAAGTTGTAGATGGGTGTAAGTCTACAGAATTACGTCGGAAATTACTTGCCGTTGAAAATCTGACATTAGACAAAGTTCGCAAGATTGCTAGAACGTATGAACTTTCAGTAACACACGCATCGAAAATGGATAAAGGTGAAGATTCAACAAAAGATACAAAAGAGTAAGAAGTCAACAAAGTACAAAAGAAGAAGCGAACTCAATTCAAGCCGAGGGGAGCACCTAGAACATTTAACAGACCACCTCCGACAAATTTTACCCGTCGAACAGCGCAATGCTATCGTTGTGGCCGAAGTGGACATTATGGGAAGAAATGCCAAATAACTCGAGACGCCATATGTAGAAAATGTGGAAAGTCCGGACATTTTGCAAAAGTCTGTAAAACTAAACAATTCACAACCGGGAAATTAAATTCAGTGAACCAATATTTTGAGGAAGAAAGCGACCAGGAAATTTTCACGTTAAGTGGCAAGGATGATGCTATAATTTCAATTGAAATTGAGGGTCAGTCAATTAATTTTCTTATTGATTCAGGTTCATCTTATTAATGCAATTGACAAGCAAACTTTTGAAAAACTGAATACTCGAAAAAGCATGCTTGAGAAAACAACTACAAAAATATTTCCATATGGCAGTTCTAAACCAATACCGTTAATTGGAAAAACTCAAAGGAATGCAACTGTAAACAATGAAACGTGTGCGATAGAATTTCATGTTATTGCAGGCAATGGAAAGCCATTATTAGGTCGTAAATCAGCGACAGAGTTAGGTTTGTTACACATAGGATCAGTAAATTGTATGCGTAAATCAACAACCGATGAAATCATAGGGTCATATCAGGACAGATTTACAGGTTTAGGAAAATTAAAAGATTTCAAATTAGAGCTTCACGTTGACGAATCCATAAAACCAGTTGCGCAAACGGCACGCAAAATTCCGTTTAAAATGAAGAAACAATTAGAACATAAATTGAAAGAGTTAGAAGATTCCGATGTAATTGAAAAAGTTCAGGATCCAACTCCATGGGTCTCGCCCCTAGTCGTTGTTCCGAAAGCGAATTCAGACATCCGTATTTGTGTCGATATGAGATGCGCTAATAAAGCAGTACAGAGATAAAGATTCCCAATGCCTAATATCGAAGACATAATTCAACAAATGAACGGGTCGTCCGTATTTTCGAGACTTGATTTATCTCAGTCGTTTCATCAGATAGAATTAGATGAAGAATCACGATTTATCCCCACATTCGTGTGTCATAAAGGCCTGTATAGGTACAAACGTTTGATGTTCGGTATTAACTCTGCACCCGAAATTCATCAGCGAATTATACAACAAATACTTCAGGACCTACACAACTGTAGAAACAATGCTGACGATATTATCATATTCGCGAAAAACCAAGAGCAACACGATAAAACGCTACGATTGGTATTGCAAAGGTTACGCGACAAAAACCTTACGCTCAACAAAGCAAAATGTGAATTTAACAAGTCACAACTAAAATTCTTAGGACATACATTGTCGAAAGAGGGCGTGAAACCAGATACAGCCAAAATCAAAGCCGTAAATAACTTCAGAGTTCCGGACAATCCGACTGAAGTGAAGAGTTTCCTTGGATTAGTTAACTTTTGTGCAAAATATATTCGTGATTTCGCTACACTTGCCGAACCGTTAAGAAAATTAACGAGAAAAGAAGTTAAATGGCAATGGAATAGTGAACAGCAAATCGTGTTCGAAACATTGAAACAAAGACTAACTAGCGCCGACGTAATGAGCTACTACAACCAGAACGCGGAAACGAACATTATTGTCGAAGGTAGCCCTTTTGGTTTAGGGGCCATATTAAACCAGAAATAATCAGATGGAAATTTTAAGCCGGTAGCTTATGCAAGTAGAACTTTAAGTCCCGTAGAAAGACGCTACTCGCAGACCGAGAGAGAAGCATTAAGTATATATTGGGCTATTAAGCGATTTAACATGTATCTTTACGGAATGTGTTTGACCGTATATACAGATCATAAACCGTTAGAGGGGATTTTTACAAGTGTTCACGAAGCACCTGCTAGAATTTAGAAATGGGTGTTAGATCTTCAGCAGCACGAATTTGTTGTTAAATATTTACCAGGTCATTTAAACGCAGCTGACATCTTATCGCGTTCACCGGGAGCTGAATCATACGAAAATGACTATGAAAGTACTGAACAATTTGTGTGTTATGTCGCGCAAAATGCTGTGCAAAAAGCGATGACAATCGCCGAAATACAAGAAGCTTCAGAAAAAGACAAAACAATATGCAAAATTCGAAAATGTATCGAGAAAAACAAATGGACAAAGGAAGGTGAATTAAAACCGTATTTTATAGTACGCAAGGATTTAACCGTTCATGAGTCTATCATACTGAAAGGACGAAAACTGGTAATCCCGCGCAAACTCCGCCAACGTATTCTTCAACTTGCTCATGAGGGCCATCAAGGTGTCTTGAAAACAAAACAACTGTTACGTGAAAAAGTTTGGTGGCCGAGAATGGATAAAGATTTAGAAGAAATTATAAAAACGTGTCATGCATGTCAAATTATGGCAAGCCCGACTCAAACACCGCCAGTAAATACAACCAAACTACCAGACCGTCCGTGGAAAAAACTTGGAATTGATTTAACTGGTCCGTTTACAAACAATGAATACCTTCGTGTTGTGATCGACTATTACTCAAGATTTCCAGAGGTCGAAATTGTTCGTTCAATTACTAGTGCTACAATTATAAACAAGTTAAAAGAAATATTTGCTGTGCATGGAATATGTAGCGAACTTGTGTTAGACAACGGAAGCCAATTCGTTTCAGAAGAATTCAAGTCATATTTAGAGGAATTAGGGATTAAACTTACACGGGTAACCCCTTATTGATAGTTCCGAGATAAGAATTTAAGTCCCGTCTCCTTAGCAATTGTTGCTATGCGCCACAAGCTTATCGGTTACATTTTCAAAATGGCTGCTCAACATCCCAAGCTCGCGTCCGATTCTTTAGAAAAAATTCCCGATAATATCGCAGTTTCATTCTTACCCGACTTTGAATCGTAGTCCAAAAAGGCCTTAGAAAAGGGTTTAAATTATTTCACCCAAGGTTATATCCACAATATTAAAATTTCGGAAGCACGTGGAGCCATGCGTGTGGATGCAAGATGTTGGCGGTCAATGAGAAAAAGTCAAGATCCACACAACCTTCATGTCGAAATCGGCGATGACAAACTTTCAGAATCGTACTGTACCTGTAAAACTGGGTATATAAATCTTTTATATATTTTTGTTGTTTTTCTATCAGACAGCTTCAAGGCTAATTCAAACGATAAACAATAAATACCATTGTCCATTCTACACAGCGGGTCGTGCACGCGTATGTGTATAATCACTACGTAAACAGACGGATGCGTAGCATTATTCCGACAGCCCATAACTCCGACATCCCATTACTCCGACAACCCATTACTCCGACGGCCCATTTTTCCGACAATGCAAATTAGAACTCAATCCACAAATCCATGGTTTAACCAGGTGTATCCAACAGGATGTTCCGTCGGTCAGGCTAATCTTGACGGACCATGGCCTAGACAGAATGTTCTGGAAAGGAAAAGGAGCTTTTATCCTAGGCTGTACATCCCCGTTCAAGGCAATTATGATCGATCGACCTGGTATGGGGAAAGTTAAAAATTGATGAAAAAGTTGTGCACATTGCACAAAGGAACCAGAAAAGAGGAGTGAAGGAAAAAAGTGTAAACCGGGAGAAGCACGAGAAAAACAAAATGACGGAAGATAGCAATACGCATGGAAGCGAGGAGAGTTAAGAATTGAAGAAGGACGTATATAGTAGAAAAGGAGAGAAAGGGAGCACAATGTACATGCAGAAGAATGGAAAAAGCTCCGAAGATAGGTAGACAGTTCCCTTGTTCAGGTCAATAAATACATCGATCACTTCTGTTGAAGCACGATTGGCAACCAACATATGCGGCTAATAGAACTCCTTCCATATGCATTATGCCGCTTCCACACACGTTCATTTATTCTGCATTCCGACGTACGTTTCATGATGCGAATTGAATGCGCATCCAAAATTGTTAATGCCTTCAGACGTACGTCAAAACGTTTGCGATTTCCATTATTTACTTGAAAATATTTACATTTTCTCTACATGCAAAAAATAGTATTATTACAGTCAACTGAAATAATTATTATGCCAACTGAAAACTCCTTGTCATAGGTGTGAAGCTCTTAGAGCATGCGATGCGCATTTAATGGGCATTAAATGTACACGTGAAGGAGGCATTCATCGGTTTACAATGTATCTAAAACGTATTAAAAAACGCAATACGGTTGAACAGCATCAGGTAGTGTCTCTCCGGTCACAAATTGTGGGAGTTTAGACGTGATACTCCCGACAACAACCGATTTTGCTTACAATTAAATCTTTATTATTTAATTTTAGCCTTCCTCCTGGAGTTTATGGAAATTTTTTATTGTATTAATCATAATGTACGGTAATGGCATTTTTTTTCTCCAGATCCAGGATCAAACTAGACTAGCTCACTCACAATGGCTCTGTATCCTAAATGCAACCGTTAATGTCAGAACAAACCTTTATAATTATTTCATGCACATCTACATATGGTGTACTCCTTTGTGTAAAGTTTAATAAAAAAAATACTTTGGACGGTTTTGAAGGGTTACAAGGTTTATGGACGGGCGGGGGCGGGGGCTGGGATTTTCGTCCGGACAGATTTTTTTCCCGGTAAAAATCAGGGCAAGAAATAAAAAAAAAAATCTCCCCCTCCAATAATTTTTGTGTCGTCTCGCGTAACGGTGGCGGTGTAAACTTTTCATGATTAAATCCAAAATGTAGAAGTATTAGACCATCCGAAATTGGTACTGATATTTCTCATGTCGTCATGATCTGGATAAGGAATCTGCTAGCACCATGACATTTGACTTTGACCCCATATTTACCCTTTTGTTTAATACAGAAACAATCCGCCCAATGAGTATAAAGATTAAAGTCAGTCTTCCGTTAGGTATAGAAGAAAAACAACAGGTTTTAAGATAATTATACTACTTTTGACCATTTTTGACGGAATAATGGGTTGTCGGAGAAATGGGCTGTCGGAGCAATGGACTGTCGGAATAATGGGCCGTCGGAGCAATGGGCTGTCGGAATAATGGGCTGTCGGAATAATGACCTGACCCCAAACAGACAGCACATGCTGATCTACAACGATTGATATTTATCAAAGATAATGTCTGTTTACTAAGTTCATAATCAATGAATTGCTCTGATTTAAGATAATATTCTCTCTTTTTTTACCAAATAATTAATTATGCACAAACAGGATGAAAACGATCTTGAAATTCTTCCTTTATTCATTCGTAGACACGTGAAAATATTATGAAATCAATTCTTTTGTATTTATATAAATCTAATACTCACGTGAATATTAATTTCTGCTGAGAAAGTTTATGTATTTGCGAAATATACAACTTTAAGAATGATAAGAGGACGACCATTTGATTTGGGTGTACACGTGCGTGTGAGGAAAAAAAAGGGGGGGGGGGGGGCAAGGCAATGCATGGGCGATTTTGTAAATAAATCATTTATTCTTGATGCCAGTGCAAATAATTAATTTAATATTACTTATCGAGAAAATAAATAATTTGACCTTCATGTAGTTTAGGGGGCTCTATAATGCCTCTCAAGCATGAAGGGACCCAATGATACATTTGATGAACTAAATATGTAGTTTAAATGACTACATTTTTTGGACCTCAGACCAACGTGACATCGGTGTAAATAAATAAGCAATCTTCATTTGACAGTTTTTTAATGTCTTTCGGGATATCGCTCATCTGAATTGCATGTCCCCCATGCACATTGAAGCACCATTTCGGCGATATAACTAGCAGAATTTATATATAAAACTACGTTCTCACAAATACATAACTCGGTTTGTTTGTGGGACAAAGATGGCATCACCTGATCTCATTAAAAATGCGGCGCACTGATTGGTCGCTTATTTTAGTCTGATTGACGTCTCGGAAGCATGAATTGGGCAAGAGCAAATGGACTAGTAGAGAACTTTAATAAGTCATTAAAGAAAGCTATCAGAGCAGCCCGAGCTGAAAACAAAAACTGGCATAACGAACTTTATACGTTCCTATTACAATACCGAAACATACCACATTTAACAACAGGTCGTACACCAGCAGAACTTTTATTCAATAGAACTGTTATGACAAAAGTGCCAGAAATGTCAAAATTCAAAGTACCAAATTCGTTAAAAAAACAGAGACAAAGAGCAGAAACCAAAAATTAAATACTATGCCGACAAAAGAATGAGCAACGACTTTCAAAAATATCGAATAGGACAAAATGTTATTTTATTGCGAAGAGAAGAGAGTAAAATGTCTAGCCGATATAAAGATAAACCGTACAAAGTTGTGAGACAAAGAGGAACAAGTGTTATGTTAAGATCAAATAACGGACATAGTATATACCGTAACGTTTCACATGTGCGTCCTTATTTCAGAACATTCGAAAGAAATACAAATTGCGACAACCGTCAAAACATTGTTAGAGCCAGACAGCACAGATTGAGGAAGATGCCAGACAAATTTAATGACTTTGTGATCTAGACTTTACACGACCGACCGCAGTGCGATACATTGGAAGAGACTCTCAGTTGACCGTGAAATCAAACAGATTAATTGGATTTAGAGACATTAGTTGTGTTTGTCTGTGAGATAGGGAGAGAATAAGTGACAGATTTATTACTTTATCTTTAACCATGAAAGACATTAATATTTGCAAGACTAATTATGCACGTTACTTTCAAGATTTGGATTTGACATTAAAGATTCAAAAGTTTAAATTTATTTCTGTGTATTGTAATTAATTAAATGTTTCTTATCTGAAAACAAGGAAGGGATGTAACATACAGATTTATGAATGAAATTATAGTAACCAACGAGAGTGAGTGGGCGGAGCATATGTACAGAGTGAGTGGGCGGAGCATATGTACAGAGTGAGTGGGCGGAGCATATGTACGTGGTGTTTGTATGTTATGTACTCTTTATGTTACTTTGTATCATTAGCTTTAGAGTTTTAGATTAGATATGTAGAAACAAACACTGTCTATATTTAATGCCCGGCCACGGATATTACAGTCCCTCAGGCGTAGAATTTACTCCTCGTGTAATAAAATTGTCACTTTCTTTTGTCTATTTCACGAAACTTTGATAGAGCATTGTTAAACAACATTATTAAGAAAAAACTGCTGGAACGTGCTAATCTGGGTCACGGGTCACTGTAATCGGGCGGCTGTATCGAGAAACAGATACGGTGTTGAAAAACTGTTGATACTCATAAAATATTGATAAAAACAATAAAATTTTATGTGTGTCTTCAAGAAATATGATAGACTAAGCCATGTGTGAAGTTTTATGACGAAATATCTCCGATTTCTATGTAAATTTACGAGTTGAAGTTGCGGCTGTATCGAGAAACAGATACGGTGTTGAAAAAACTGTTGATACTCATAAAGTATTGATAAATGCAATAGAATTTTATGTTTGCCTTCAAGAAATATGATAGACAAAACAATGTGTGAAGTTTTATGACGAAATATCTCCGATTTCTATGTAAATTTACGAGTTGAAGTGGGTAAAACACCCACAGGTAAATTTATCGATGTAATTTTATCTTGGACAAGAATAATGAGCGTCCTGATTGGAAGACCGATTTAAAACACACTGACTCCGCATGGTAAAAAGATGCATGTAAAAGATATCTATGTTATATTTATTCATTTGTTTGATTCTGGAATATTGTTGATCATTGATTTAAACAAGAAAAAATGGAAAAAAGGGGGGGGGGGTGAATTTTATTTGTGAATTTTACAGTTATATAAATGTTATGTTTCGACAGTTTAAAGAGAAAAATAAAAATTGCTGCGACTAAAGCTTAAATCAGCATTAAAAATTGAACAAATATCAGTGGTTTTGTAAATGAAATTTATTTTAAATAGAAAATCTGAATTTATTATTTATTAATTTATTGTTAATGATACAATTTTATATCCCTTGGGAGGGGAAGGGGGGCTATGATGAAAATTTGAAATAAAAACACAGGACCGGACTTTAAGCAAAAATAACAATCCAGGATTAGTTTTTTATTAACAAAATCCAGGACCCCTGTGTCTATGATTTTTTTTTTTAAGTTAATAATATGAAATATTGACATCCACACTTACCTTTTGGACAGCACATTTCTGTGTCCACACTTGTTATGTAACAAATATGTCCAAGATATAGTGAATGTTCTATATCAATATTTAATTTAACACACACTATTGATCAATCATGTCTCTATCAAGACACACGTGATGTAAATATGTGGGTGTATACAACTGTAGTACTAGACAAAATAATTGCCCATTTGACTAAAGAACGATATCCCCACACTCTCAATAACTACATTGCTTTCGAGAACTTTGTTTTTCAACTATGTGCACTTGTAGCATCTGTCTTATTAGCCACTGAAATGTTTCGAATAATGCCTTACTCAATATTTAAATAGGTTAAATTAAAATCTATTTAAACCTTGGAGTAGCAAAACAGATTAAACTGAAGTCGTTTTCTTCTTCCCAATATACATGTACATGTATATATAATATACAAACTGATTTATGATACATAGTGAATAGTCATCTGTGTGATTATGGTCCAGTGATTCCTCTGAATCATTATTTATAATCGGCTGGTCACAGTAATGATGAACAGCTCAAGCTAATATCACTATATTGACTGTAGTGCACACGTGTGTAAGGATCAGAAAGGTCTTGGATAAGAAAGATGATCAGGAAGCTCTTTAATTTACTCCATAATCAGGGAATTATATTCCCTGCCAAAAGATCGAGTAATTGAGAAAAGGCAACAACCTTACTGTGTGGAGAAGATTCAGAACTATGGGTTTGTCTTGTATAAATTTACTTTTGTGCTATGCATTATTTGTCAAGTTGGTTTGGATTAGGTTTACGGTGTTTAACACAACATTCAACAATATCTCAATTATATCACGGCGATCAGTTTTATTGGTGGAGGAAACCGGAGTATCCGGAGAAAACCACCCACATATCGCAAGTCACTGACAAAATATCACATAATGTTGTATCGAGTACACCTCGCCATGAACGGGTTTCGAACTCAGAACTTTAATGGTGATAGGTACTGATTGCACCGGTCGTCGTAAATCCATGGCCAACTACCATGCGATCACGACCATGACGTCCCCTTTTTGTCAAGTTAGTTACTTATTCCTTACTGAATGTGGAATAGGATAAGTCCTTTTATTATGCAATAATACGCTAGAATAAAATGAATACAGTAAACAATTCTAGGTTTGGTGATATTGTTGATCGCATCTGTCCCATTGAGCTTGAAATTAAGGATACCACAGATACAGATAGTTCTGCCTCATACATGTACCTTAACCTACACCTCGAAATTGAGAGTGAGGGCCGGTTAAGAACGAATCTTTACGACAAAAGAGATGATTTCAATTTTCCCATTGTAAACTTTCTATTTATATGTAGCAACATTCCAGCAGCGCCTGCATATATATATATGGAATATATCTCTCTCAGTTGATCCGATATTCCAGAGACTGTAGTATCAGGACTTCCTTGATATAAGGTTGCTGCGTACAAGGAAGTTACGGAAGCAAGGATTCCTTTTGGTTAAGTTGAAGTTATCTCTTCGAAAGTTTTACGATCGCCACCATGACTTGGTTGACCGTTACGGAACATCTGAGTCACAAATGACCACGGATATGTTCCACTTGTCGTAAACACTTTCCGCGCCTTTCCTCATTCACGACTTATTACCGGGTTTATAGCTAGAGTAGCACAGCGCATGTCACTAGTGGAGCAGGAACTGCTTACCCTTTCGGGATACATGAGGTTTTAGTGGGGTTCGCTTTACTCGATGTTTAGTTTTATGTGTAATGTTTTTGTAGATAGTTGTTTGTCCTTTTTCTTTTGGCCAGTGTTGTATATAAATAAATAAATAAATAAATAAATAAATAAGCTTTATTTAGAGTCGGCATGGTTAAAACAACATACAACATAAGCTCTGTTGAGCTTTTAACCGACATGTATGCACTTCTTCGATTCTGACTACCCCTTTGGATTTCTTCAAACTCTTCTTAGTACATCCTTTAAGAACTGGTCGTAAGCACGTTAATTATCCACTCTGCAGATGTGTCTGTAGGCTAGGGGTTGTTTCATGAAATTAACTAGAACTGTGAGTGACCTCACTGAGTGATACCCCCCGCTTGCAATACTATGATGTTCAAACTTTGGAATACAGGTATATTAGCAAGTTACCTATGAAAAATGAACGGATATGGAGTTATGTCAAGGAGACAACATCCCATCTCCAAAATAAACTAACCAAGAACATACATCTAGGGGTCGCCACAAGTACACGACCCCCATTTTCGTGAAAGTATAAGTTGAATTATCTCCCCTTCTAAATTTTAGACAGCAACGGTATTCCTTCATGCACATCTGCAGGTTGTGTACGACAACTGTGTAAAGTTTCATAAAAATTCAACTAGAGGCTCAGCCCACTGAGCCTGTATCGCTCACCTGACAATAGAATGATACTGAAGCAAATTTCAAAGGGAGATAATCATTACCTTAAAAAACAGCAGCCATCTTGAATGGAGGATGGGGCTGTCGGACACAATTTTGAAAGGGACACACCCAGGGACCATCTATGCCAAGTTTGGCTCCATTTGGCCAAGCTGTTTCAGAGGAGAAGATTTTTTTAACATTAGCCAATCAGAAAAAAGAATTAATCTTGGCGGCCATGTTTGTAGGCCGAATGGAACCAAATGAAGAAGCTTTATAGGGGATCTTACATAGATGCTTCCTGCCAAATTTGGCTCCATTTTGCCAAGCAGTTTCAGAGGAGAAGATTTTTTTAAACAGTAGCCAATCAGAAACAAGAATTGCCCTTGGCGGCCATATTTGTTGGTGGAACGGAACGAAATGGAGAAACTTTATAGAGGACCTTACATAGATGCTTACTGCCAAGTTTGGTTTCATTTGGCCAAGTTGTTTCAGAGGAGAAGATTAAAATATGAAAAAGTTAACGGATGGACGACGGACGCCAAGTGATGGCAATACCTCACATGGCCCTTTGGGTCAGGTGAGCTAAAAAATGATGAAAAAAGGGCAATAACTCCTAGACGGGTAATCAAAATTGCAGGCCATGTAGATCTTGACAAGCTGAACATGTTTTCAGTTTACACTCAACATCTATCTCTTATAGTTTTTGAAATAAAGGATGAAAAGTATTAACATTTTTAAAATTTGATGAAAAAAGGGCAATAACTTCAAGATGGGTAATCATATTTACTTTATAATTGCAGGCTATGTAGATCTTGACATGCTGAACATGTTTGCTGTTTAAACTTAACATATATCTCTTATAGTTTTTGAAATAAAGGACAAAAGGTATTAACATTTTGAAAATTTGACAAAAAAAAGGGCAATAACTCCAAATTGGGTACTCAGATTAACTTCTAAATTCCAGGGTAGGTAGATCTTAATATGCTGCACATTTTTGCAATTTATACTTAACCTTTATATCTAATAGTTTTTGAAATATCGGACAAAAATGTTTAAATTAAAAAAAATAAAATAAAAAAGGGCAATAACTCCTAGACGGGTAATCAGATTTACTTCAAAATTGCAGGGCATGTAGATCTTGACATGCTGCACATGTTTGCTGTTTAAACTTAACGTCTATCTCTTATAATTTTTTAAATAAAAAACGAAAAGTATTCAAATTTTGAAAATTTGATGGAAAAAAAAGGGCAATAACTCCAAGATAGGTAATCAGATTTTCTTCAAAATTTCAGGGTAGTTAGATCTTGCTGTGCTGATCATTTTTACCACTGTCAGATTTCTGATATTATTAACGGTTTTTGAGTTATTACCAAAAACGTGTAATTTTACCATATGTTCTATTTTTAGTAACAGCAGACATGTTTGTTGGCCGAATGGAACTAAATGAAGAAGTTTTATAGAGGATCTTACATAGATGCTTCCTGCCAAGTTTGGCTCCATTTGGCCAAACAGTTTCAGAGGAGAAGATTTTTTTAACATTAGCCAATCAGAAACAAGAATTGCCCTTGGCGGCCATATTTGTTGGCGGAATGGGACGAAATGAAGAAACTTTATAGAGGACCTTATATAGATGCTTTCTGCCAAGTTTGGTTCCATTTGGTCCAGTTGTTTCAGAGGAGTAGATTAAAATATGAAAAGTTAACGGACGGACGACGCCAAGTGATGGCAATACCTCACATGACCCTTTGGGTCAGGTGAGCTAATAAGCAGTTTAGTAGGAGTACACCCCCCCCCCCCCCCTTTTCGTGAAAGTATAAGTTGAATTATCTCCCCTTTTAAATTTTGGACAGCAACCATATTCCTTCATGCACATCTGCAGGTAGTGTACTACAACTGTGTAAAGTTTCACAAAACTCCAATAAGCGTTTAGGAGGAGTTGTGCTTACAAGGTACACAACTCCCCTTTTCGTGAAAGTATAAGTTGAATTATCTCCCCTTCTAAATTTTAGACAGCAACGGTATTCCTTCATGCACATCTGCAGGTTGTGTACTACAACTGTTCAATACGCAGTTTAGTAGGAGTTGCACTTACAAGGTACATGCCTCCCCCCCCCCCCCCCCCCACCCTTTTCATGAAAGAATAAGTTGAATTATCTCCACTTTTAAATTTTGGACAGCAACCATACTCCTTCATGCACATCTGCAGGTAGTGTACTACAAATGTGTAAAGTTTCATAAAAATCCAATAAGCGGCTTAGGAGGAGTTGCGCTTACAAGGTACATGGACGGACGGATGGACAGGGTGATTCCTATATACCCCCCCAAACTTTGTTTGCAGGGGGTATAATAATACAAATTTACCAGGTTCCAGTTATTTAAGTCAGGATATATCATTTAACTTTTTATTAGTTCAGTTGTGTTATCATAATACCGGTAATCACTAAAACTCTATAGTAGTAGATATTTTTATTTAATAGCGAGTTCATCGGACTGAATTTAAAACATATCGAAATTGTTTCAAAAACGCCTTGTACGTTCATGTTGTCAAATTTCTGGTGCTGTAGTAATCGTTTCAACTGAAACGTTTTATTTAAAGCCCACATGGGTTTTAAGAAAGATTCAATTTCTGAAACATATCTGAAATTCAATGCATTTTTTTTTTTAAATGTTTTAGTTTTGACAGAACACACGTTAGTTTCTTAAACTTTTCAACCTAAAACGTTTAAAAAAAACACATCAAATGTGGTTTTTGTATGAACCAGGAATAAGACTTGTAATAAAGTCAAAGTATATACCATTCTCTTCTCTTTCTTTTTTTGAAGGGATTAACTATATCTGTATATTACATGGATTTCTCAAATTAAAATGGTGCAAATGTATTAAAATAGGATTAGGGTTAATGGTATGTATCACAGGGACTAGTACCAGTCATCTCACAGCTAAAACATCTATATGCACTATTATACCAAGAAGGGCAACAACAACATTTTACCCAGCTCACTTCAATGTCGTGTCTCTCAACATACCTAATGCTAAATCAAAATTCTACAGGTAAAAGCAATGGGTTCTAACACTCCTTAAATAAAGTATGCAAGTGGATAACAAAGTCAGTGAAGCATAAAAACATGTTCAAGGTCAGTGCACTATTTCCCAAGCTTTTGTAGTATATATACATCAATACTACATGTACTCAAAATGTTTGTTCTAAAGAGGCTTTTATGAAATGGTACCCTAAAGGATTGTGAAAACCACAAATGTTGACCAATGAAATGAGGACATTAAATCACCAATAATAGGGACTCAAATTTAACATACACAGTTAACTACAAGCATTCATTGACCCTGCTATTGTACTGTCAATTTTTATATTGTTGACTTTTGTGAAAGTGCATGGTTTTTTTTGAGAGGAGTTTTGCATGTTTTTTATTGTTTATTTAGGTCTGTATTATCGTTGGAGATCTAATTATCAATAGCAGGAAAGTTGGAATCACATTAACCTGTTTAATTCCACCACATTTTTTTCATGCCTGTCATAAGCCGGGATCTGGATTTCCATCAGCATATGTCAAGATCTTTTTTTTGCTCAATAATTTGAGGCGAGAGGTGATTGTTCGTTTTGTTGATATTGGTGGAATTTTTTATCATTACTGTTTAAACTTTCTTATCAATACAGTAACATGAATGGACAGACAAACTCATACCTTTAAAGGCACACAGACCTAACCTTTGATTTAAAAAAACGTATATTGCAGTTGAAATTTTTCATAAAATCAAACGTAAATAGCCTAGAACAAAGGAAATACGTCGCTGTTTGATTTTCTTCCATCCAGGAAAAAATTCAATGTTGACCCGCCCAATGCTAAACATTCAAATTCTTTTCACTAATTATGACATTATAACAGATTTTTTAATCCTGGCTTTTTGTTCAGAAAATTTTATTAGTATAAAACATTGAATATTGTCAACTTTTAATATAAACAAAAAATTCAATTCTGACAGCCTGTGTGCCTATTTAAGCTTCATTTTGAGATAACAACCGATATCTATCAAATGTTAATGTTCAGTGATGAAGAAAAACAAATAACAATTTAAAACAAACAATTATTTATATGATAAATATATTCAAAGCAACAATATACATATAATGTATCTATTTAATTAAAGCACTATTTTGTTAACTAAAAACACACAAATACTTTAACAATCTAAATAAAATTAGATCTTTAATTGCTCTCCCCTTTCTGATATGTTGCATACAATGCTTTATTCCCAATACATCAGAAAAAGGGAGGGGGTGGGTGCAATTAGAGATCTCATTTCAATTCGGTACATTATTAAATGGTCAACAAAATAAATATAGGGTTGTCAATAATATTTGATGAAAATAACCCCCAAAAATATTTTTCCCTGGTAAAATTTCTTTCAATCCTAATAAACAACCCATTGTTAACTTAGAAAGATTAGTCAACTATTAGAAACGGGAAAATGGATTTCATCAAATTCACAATGAAATACCAATTCAGCTTTGTCCAAAAAAATGTGCTGCCTGTTTTTGAAAGGAAATTGAACACATGACAATAATACTGTAAACTACCTTGATCTTTTAAAAAAAATCCACAGGACGTGTTCTATTTGCTCTTCTTCCAGGACAGACTTTAAACATTTTACAATCTATTCACAAGAGAATAAATAAAAAAGTATTCATATCAAAACAATCTTGTGAATGCAAATATAAAAGTATTATGCTAGGATGAAGGTAATTTAATATTACTAGATCTAACATTATATTTTTCTACCCTGAAAAAAAAATTAAAATTGCAGAAAATGTTTTTTTAAGCCATTTAGTAATCTCTAAAAAAATGTCTGATCTATTTTGCTTTGCCCTGATTGGCTACTTTCTCCATGGCTGCCTTGACCTGTGCTTCATCTGCCAGATAGTAATGTTTGACTGGGCGAATGTTCTCATCCAGTTCATATACTAATGGTATACCTGTAATTAAAGTAATAAAAAATCTTTGTTATTATACCATTTAAAGACATAGTAATATTCAAGATGTGGAATAATAATTATAATATATAAAGGAGTATATTTTACAAAATATATGTTTCATTGGTACCTATTGACAACTAATAAAACAAATTCTAATGTAGTTGTTTAATATTCCTGGATTGTGATTGGACAATGCTGTAATTTTCATGGTATCAATTCCACAGTTGAAACATCATGAGATATTTTAGCCGATTACCACTTACGTCATCTTGTCAATATTGTGGCAATACACATCTATATACACATGATTACATTAGAATGGAGATACCTGTATTGTATTTGAAAATTTCACGGCATAAATTGTCGACTTAATGGTGTAATTTTTACGGAAAATTTCCACGGTTGAAATAGCATGAGATATTTTTAAAATTTTAGCTGATTACTGCTTACGTCTTGTCAATAATGCGGCAATACACATCTGTGTATAGATAAACATGATAACATTAGAATGGAGATAACTGTATTGTATTTGACAATTTCACGGCATCAATTGTCGATTTAATGGTCGCAAATATCCGTTTACTGGCTCCGCTAACGCATCATAGGTAAACTCAATTTGCGACCATCAAATCTCCAATTGATGCCATGAAAATGTCAAATACAATACAGTTATCTCCTAAGTGGAAAGGGTGATAACTTGAAGAAAAAAAAATAATCTGGAAACATTTTCTACATCTACAATCTGCATCAGGTGAAAATCAAGATTTATACCAAAGTGGAAAAAATATTCTGTTCTAAAATGTAAAAGATGTGATGACAATGTTCAATAAGAGAAATAACTCAGAAACCAATTTTCAACCTGCAAAAACTTTCAATATGCTCATCTCTGTTTCTTGGCCATGAAGCATTCCAAATCACCAAATCATTTTATTTAAACTTTATGAAGAGATGGGATCAGCATGACAAATAAACTGTGACACAGAAACGTTGCAAGTTAACTGATAAAATGATATAAAATTATCCCAGTCTTCATGCTAACCCCATTTCCCAAAGCCCAGGACCAGTAAAACTGGATTTGGACAAATGAAAATAATGAAAAGATTTGTTCGAATAAATAGAAAATTGTCTAGATTTGGCTTTTGGGCAAATAGGTGAAAACAATTTAGGCAAAGACTGCTATCCCTAATAGATAGATTTCTTGAGCATTTGTTTTAGACATGTTACTGGACACCACTTTCTCATATGTTTAATTTTATTCCTTTCAGTGTCAGATATAGATTTAAATGATGTTCTGGATATATTTCATGATGATAATTCTACTCACATATCACAGTCAAATTAATTAAATTTTTTCTAATACGAACAATTTCATTATTTAACATTGAAATAAATGGAAATTAGCAATAAAATCACTCTTCAACTTTAGAATAAAATAGATGGATTATTGAAATAACTATATCTACAAAACCCACCTGTTGGGATGTTTAGTTCTGGGATTTCTGAGTCTGGAATTTTATCTAGGTATTTTACAATGGCCCTTAAACTGTTTCCATGGGCTGAGATCAAAACCCTCTTTCCTGACTGAAAATGAAATAGAAATTTTATAAATATGAGTGAAGCAAATCTAGAGGTTGTTTATAGTTAGTTTATACCTGTATTGGTCTTACTTTTTTCTCTCCATTGATTTGAGGTGAGAGGTAGTTGCATGCTTTGTTCATATTGGTGAAAGAGTTGACCATCACTATTTAAAGCTTCTTTTCATAATCCTTGGGATGAGTGAGCATTTGTGGCTTAACACCAAATGAGTAATTTTTCAGCTATATCATGGCAAGAGCAAGTTATATTTCGATCAGATGATGATGATGTCCACTTTGTACTAGATCAACATGTGTAGTTGGATTTTTATAGCTATAAACAGTCTGCTGGAAGACATGTCACTCCATATGGACATATCATTCCTATTACGACCTAACTAGCCTTTCTCTTGATCCTTAATGCTGTATGATTAGTGGAAAAGCAACATATACCAATTTTAGAGTCTTTGGTTTGATCCGACCAGGGCTCATACCCAAAATCTACCACACTAGAGGCACTCAATTTTTATTCTAACACACACTACCCTTGTTTTAGATGTATTAGTTTCCAAACCTGATGTTTTATAAAGTTTAAAAAACAGAGTCTCCCTATGTAATGTCTCATCTGCAAATTAGCTAATAATACCATTCACTTAATTCGGAAGTAAGCAATTCAACATCAAAACAGCAAGACAGTATTTAGCCAAGATTAGAGTCACAAATACCTTCATAGCAGGTACAATGGCATCATGCCAGTAAGGAATAGCTCTTTCAACTGTATCTTTAAGACATTCACATGGGGGTACTACACTTTCATCTAAATGCTGAAGATAAAAATTTATAAAACTATTAATCATTACTTTTCTACAGGCTGAACAAAAAAATATATACGGCATAACAAATTATAATTACTTTTCGAAATACTGAAAATATTAATATATCAAAAAATAAATAATTACTTTTTAATATCATCTTTAAGTTAACATATTTGAATGAAAACTTTTGACTGAAAATACTCCAATGTAAAAATATTATCTCCCTTTTCTTATAATCGTAAGAGTTGTCTTTCTTTGATACAAGTAGGCATTTTGGAAATTTGAGGTTGAAATGAAAATTGTATAGAAATACCTACCGGAAATGGACATAATATGTAAAGAAGGTTTGGTTTATGGTGTTTAACGCCACTTTCAACAATATTTCAGTTATATCGTGGAGGAAACCAGAGTACCCACAGAAAACCACTGATGTCATGTCACAAATCACTGACAACATTAGTGGTGATAGGCACTGATTGCATAGGTAGTTGTAAATCCAACTATCATACGATCACAGCCATGACGGCCCCTAATAATACTTACAGAATTTAGAATAATAGGGGAACAACAATTTTTTTTAGATAATTATCCCTACATAATTACAAAATAATAT
Organism: Bathymodiolus brooksi; assembly: GCA_963680875.1. Taxonomy (NCBI): domain Eukaryota; kingdom Metazoa; phylum Mollusca; class Bivalvia; order Mytilida; family Modiolidae; genus Bathymodiolus; species Bathymodiolus brooksi. The sequence goes on from OY804577.1 coordinate 7,287,947, forward strand.
ATATTTCAACTTTTTTTCCAGAACCAGTAATTGCTTACGTCATATTTAGCCTCTTTAGCTGACCACCTATCATCAGATGGTTCTAATGCTGGTGGTGGGGTATCATAAGATCTTCTCCAAATCTGTAATAAATTACAAGAAAAAATAGTCAGAAATTCTTCTTCAATCTGAAATACAATGTAAGGTGCATGTATACAACTAACGATATATAGTGCTGCAAATGGAAAACTGTTCAGATGGATTTAATGTACCGAGAGAACATACAGCTAAATTATATATCGTTGGAAAGAGGGTAATGGGGAGCATCGGAAAATTTTGTTCGTATGAATGAGAAATGGTCACGTTTTTCTAAAATCAGGGTTAAAGGTAAAATCTCAAAATCAAAAAAAAATTACAATAAAATTAAATTGCCTATTTTTTTTAAAAAAATCCTTTGCTAAATGAAAACAAAATGGATATATTTTTTACGATAATGTTACAAATGATACGATTGTGGTCTATTTTTATCGTTATGTTTATACAACCCATGTTAAGATGGCGTCAATCTTGAACTATCTAATTTTTCTAAAAATTAACAACAAAAATTTAAACGGTACCTACATCCAAACAGGTTTTTGTATTTTCATTTTTTCTACAATAATTTGGTAGCTGATAAGTCAAAGTTATTTTCAAAGCTATCATGCATAAGTTATTAAGCTATAGTGCCTTAATTTCCGACTTCCTGTTGACCATAAATAACGAGAATTTTGTGTGCAATCAAACATTTACAATTAGCAGTCGTCCTTCTTGGAAACATTTGTTTGATGCTCTAACGGTGCTGAAGATGGGTTGAGTAAGTCATAGAAACATTTAAACAAAAAATAATTAATTATAAAAAATCGAGGCGAAGCCAGGACAGGAGACAACTTATCTTTACGTACTGTTAAAATATCATTTTCTCTGCACCACTCAAAGAAAGCTGATAGCCACAGTGAGGATAAGGCTTCATATACTAATGGCAATGCCCGTACAGCACTATTAAATTGTTTGCCAGTCATCATCTGCTCAACTGATCCAGCTGCATACACGGAAGATTTAATCAACAGATCTTTCAATCCACTATCACCCCAAAGTTTACCAATTGACGCAACAAAGCACGACATTGTATGAAAGCCTCCTAACCGGAGAATATGAGTTTTAAATGTGTCCTGTTTAGCCCATTCAACCTGTTTCACGATTGCATATAGTTGTTGGTCGAATGTTTGGATAGAATATGCTTGTCCCAAAGATTTTGTCATTCCTTGACACCTACGCATGGTTGTATATACCGTTGACATGTCACTTGGCTTTGTGTCTACAATTGGAGCATACGACACAACAGAATACTCAGGTCTGTATTCCGAAAGAGAACTGTTATATCCAGTCCAAAATGGTATAACTTGACATTCGACATCAGTTACAGACATTGGAAAATTTTCAATATCTCTTGAAAGTGACCTCAAAATAATGCAAAGAATTTCAGAAACATTTTCCATTTGTCCGGCACAATTTGAAATTATTTCAAAAGCTTTGGGAAAACGTTTTGGAATTCCTTGTACCTTTGGCTTTGAGAACGGTAGCATGACGTTTGTGAAGAAGCATCATTAGTCATCTGAAAGGCTCTATCGTTGCTCTTTTTGATAGACACCTGTCGCATACATGAGTCTATAGGTGATGGGCGTGCTTGAAAGACTGCCCTTGCCATAGAATGGAAAGTGTCCTTGCCATCTATTATCTCTGTATTGATATCTATATTGTCAGCACCCTCTTGTATGAGACATCCACCTTGACAGACAGGAACAATGCCATCTGGGACATAAACGCCCTCTTTGATGCTTTCTTCCTCTTTCAAAGCAACACTTGTAAGGAACCGTCTCACCTCTGAATAGGAAGCACAGAAACCGTGAGAATTCAAGTTGTCAACCAATCCGCGTGAACCAAACTCATGATACAACTGTACAGCCAACCCTAGATGGAAAGGGGTAAAAGTATGTTTGGAAAGCAAAACTATCAACTCTGTAATTCCAAGAATCTTTCTGATTTTATCGATTGGTACAGTGAACGGTTCAGATGCAGCTTTGTATGCCTTTTCATCTATTAGCCAACAGATAAATTTAAGAAGTGATTGAGGCATTTTTTCGACGGAAATGGCAAGTGAAACTTCGTTTGCATTTGGATAATCTTCGTTGTTGATGAAAAAAACTCTGAATATCATGTCTTAAAATGCTTGCAGCTGAATGAAGTATGTGTTCTTGACTCTCTTGAGAAGTTTCTGTGACCAACTCATGTTCTATCTCAGTCAGCCTTAACATTGATTTTAACTTACCCGCTGCAGCAATAGCATCACCTATTGTTAAGCACGAGCTGAACATGATATTTGACATGCCTTGACCGCGCTGTGGCTGAATTGTAAATCTGTCACCAAAGTGACCCAATAATTTTGCCTGAAGTTTTGCTGAAGGGTAGGTATCTGGCACGTCATTAGGCAAAAATGATCGATATTTGTCTAGTAAATGCGATATAAGAAATGCTTTCTTGTGCAGAAACAGGTCGTCGTGAATACTAGAAACGAGAGAACTAAAAGCAATGCCATGAACACTTTCGTCGCTGTTTTTACTCGTTTTCTCCGGTTTCAACTTCAGTAAATAATTTGTTGCGCATCCATTATGATAAGCAGCACGTTCAATAAAACCATCACTTTCAATGATTTTCATCATTGATAAATCATTACTTTCCTCAGCACATTTAGCTATTTTCTTTACGCGGTCGCGTGATTCCATTTTGTGCAGCTTTCTGTCCTTTTTAAATGTCTTTTTTTTTACATAAGAAACGTGTTAATATCCACAGTGACAGTTGGTAATAGCGAGCGAGTTTGAACTTTATTAAGCTTATTTTCATATTGTTTGTCATAAGGATATTCAGCTGGATCCGTCAGATTATGCTCAACTTTAAACACTCGACAATTTCGCTTACTCGTTTAAGATCGAAAACAAGATGGATGATAAACAATCTTCACATCGGTAGAATATACGTTTTCGAGACAAGTCAATTCTTGAATCACTTTCTCAAAAACGGAATTTTTGCATGTAGACATTGCCTCTACAAAACTGCTCTTCCCAACATCTCTCATATTTACTCTCTGCTCAAGTGAAACGCGTTGACAAACGATGCATTTGTCCCATGAAATGTTTTCTCTTTTCTTTTTGGGGTTAGAGGGGTCGAGTTTTACTGGACTCTCAAAACTAGCCATAATATCTTAATAAACTTGGTTGTCAAAACTAATAACCAATATAATATATGAAGAACACAAATTAACAAATTCAATATGTACACAAAATTTGTGTAAAACTCCGTAGCTCAGAACTGATCACATTTTGAAACAAAATCAACTTAATACCAACTCTCTATTTCTCTAGCAAAATAAAAACAACGAAAACCGAAAAATAGAAACAAATCAGTTATTTACAAAATACCAGTAAAAACCGGAAAATATCGTATCCCAAAGGGTTCGGTTTGTGTATTACAAACAGTCGAAAATAAAAACTATTTACAACAAAAGTTACTAAAGTGAAGCACTCGTTGACCTCAAATGCATTTCATTTATAATAAAATAACAAGTAAATATAACTAGTCGTCAATATTTGCTTATGACACGCCATTTCAAAAACTCATTTATCGAGTGAATTGTCCTATTTAGTGACCGAACACAGTAACACTCCTATCAATTATCAGATTGGTAATATTTCCGCATTAAAAGCCGCCTTTGTAGGTAGAGGGTTTTTTTCGATTTATTTCTAAATAACACTGTATAAAATTGTGAAAATTGACACAGAGCAGCGTTACAACATATAATTGTCTTTTTATAACAAAGCGCAATTTCATAACAATTGTTCAGATTATCAATGAAAATTATGTAAAAAAATGCATAGAAAAATAACAAAATTTATTATTCGAAATCTTTAAAAAGAATCATTATCAACAGATTTGTACTATCTGGTGTTAATATTTTATGCTTCGTCTTTCGAAAAGTAATGCGACACATGCTCACGAATGTTGATAAAAAGGAATAGGTCGTATTTGAAAATAGCTACTAAATGTTTGTATCAAGGGGTACCTATAATAACACCTAGATAACTAAAAATGTGACCACAGAAACATCGTACGAACAAACGAATATGAAAATACAAACATTTACCTATGATTTGAACTCATTTTTAGCCGTATGTTATCTCGGTACATTAAACTCGAAAACTAGAAGGCCTACAGAAATAATTTGCAGTACTAATATTATGTTGGGAACTATTTTGTTAATAAATCAAGAAACTGGGTTGAAAAATATGAGAGGAATTTAATACAAAACTAGGCTGAAGCATGCCCTGGTACAGCACTTGAACATCAGAGATTTAAGTGCAAACAGTGATTTGTTACTTGAACATGATGTTCCCGAGAAAATTTGAAGGAAATGAAAATCCTGAAAATACAATGAATGTGCACCCTTGGTATATGTACAAATAATATCCTATAAAAAAAACCTTCTAGTTTGAAAACTATGACAGGAGCTATGTGGACAAAGCATTATATATTTATACAAATTTGCACAAAAATGGGCAAAGTTCAACGACCAGCTTTCAAAAAATATTATTTTGCAAATCAGACCATCTAAATATATATTTAAATAACTATCACATCTATATATAATCACCTTTCAATGACATATCCACTAGTGGAGCAGCAACTGCATACCCTTCCGCAGCACCTGAGTTCACCCCCGGTTTTAGTGTTGTTCACGTTGCCCAATCTTTAATTTTCTTATAGTGTTTTGTATATCATAGTTTGTCCTTTCTCATTTTTCTTTTGGTCATTGCATTTTCTGTCCTTTAATTTACAGCTTCTGATAAGCCTTTGGTATCTTCTTCTCTTGAGCCAAACAGGTAGGTAATATAGCTATTTTTAGTTTTTTTTTATACAACACTTTTTTAAAACAAAAGCATTAGCACATGACTGTCTTATCATATGTTCAATGCATCAAGAAATCAAATAATTCTATGGATTTTTAATTTTCTAAAATAAACCATATCATTTTTTGTTTATTCCATTAATTGAATATATAGATCTACATTTTTATGTTTATTTGGTTGAAAAATCTTGCAATATTTACCTTAACTTGTGCTTCTCCGTACTTAGCAGCAGTTTCTGATTTATTTAGTCCTTGTAGACCACCATAATGTCTTTCATTAAGTCTCCAATGTCTTTCAACAGGGATCCAGTGTAAATCCAGCTCATCTTGTACAAAATATAATGTTTTGATGGCTCTCTTCAATAAACTGGTGAAGGCAATGTCAAAAGTAAATCCTTTCTCTTTCAACATCTAGAAATATATATACATGTATGGCTATTTATAGAAATATATATACATATATGGTTATTTATAGCTATTAACAAAGTACAGTGGTCCCTCTCATATAAGGTCATCCCTTCGGTAATGAAAAGATGGCTCTAAAGCAGAGAAGCAGCAAATACCGTATTTTATAGTCAGACTGAGGCTCAAACACGATCTTCCACACTCGAGGTGAGATTTCTAAACATCAAACGACCGATGCAGTCTTGAAAGGTTATAAAACACTGAGAGATTCCTCATAATTATCTGCCTCTTTGTACATTTTTACTAATAAAAAAAAAGATAAGTCACTATACATGTTGTATACATGTATATATTGTTATAAATAATATGCTAAAATATACATGCTTATAAAAGTTGAAAAATTTGGCTTGGTGTACATGTTCAGTAGTTTTGTGTTTACAAGCAAGCTATCAAAATTCTTCATGAAATGTAGATGCAATGCTATGAATGTATAAATAACTAGAAATCCTTTCTGTTAAGCTGCATACTAATCCGATAATCTAAAACAGTCTTATTGTTTTACTAATGATATTTGAAGTGTAATGTTATAACTAAAAAAATAATCCCAACATTTTGATGACATTGATTTTTATCCATGGTTCTGATTAGCTTGAACTAATGTTACACTTCAAAATAATCCTAGATCAAATTGCCTATGTTTTGATCGATCCAAGAAACAAAACTTATAAGAAAAGCTCTTTTTGTCTTCCCATTAACCTTATGGAATTTATATTGATATTAACATCTACCTGCTGTCAACCCTATCACACGAGTATCCAATTTCATCAACATTCAGAGATCCTTGTATCCAATCTCATCAACATTCAGAGATCCTTGTATCCAATCTCATCAACATTCAGAGATCCTTGTAGGATCAAATATTAATCAGTCCCACTAGTGCATTCTTTGTTATTTTTTTGTACAAAATGTTGAGTCCCAAATAAAAAGTGCCTGGACAAGTTGGAAGTATCTCCAAACATGCATGAATTGCAATATATCCCATTCAAATTTTTCTCCAATGTTTTGACAGATGAGAGATACATTTTAGGTGTTAGTACTGTTACACCAAAAGATATAAAAAATGCAGGAAAATTCTTATGTGATACCAATAGTTTGATTTATGCATGTTGGTGAGAAAGGGTCACAATCCAATCTAATAAAGTAGTGTCTGCCGTTCAAATTAAGTTGACTGGAGGCACTGGAACAGATTTGACCTGAACTTAGCAACTTAGCTGAAGGTTGAATATTCTGGGCGCTAATCTCGTTGAGATTAGACTTTCGAAGACATTTTCTGCTCTGTATCTAAAGCCTAATCTTGTCACAAGCCCAATCAGAGGTATTCTGGAAATTCAAAATTTGACCCCCAGGTGCATTCTGATGCATAATTTTGTCATGAATGGATTGTGTCCGATCAAGTACAGGTAAGATTTCATATATAGACATATTTTCTAGTTCAAATCTACAAAAATAATGATAATCTCTTACAATTTTAAGTTACATTTGTAGTTAAAGATCCATAATCCAAAGTTCTTCTTCTTCTTCCATATGGTGGACAGGATTTCTTTAGGAATGTGAATTGTCCATCTGTCAAGTTTCGGACTGCAAAGAACTTTGAGTGGCGTGTGTAGAGTGAAACAACAGCTATATATACTATCTACATATAAAACTTCTCTATCTTACAGAATAAAACTATATACATCTATTTCCTCTCTACTGCCTCTGGAAGACTGCACTGTAATGGTTGGATAGTGCAGTCTGGAATGCCTCGATGGTGGGGCTTTCTGTCACTCCAGAGTGAGACGGAAGAAGATTCCACTCATGGATGGTACGTGGATAAAATGAGAATTTGTAGACATTTGATGTCACTCTAGGTTGGTACAAGCGTTGTTGACCACAAGTTCTTCTGTCGTTTGGTCTCAAGATGTCACTGGCATCAACATCTACAATCTTGTTTTGTATCTTGTAGAGCATGGAGAGTCGGTATTTGCGCCTCCTAACTGGTAGCTGTTCCCAATTCAGGTCTTTTGTCATCTGTGTCACGCAGCCTGGTGTTGTGTCTCTGTAGTTGTTGCAGACGAATCGGGCAGATCTTCTTTGTACCTGGTCTAGCTATATAGTCTTGATGTTTTCAGTGGTATGTGGGTCCCATGCTGCACAAGCATACTCAACAACTGGTCATACAAGGGAGACATATTTTGCTCTTAGATCAAATTGTACGTTATTTTTATTTGTGCACCACATGATCAAATTCGTCACATTTTTAGCTATAGTCTGCATCAGAATGCACTGGGGGTGGGGGTCAAATTTTTAATTTCCAGAATATGTTTGATAGGGTGTGTGACGAGATTAGGCTGGAGATACAGAGCAGAAAGTGTCTTCAGAATCCTAATCTCAACCAGATTATTTGGGGCACGTGAATAAATGGTTAATGACGTTATATTCTCCCTTGAGTGGCTTGATAATTTGTGAATGAATGAATGTCACAACACAGGGTTCTGCCGATTATCCATGCATATATACACAAAATGTTTGTGTATATGCATGATTAGTAATACACATAGAAGTAGAAATAGAAGCAGAAGTAGTCGAATAGACCGTGTAAGGCCTATGGCTATATAATATAGTCCTTTCTCCCCTTTCCGGTGTAACCTCGTTCCGGTGCAAACGAAACATTCGAGTTAGCGCTTCGGTATACGCACATGTGTAGATCATACTTCATGCACTGAAGAACTGGAGGCGTGGCTATGTGCTGACAGATAAACATCGGCGAACATTAGCGGTGGTCAAAACCACAAGTACGATTGGCTTGTGGAATATTTTTCATAAAAAATTAATGATCACGTCAATTGCTGAATTCTCGCATTCAAATCGAAAAACTGAGTTCAGCCACGACCAAGTTGACGGGATATTCCCTGTTTTAAAAATAACTTTACCGTAAAATTGTAAATAGCAGTTTGCGCAGGCGGTAAATAGATATGTTTTCGCCCCAATATATTTTCATCCTTGTGTAAAACTCGGACCGGAACAAAGCTGACATCATTTCAAAATAAAAAATGACCGATTACAAATTATGTTCAAACACAAACTAGTGTAATCTTCAGTAATATAAGTATAATCATTTATGTATTATGAATAGATGACTACACAATATTTTGTGGTATTTTTTTTTATCCATTTAAAACCCAGGGTCGAATCATTTTGGGGCTTAATGTCTTGTTGCTTAACTTCCGGTAAAAAAAAATAAAAACCTACATGGCCAATTTATTTACATATTTTTCTTGACGGGGCCCTACCGCGGTTGTTCACAGAAATGAAAGTGTGCTGAAAAGCATTTTTAAAAGGGGGTACGAGGAGATAAGGGATAGAAGATTACTAGGAATCTTGAAAAAGGAACGGACATGGTTCAAATACGAATTACATTGTAATGTCAAAACGCCGGCCCCACTTTTTTTCCAAAATAATTTAACTTTTGTGATTCAAATGTTTTCCCGCGAATCGTTTTTGATCGAACATTTTTTTTTGCAAGTCGTGAAAGTAACAATATATATTGTTTTTGTTTAATTATATTTGTATTGATCTATTTATTAAAATTATAAATTTTATTAATGATGAGTGCAAATTAAATTTATGTTACATTAATTATGACACTTATATGTCTTGATCCGTGCCAATGGTCTTTGATGAGTTTAATTACTGGTAATAAAGTAAAAAAACACACAAGCCAAGGTATTGTGAAAAAGAAAAGGACAAAGCTAACAAAAGAATTTTGAGAAGTTTAAGCTTTGATAACAATGGCTTGGTCAAGCTTAGCTGTGGAACCGTAGCTCTTTATGGTCCTTTTTTTTTTAAGATATGGTGGACTATCCATGAATAATCTTGGCTGAAGTCTGTAAACTGAAATATTCAATAAAGAAATTGGGGAGGGGGGAATCCATTATGCATGGTCTTGGTGAAATCTGAACTCTAAAGAGAAAGTTAATGGGATTTTTCTTTCAAAAACACTTAAATGTTTTGCAGTCTCTGAAGTACATTTTTTGGTCCACAAAATGCTAGATTTCAGGAGCTTCTGGGGGCAAAGCCCCCTGGATCCCTTACGACCCTCAGGCGGGCCCCAGACCCTCGGCCTAATCTTTTAGGTACCTTCTAAAATTTAAGAAGTACTGCCTGTTATAAAAAACTTTGAAACCCCTGTATGATCCAGTTGCTTTACAGAATGCCTACATGTATAAAGCACTCCAGGAGGAGGGGATGTCTGTGTACTGAGCTTCAAGAAATTATGGTGTACCAGAGAGCACATTGAGGGACAGGACATTGGGATTGGTATCAGCAACAGGCAAGTCCTTAAATTTTCTTTTTGATGAGGACACAGAGAAAAAACTTGTTGACCACATAAAATATATGGCCAGTATAGGTTATGGATATTCCAGATGTGATGTGCTGTATTTGGCAACAGATTTAGCCATTTCATTAGGAAAAAAGAAACCAACAGATCCAATCTTGTCCAACAAGTTCTATTACAAATTTCTAGAACGGTGGCCTGATTTAACTACCAGTAAACCACAGAAATTGAACATGCTTAGAGCAAGATGTGCTTCCAAAGAGCAACTTTCCAATTATTTCAAAGAGCTTGGCACAATAATGACCCAAAATGGCCTTCATGACAAACCTCATAAGATTTACAACATTGATGAGAGTGCACTGCAGACAGAATATACACCTCCAAATGTGGTACATGATATTGAAACAAAACCCCAGTCTGTCACATCTCCAAGATCTTCAAATGTTACTATTATTGGAGCTGGTAATGCCATAGGAAATGCAATTCCACCTTACTATATATTTCCTGGGAAGAAATTTGACAGATCACTTCTCTTAGATGGAACACCGGCTGGTTCAGATGGCCAATGTTCTCAGACAGGATGGTCAAACAGTGACACATTTAAGACGTACCTTGAGAAGCATTTTCTTAAATATGCAAAAGATGTCAACACTGGTAATCCTACGCTAATTTTATTTGATGGTCATCGTTCACACATCTCTCTCACACTTCACAAATGGGCTGAATCCAAAAATCTGCTGTTATTTGTACTTCCACCACACTGCAGCCATATTCTTCAACCCTTAGACGTTGCATGCTTTGGTCCTATATATGCTATGCAGCTATGGTCACAACTGTAAAAAAAAATTACCTGACCGGCATTTTTTGCTTCTGCTAAACCAGTATCTGATAAATCAGCGTCATGCCATCCACAAAACAGATTTTTTTGGTTCCATTCACTCTCACCGTGTCGAACAAAAACTATTGTATATTTTGTTTTAGACATGATGACTGTCAGTGTCACTGCAGAGTGTGCGTTGTGTCAGACAAGATGTGCTGAGTGACCTTCTGTCGGTGTCCTGTCCTTGACCTTTTAAGGAAGAAGGGGAGGTAATTCAAATAAACATTTTCGTGACTTGGATGGTACTTTCATTTTAAACACGAATTTGCTGCAAATTTGGCAGTGTTTGTTTCAGATGTTATAATATTTGTCTTGAAAGACAGAAAAGTTGAAGATAACGACCAATGCGTATTGATTTTTTTCTGTGACGCCGACTGGTCTCCAATATTAGTTTTGGCTTTGTTTCTCAAGTAAAATTTTACCCAGTACGCAGCAAACGAATCACAGGCACTTGTTTCTGTTAAAAAAAATATACCTAGATACTATATATGGAATCGTTTCACAGGCACTTGTTTCTGGTAAAAAAAATATACCTAGATACGATAAGATAAGATTTTATTGTCCAATCAAGGTCCCAGCAAGAGGCAGAGTCATTACAGTGATTTATATTACACAAAAAAAAAACCCATTCTAATACATAAATGTAATAAACAGTATACAAACAAGCAATTTGCAGAAATTAGATTGGTACATAAGTACTAAACATATCTATGTCTCTGATGAGTATAATATTTGGAAGAGTCCACTGGCCAATTACAAAAGAAAAATAATAATAAATATATATCATTTGTTGATATTTAATAAGTTATTAACTTCTTCTGAACACCGAAATAGAAATAAACCCTTTTATATTTACAAGGGGCTAATTCAATGACAGAAGGCAGATCCAGAGTCCTCCCCATGACCAATGTACATGCATGAGAGCAATGCCATTCATAAACAGAGGTCATCAAGGGCCGGTGCTTAAAGGACATTTAGACTGGAAATGATTAAACAAAATGAAATTAAAGTCCTCCTCATGGCCAATGTACATGGAGGAAATTTGCATCATCCAGATACAGAGGCCATCACGGGCAGGTGCATTAGGACCAATTTTCATTATTATATTCTTAAATGCATCAAATTGATACTTTTGAACAGATATATCTTTGCATTTCCAGCCAAGTAAATTATACCATAGGAATCTATATCACTCATTATAAAGTTACATTGTGTTCGTACTGCTAAAAAATGTAAAAAATATATACATGTACATTAAATAAACAATAACAAAAGTGTGTTTGCAATGTACATTGAAAGTAAATATATTGTTTATAATGCAAGCACATAATGATAACTCCTTGTTATATAAAGCACAATAACCATGATTGACTAGGTTACAAAAATTTGTATTCTTATTTTGTTTATAATACAGCACCTAATGATAACTCCTTGTTATATAAAGCACAATGAAAAAAAAAAAATAATAAAAAGGGGGGGGGCAAGAATTTTTAGTTTCCCCCATTCCACAGTATTTTACACAAGAGATCTGATATTATGTTTAGGGATTAACCAGGTAAATTACCCCTACCTCTGCCTCTTCCTCTTATAGTATCTAGGTGTATATTTTTTTCACCAGAAACAAGTGCCTGTGAAACGAATCCATATATAGTATCTATATATAGTATCTAGGTATATTTTTTTTACCAGAAACAAGTGCCTGTGAAACAAATCCGGGTCGTTTCGCCCCTATTCCCATTTGCCCCGGGTCGTTTCGCTTCGATTTCCTTTCGCCCCAGGTCGTTTCGCCGTCATTTATTAATAGTACTTTAAAAATTGAAATATGGAAAATACCATTTCAAATATTCGTATTTTGGATGTTGTAAGGCTTGTTCACGGGTATCGATACTTTATTTTTGTCTTCCTTATAATTAACATGCTTTCTTGACGTGTTTAATAATAATATTATGTATGGCTTCACTTTCAAATTTTTTATTAATTTCTCTTTATTATTTTTTTGCAGTTTAATTAGTAATAATTGACCAATAATTATTAAATATTATAATATAACATCATGATGATGTTAACTCCATTATTTATCATATATTTTTATTATTTTGATTTTATTTTTATGTTATTATTTTTTTTTGTATACAACTAATAAATAAATAATTACCAAAAAATTGTCGAAAAAGACTTCATCTACTATTATAAAATAGCGATTAAGTGGGGCGAATCCACTCACTTTCCAGGGCGAACAGGTAATTGGGGTGAAACGACCCGGTACCCAGCAAACATACATAGGCTTCATAGCCGGCATAGGCCATAGCCATAAATAAGACGGGTTGCCTTTACCATCAAGTGTCCCCATTTTGCCACTAACATTTATAAAATAGCATTAACTGACATCTTTATCCTGGTTCGTCAACCAAGTTTTTAATTGCACCTGTTGGTGTCAAATTGAAAGAAAATTTTATTGTTCCCATTATTTTGAGCGCATATTTACCTAGTCTGAGATTCCCATGCTGTCGGACGGCTTTTTGTTCGACTTCCTGGAGCCGTGGGACATCAGAGCGCTCTCCATAAGGAAAACAGCGGATTTGGCACTCCAACTCTGGGTCGACACATTTCCACGTTTCGTGGCTATCAGATTTTACGGCTCCACCAAGTCGAACAAAAAGCCGTCGGACGGCAGAGGAATCTCTGACTAACATTTACCATGATTTTTTTCCACATGATATCCCATTCCTCACATAGCATAGTGAGGAATTAAAAAAAATGTATGATAACAATTAATGCTAATTGAATTTTAATTATCGTATATATAGCAATTAATTTTAAAATATGGAAAAAGTGGTCCAAGTTGTCTTTTGAAAAGTGATCCAAGATGTCATGTATTCATATATAATCACCTCAAGTGTGGTAGATCTTGGACATGTGTTTGATTCCTAGTGCAATCAAACCAAAGACTATGAAATTGGTATGACAGAATTTAAGTCAAATCGCCACTAGTATGATTTATCAAAATTGGTCCCATTAATAAAAATTGATTTGATTTGATTTTTGATGTTTTAATGCCACTTTCAGCAATATTTCAGCTATATCATAGCGACCAGTTTTAGTGGTGGAAGAAGCCAGAGAGAACCACCGACCATGGGCAAGCAACAGGTAAACTTGACCACTTGCGGCTGTGAGTCGAGTGCACCCTTTTTTATAATTTACAAAGCCGGGTGCGAACCCACGCCGTCTTGGTGATAGGCTTGTATGAGTTGTTAGGTAATCCAATTACCTAACTCATTGAACCACCCGGGCACTCGATAAAAAAAATTTGAAATATGTAACCATTTAAATTGTTAACAATGTCATGTTGTGTGTTGTTCTTTTTTTGTGGGGCTGTAAATATTTCTACAATTTCTATAATCGTTTTGACTTTTGACTCTAACTTAAATTTTCTGAAATACTGATCAAGGTGGTGTTAAACACCAATCAATCAGCCAGTCAATTTTCTGGATAGAGATAAGCCATTAAATTGTGGGTCAATTTTTAAACTGTCAGGACACCCATGTCCTGTAGAAACATTCTACAAAGTTTTATGTTTTGGATCACATGTTAACTAATTTGTTCCTATTAAACAGATAATGAGATTTGATACTGTTATATTGTGTGTTGTTTGGAGTGTATTAATTGAAGCAAGTCTGTCGCCAAAAGACAAGAAAAAAGACAAAAAAGATCAGGTAAATTTAATCATGCTGAACCAACTATTTGCCATTCAACAATGACGAGATTTCAGTATATGCTTTGTGATGATTGCACATTATTTGATGAGAGTGAAAATTTCATGAGCATTTGACTTGTCCCTTTTTTTGTCTGCACTTTGTATCTTAATCTTCTGTGATGCCACAATTTGAATTACATTTTTTAGAAGATGGTATGGTCCTTGTATTAATCCCTTTCCAAATCGCATTCAAAAAGTCCAGTACTGCATCCATTATGGGTGTCAGAGACCGATTCTTAAAACAATAATTGGTTTTTACCACCCAACTTGGAATTTTTCAAGTGGGTAGGTACTAGATAGAGTTGGTAAGAAAATCAATTTATTTTTCAACATGTTCAAATATATCTGGAGGAAAAAATCATTTTAGGAAAAAAAAACTTGCTAATAATTGTAAAAAAAATCACAATGTCCAGTTTTGGTTGGTCAGATTCTTTAAATTACTAAGCAATTCTACATTTCAAGTGGCATTGATTTAAATTATGAATGTAGATGGACAATAGTGTTATTTTTAAGTATTTATTTAAAATTTGTATTGTTTTCTTTGTTACCAAAACTTGTAAGAAAAACTGAAAAAAATGAAACGGTTACCATAGATATTTTTTTCTTCGGTTTTTGAATATACCATATACATAATATCTGTAAACATAAATACTGTAAACATGAATACAAGTCTGAGTGTCATAATTAATTGATATACATTATTATATTATGATTTGACATTTAAAAAAAATGTTTTTGAATGTGAAAATATAATTTTATATTTTAGTTCAAGCCAGCTACAAAGAATGTTATAGACAGAGAACTTGTGAAAGAAGAATTCAAACTTAAAGATATTCTGAAAGAGTATGGTTCCTATAGTAAATCAAAAACCTCACATTTTAAGGGTGATATATTAGCTTATGTAACTCCTGTAAGTTTTATTATAAAATTAAGTAGTATTTCAATTTATTATGTTGGTCTAACTAAGGTTATTGCAGTGAGATTTTAGTTAACTCAATTCCAGTCCAAACCAGACATTCACTTAAATAGAAAACTAATGTGAATGGACACTCTCCACTCTGGAAAGAACAGAATTTCTCACATTCATTGAAGATATCTCTATCTTCAATATGGACATTAGAAGAGCCTAAGCTCTAGTTTTATTGATACATTTATATAGCATGTGCAGAGATTTTGCTCAAATCTCTCAAAGAGCAAATATTATCATTTGGCTACCCACCTATCTCAGCCTGTCTTATATAGAACCACAGAAAACAACTCAGCTTATACCAGGGGCAGATTTAGAGGGGGGCATGCACCCCCCCTAAAATTCGCAAAGCATATGTTATACAACGTTAATTAAGCAGTTCAACAAACAACTTTTTCATGAATGGTTAACTCGTGACCTGTAGTAAAATATTCATACACATTGTAAATACACGTTGGGTGTGTTTGTTGATTCATATATGGATTCGCTGACAAATGCCGCTTTTGTTTGTCTATAAACAAGAACGGTCGAATCATATGTTTTCAATGAATGAATCAAACGACGAAAAGAAAAGCTCCATCCGGTTGGGCAGTATTAACTAGAACCACCCGAAAGGACAAGCACCAAAAGTACAGACCAATTAGTGAAATGAGGAATGCGTTAAAACTAAATCAATAGTTCTTTGAAGGGTTAAAATATCGTGATCGATCAGTCATGAGTTGAACAATTTGCATCACGGTTGTTCAAAAAAAGTTTTACTTTAGGTTCTTATAATCTGACAAAAATATACTGTTAACAATTATCCGACAAAATTAAGACTCAAAATCAAGTTTTTTTGGTCTGATAAAAATGGTGTGGTTGGTTCAAAATTGTCGTTCAAATAAATGTCTGTAATTCCTAAAATCCCCAGAGCTTCAGGGGGGGGCTTTGCCCCCCTGGGCCCCCTACCAGGGTTCTACCCTGGACCAGCTGGGGACCTTAAGCGGTCCCCAGATCCCTCGCCTACTCATGCCCCCCCCCTAACCACAAATCCTGGATCTGCCCCTGGTGTCCTTCTCTACCTTAAGGATCGACCATTTAACATTGGGGGAGAGGGGGGTATATTCCCCCAGTTTTTTCCAACATAAAAGAAAATCATACTTTTTGGGGGGAAATGAAAATTTACCAAAAAGAGAAACGGTAGAAACATGAGAAAAATGTATTTAACTTTTCTTCTGTGATTATTCTTCATGTTTATGAAAAGAAAGTTTAAACAGTGACTTGGACAGCAAGAAAAGTTTTGAAGGTTCCAAAGGGGCTAATCAGAAGCCGTCAATCGAAGGGACAGACAATACAATTATTAATTGCTTTGATTTATTTTGATTACATTAGATTTATAATCTTTTCCGATTTTGTGGGTCGTTTCCATGCCAACAAACATACATGTAAAAAATTATTATTCTTTTATAAATATAAATCCATGAAATCTTAAATTATTACAGTTTCTCATCGGACTTTTAAATAGTGAAAGATATTCTTCAAAATTAACGGATCAAAAATTAAAGCGATTGAAATTTTGGCACTTCAAAGGCAGTTACGCTACCACAAACATTTAGGAGGATATGTAAGTTAAATTTCAAAACGACCGCATAACAAGATTTGGATTACAACAGAGATTAATCCGCATTAACGTCCCAATACACCTAGTGATGCGGCAAAACGATATAATCTAATACATAGGTCATTTTCTTATTGTAATGTAAAATCTTAAGTCTTTGTGTATTCGTGGGAAAATTAAATTTTTCGGGCACTGCCAGATTAGCTTAGGCTAGAGATTCACTTTAACAAACTGGCTTAACGTAAATACTTGGGGTGAACCATTAATCTACCTTAAAGTTCCATGTGAAAAATCGAGCCAATCTTCTTTGGTTCTAGTAGATCTCTGGGTATAGGTGACGGTTCCCATGGTTCAACCCATAGAGCTGCAGCATGTCCCCAGGAAGCAGACAGGAGTCAATTTTGTAGATTTTCGACGCAATGTAGCGGCTCATAAATGCGTAATTTTAAGTCTCTATCCAATCGTTAACACCGGTTGTCCATTTTCTCCATGAATTATGTATAGCATTTACATACTGATGACTTGTTCTCGTCTTAAATGTGCATGAATTATTTGCCCCATTCAAAACAATCAATCAATCAATCAATCAATCAATCAATCAATCCTATCGAAGAATAAAAACCATAAGTATACATATAAACTAATCTGATATTTTGTTTGTTTATCAGTAGATATGGTGTATATTCGTTTACTCGGTATTTCGGTACCTATAATTATACGCCTATACGTATAATGCTTAAAGTACATCACCGGAATACCTCTCGTAACAGGAACATTACATTTTAGCATCTAGGAAGTTAAGGGTGAATCTTGCGATCCCATTAATTGGTATTTGTGTATCTGTTCTAAGAGCAGGACCAATACTTCCTTTGGCTTATGTTGTTGTCTTTTCCTTTGGCTTATGTTGTTGTCTTTTCCTTTGGCTTATGTTGTTGTCTTTTCCTTTGGCAGCTTATGTTGTTGTCTTTTCTTTGGCTTATGTTGTTGTCTTTTCCTTTGGCTTATGTTGTTGTCTTTTCCTTTGGTGGCTTATGTTGTTGTCTTTTCCTTTGGCTTATGTTGTTGTCTTTTCCTTTGGCTTATGTTGTTGTCTTTTCCTTTGGCTTATGTTGTTGTCTTTTCCTTTGACTTATGTTGTTGTCTTTTCCTTTGACTTATGTTGTTGTCTTTTCCTTTGGCTTATGTTGTTGTCTTTTCCTTTGACTTATGTTGTTGTCTTTTCCTTTGACTTATGTTGTTGTCTTTTCCTTTGGCTTATGTTGTTGTCTTTTCCTTTGACTTATGTTGTTGTCTTTTCCTTTGGCTTATGTTGTTGTCTTTTCCTTTGACTTATGTTGTTGTCTTTTCCTTTGGCTTATGTTGTTGTCTTTTCCTTTGGCTTATGTTGTTGTCTTTTCCTTTGACTTATGTTGTTGTCTTTTCCTTTGACTTATGTTGTTGTCTTTTCCTTTGGCTTATGTTGTTGTCTTTTCCTTTGGCTTATGTTGTTGTCTTTTCCTTTGGCTTATGTTGTTGTCTTTTCCTTTGGCTTATGTTGTTGTCTTTTCCTTTGACTTATGTTGTTGCCTTTTCTTTGGCTTATGTTGTTGTCTTTTCCTTTGGCTTATGTTGTTGTCTTTTCCTTTGGCTTATGTTGTTGTCTTTTCCTTTGGCTTATGTTGTTGTCTTTTCCTTTGGCTTATGTTGTTGTCTTTTCCTTTGACTTATGTTGTTGTCCTTTCCTTTGGCTTATGTTGTTGTCTTTTCTTTGGCTTATGTTGTTGTCTTTTCCTTTGGCTTATGTTGTTGTCTTTTCCTTTGGCTTATGTTGTTGTCTTTTCCTTTGGCGGCTTATGTTGTTGTCTTTTCTGTTTTTGTGGCGTTCATAAGGAACGAAGTGATTGGTGTCCTTGTAGGTCGTATTGTCATTGTCAGTTACTGTCGCAAATTTCTGCTTCGAATCTTATTTCCAAATACATAGATTCTTCATAAAAGGCGCTTTTGTGACCCCTTGATTTTCCAAATAAAGAAGAAGCATTACTACTTAAATATTTACTTACACTAAATATTTTTTCTCTGTTGTGAAAAACAATTGATTTCATGATTTCTTTTTCTTAAGGAGTTTTACCAATAGTATCTGTCTAGGAGTTAAGGGTAACGAGTACGAGTGGGCGATATGTCTGTCTGTGGACTGTGGTATTTGTGAGCTAGCACCACAAAAAACATATCGTGTTGATTTATATTGTTGTAATTTTAAGAAACAATTATATACCGAATTATTATAGAATCCATACATCATATATTAAACTTGTAGTTCTGCTCTCAATTTGTAAATCTCAATTATACAAAAAAAAAAGTATCAATGTTTATTAGAAAAAATGCAGCTTTATGATGAATTTGTATATCACAAATATATATGTATAAATAATATTTGTCATAACTTTTATGGAGCATTTTTCTCTTTACTATTTTGTTTATTATTTGTTTATTCCATCATGTTAATTTACACATTATTTTCAGGGGCGGATCCAGGGGGGGGGGGGGGGCACACCCGGCGTGCGCCCCCCCTAAAATTGGAAAAAATATGATTTTTTTGCATAAAATCGTGATTTTTCACATTAAATACCCCAAAAATTGTCGTGCCTCCCTCCTCTCGGCACAATTTTTTTCAGTGCTCCCCCCCTAACTTGAAATCCTGGATCCGCCCCTGTATACATATAGCAATTTACATTAAAATAACGAAATATCAGATAAAAGGGAAGATAATTAAAAATCAAATTCTGTCTTGTTAATTAAAAGTGGTATTAAAGGGTTATTTTCATGCCAGGTGTTTGTTCTATTTATATAACATGCTTTCTTGTTTCAGTTCCATTATTCACCATGTGTCATACAGATAGTGCAGCCATATTTATTCTGCAAGGATAACATTTATTTTACATTCATTTTGAAATTCAATTTTATTTCTTGTTCTTCCATGCATATACAATACCCCTCTTTTACCACCCACTTATTTTAAAGCATTATTTTATTTCAGTGGAATAGCCATGGATATGACATAGCAAAGTTGTTTAGTAATAAATTTAATATGGTCTCCCCAGTTTGGCTACAAGTCAAACGACGTCCTGGTGGATCATACCACGTACAAGGAGGACATGATATTGACGATGGTATGTATAAACAGTCAAAACCTTCAACCATAACGTCGTAAAGATAGAAAATTTTATATTCTCCCATCAATATTGTGTTAAAATAAAATGAAAAATAAAATATACAACACTGTCAGAATTGCTCCAAAACTTAAATCTCACTTATAGCATTTAAACTTTAAAGGTAGACTTCTTTGTGACTGTTTATAAGAATCTACAGACATTATGGATTGAAAATTTGTCATCAGTTGAGTCCATGTCAGTCATCCTGGTCAAATAAATTCATCATATTTTTAAAACATTTTTGACACACTTCTTGTTTGTTTTGTTTGGAAACCTTCAGAGTCTGTACTGTGACTAAATGATGTACTGAGTCTGTACTGTGACTAAATGATGTACTGAGTCTGTACTGTGACTAAATGATGTACTGAGTCTGTACTGTGACTAAATGATGTACTGAGTCTGTACTGTGACTAAATGATGTACTGAGTCTGTTCTGTGACTAAATGATGTACTGAGTCTGTACTGTGACTAAATGATGTACTGAGTCTGTACTGTGACTAAATGATGTACTGAGTCTGTACTGTGTCTAAATGATGTACTGAGTCTGTACTGTGACTAAATGATGTACTGAGTCTGTACTGTGACTAAATGATGTACTGAGTCTGTACTGTGACTAAATGATGTACTGAGTCTGTACTGTGACTAAATGATGTACTGAGTCTGTTCTGTGACTAAATGATGTACTGTGACTAAATGATGTACTGAGTCTGTACTGTGACTAAATGATGTACTGAGTCTGTACTGTGACTAAATGATGTACTGAGTCTGTACTGTGACTAAATGATGTACTGAGTCTGTACTGTGACTAAATGATGTACTGAGTCTGTACTGTGACTAAATGATGTACTGAGTCTGTACTGTGACTAAATGATGTACTGAGTCTGTACTGTGACTAATCGATGTACTGAGTCTGTACTGTGATACATTTTTTTCTTCTGTTTTCAAGGATGTGTATGTCACCATACAAATTATCATAATTTCTACAACAGTCAATATGATTGTCTTAATCTGACCTTGAATTAATATGATTTTTAGGTTGGGTACAGGAAGTCAAAGAAGGAAACACTAACATGGGTAAGTAAAAAGAATAAGACATTTATAGAGTAAGACATTTATAGAGTAAGACATTTATAGAATAAGACATTAATAGAGTAAGACATTTATAGAGTAAGACATTTATAGAATAAGACATTTATAGAGTAAGACATTTATAGAATAAGACATTTATAGAGTAAGACATTTATAGAGTGCCTTCACTTAACTTATTTGTGATCATTTTCTCTTGGCATCCATAACTTACTGTATAGCAGGTTATTTTTATGGGATGTAAATTGTAGCTTATTTTTGACTTTTCTTTACAATTGCCAAAATAATAACCATTAATATTATATTATGCATTGTGTTATAAAAAACTGAAAGTAATTGTGAAAATACAAACCACCAAATCTTTTGTTTTTCATGCAAAATTATAATATTTTATGCACACTAAAATAAGCTACTCAAAACTATTATTTGTCACAGCTGTGCAGTTATTGATTTGAATACCTGCATCATACTGGTTCTTTTATTTTGGTAAATAATGTGCAGGTTATGCATTAAATATGTTTAGCTCATCTCATCCAATGGGTCATGCAAATTGTTTTCTTCACTTTGCATCCATTGTAAATTTTTTCATGTCAGTTTTAATCTGAGAAACCACTCGAGCAATTAAAACCAATCTTGGTAGGAATGTTCATTGGATGATCCAAATTTAATGTTTTTTGTAACAAGTGACCAAAAGGTACCAATAAAGGGTGTTTTCTATTTTTTGTTTGTGGAGGACTTCTGATAGACACAAGATACACAGATTTGAAGAGGAACATCCAAGGAATATTACTGCTAAATTTACTTTTAAATGTTTCTGAACATTTTGTCCCAGAGATTCCTATAGTAAAATATAGTGGTGGAAATCAAGTCAACACAAAAAAGAAAAAAAATTGTAAAATACCGTCCAATCATCTGTTTTACTGTACCTAAGAATTTTTTTCATTTGTTCACTGAGTATTTTATGTCAAAATATCACTGTGAGATGACATCATCGATTGCAATAATGTGCAGTTTTGCCTCCATCAGTGAATGTAGTTTAACAGAGAACTATATGGGGAAAAAAGCTACTGAACCTCTTCACCCCAATCTGCACTGAATGATGGTTAGACTGTTTTATTGACTAGAAATCTAAGGTATCCACTCTCATTGGACATTGTTCAGCAGAGGTCTTTATATATTGTAGAATCTTTGTTCATTTACATATTTTAAATCAGGTCAAGGTTATATTCTTTTGAGAGTTGAGACCCACTGGTTTTGTTTTCAGTTCCCAGAATACTGTTTGATGGTTGGTCAATGAAAGATTTTGATGCTACATTTTCAAGTGAAGATAATATTGAAGACTGTATAGACACAATGCTTAGATTTACCAAGGTAATAATTGTTTGTGACTAATCATACATCTTACTGATGTTAACTGACAAGATTGTCAACATGCATGTTCTAAAGCTGAACATTTCCATTTTTAGTTTGTATGACACAATGCATTGTGTTGATAATTACATTACTTTGAATTGTACATGACATGAAAATAGTAATTGGATAAAGCAAATAATTATACAGTCAATGCATTTTGAGTGCCTAATAAAAGAAAATATTTTTATTTGTTTCCAAAGATTTCTGTGTCATTATTTACACTGAATAATTGTTTTACATACTTTTTTTTTGTCGATGTTTTAAGTATTAACAGATCATTTTGAAACTAATTTACAATTTTATTTTCAGAAGTATAAATTTGATGGATTAACAGTAGAAATTTGGTCACAGCTTGGAGGACAGAAAAGAAAGTAAGAAGAAAAAATGGCAAAGTCTGCAATGCATATCACGATAGAACAAATGGACATAAACATAATCTGAAGATATATTTACAATTAAAATTTCTCAGAAACACAAAACATGACAAAGAGACCTAAGGATCTAGATAAGATTTGTTTGGCCTTATGCCAAGTTATGGTCATAAAACTTTTAAATACTATTTTTGTACTTGTCCTTGATAAACAACCAATCAGAACACTGCTTGAGCAATATTGGAGTATGAATATGGGAGATGGCATCATCGTCATGATCGTGTTGTAAGTGGATTTACATTTTCCTATGCAATCAGTGTCATCACCTGTCTGTGACATGTGGTTTAAACTGGGTACTCCAGTTTGCTCCTCCAATAAAACTTGTGCCACAATATAACTGAAATATTGTTGAAAGATACAATAACACCCATAACCAACCAACCAACAATTTATAGACCTCTTTCTGAAAATCTTCTAGCACTATTGATTTGTCTAATGTTTTTTTTTTTATCATGCTCACGTTCATTCCCATTCTCTCTTGTTAAATGTAGATTTATTTTGTTATATATTTTTAAATGTTCAAAATATATATCCTGTACCTAGTGGTATATATAATTGTTATAACATTATGTAAAACATTATTTTTCAGAGAATTAGTACACTTTTTAACCCACATGGGAGAAGCATTTAAAGAAGAAAAGAAAAAGTTGATTTTGGTAATTCCACCACCAATATATGCAAGGTAAATTACTGAGTAAGTGATGTTTGTTTAATGTCAAGTAAGCAATTTTTCAGCCATATCATGGGAAGACCAAGTTACTTTTTGATGAGATAATTATGATATCTGTTCATTACTAGACCTATTAGTTCGGTTGGATTTTTATATTTCTAGCTCATTGAAACAACAGTCCAGGACTAAGTTGCTCAAAATGTTGGTTAGTGTTATCTACTGGTTAAATCTAGTTCTCCCATTATTACGGCATTTTAACCCAGCTGAACCAGTGGTGGAAAAATCGTGTCTTTCTCCGCATGTTGTCAAATCGGTAATTGGCTAATAAAAGGTCACAACCTGTCGGGACTACTCTTTCTTCCGGAAATCTCTAGGTTTATTAATAATTCCTTGACAACGTGAACAAAAATGTAAACAAAACTCGTGATTTTCGTCTGCTAATAAAATACACCACAAAATGTCATTTTATCACGATGATCCAAAGATTGGCCAAAGAATCAGGCTTGTTGGGGGCCAATAGGGTGTCATAAAAGCTAGTGTTGAAAATTTTGGATTTCCAATGTATGAAATTCAACGGCTGTTCCGCTAAAATTCTCGAATTGTTTCTTGACATATAATTTTTTCCGGAAATAATACTTAAGACAACCATCTATCGACTTTGACTTTTGTAATTTGTCGTCATCCGGTGACGTAGTATACAAGGAACGCTGGTGACATGGACACAAGCTGGTTACTGATTTATTTTACGATTTTGTGAGCATTTTACTTGTTTAAGTAGCTATATGCAAAATGCCATAAAATTGGAAAATATCAGTAACTTAATTACATCACCGTCTAGTTATCAATGTAGGGACACTACTGTAAACATGAAGGTTAGTGGATTGTGTAGTGCGGTTACTTGCGTACAAAATATATTTGTTACATTCATTAGTTAACATTGTTGTCTGACATTATTTATTTAATAAACTTCTAATGCTCAGCAAATACATACACTTCTCTTTAAATTCTAATTACCGTCATTGTGTCAAACAGCTGTTACAAGTTCGTGTCGTAGTAATATATAAAATGCACTGCGTCCTAGCAACAGAATTGTGTAGAGGTCCGCCAAAGGATTTTGAAATAAAGTTTGTGTTAAATAATGGGAGAAACAAATTCTCCTTCAGGTGCCCATGTGGGTTACGATATTTCTCCACTCTCGAGAGTTAAATTTAAAATTTTAACCACTCGCCTAATGGCTTGTGGTTAAAATTTTAAATTTATCTCTCTTGAGTGGAGAAATATCGTATCCCACGGGCAACTGAAGGAGAATCTATATTTATCCAATGGAAAAATTTTAACCACCGGTTAATTTTTGTTGCTCAAATTTTATCCACTGGATAAAATGACTTATCCAGTGGATAAAGTTAACCCCTCAATTTTGGCCTGATAAATATTTAATCATTGGTTAAATATGGTAAGACGATTAATGTTTGATATCATACGACAGCAAAAAAGAGAGAGTGTATCGGCATATGGAGTTGGATTTTGATGAAAGAGAATTCTGGGATAGATTTAGATTTTCTATTGAAAATGATCAATTCATTACCAATCTTATAGAGCCACAATTGTGCAGACCAACTCATGCCATACCAGCAGATATATAAGTAAAGCTTGCACTGAGATACCTTGTACCAGGGAGTCCGATGAGAGTAATTGGTGATACAATGGGATATCATATATCAAGTGTCTCGAGAGCAGTAAGAGATGTCTCTAATGCTCTGTGTGATATAGCTGGACAATATATCACCTGGCCCTCTACAGATGTTAAGAGGAACAGAATTAAAACAGGGTTTTATGACATTGCCCATTTTCCTAGCATTGACTGTTAATAGGAAGGGGTACCATTCTATAAATGTGCAGGGTGTGTGTAATCACACAGGTAATTTGTAATATTAAGTTATTTAAACCCCCTTTTCCGTTTGATGCCTATTCCGTGAAATATATAGGCCTTCCAAATATAATTAACAGGATTGTTAAGGTATAAGGTAACTGGCAACCGACTCCACTTTTTGTTTTCCTGTGGTTTATCTAACGTGATGTTATTGTAGGATTCCACTTTTATTAGAAAATACATTTTAAATTGGATTAAAAAAAATTAAAGTGTAAATCACCAGAAAATGAAAACTAGGCGAAACAAGATTATGCCTAGAAATTGCTACGTCTTCTGGTTCAAAAGTAATCAAAATCCGTTTAAAAACTACTTCAAACTTTTTGTCTTTGAAAAAGTGTGATTTATTTGAAATATATAGCGATTCTCATCGTCAGGGTTTTCATGTTGACAAAGAAACTTTTAAGACATCATAACTAAGTTTTCTAAGTTCATTAAATTTTGATCGACTAATTCTAGGAGAGCTATTTAACTGGTTCTAATCGAATAGCCACGGCCAACGAATAAGTTTGTATAAATGGCGACTTTACATGTATGCTGTGGCTGTTAGACATATATACTAGCCACAATAGTGTACGAACAAAAATGTTCACCAACCTGTAATTTTGTTAATATTTGATGACAAATAAACAAAATCTTGATAGTTTGCACACCTTTAGTCAATGTACAAACATTCTACAAAATATTAAAGCTCTAGGTTGAAGACAAACCATGTACCTTATAGACGGACAGACAGTAATAACTGTCTGAAAAAAATCGTTCTTGTTAACCATGCACCTTTTCATTAGTATAAATATAATACTAAACAAGTACAAGCTGCAGCTACATATAAACTTCAAAAAGGAGGTATCAACAAATACCTTGGTGTGAAGATCTATGATTTTTTGTGTCACTTCACTTGGCACCAGCAAAGCTGAACCCCCTCCTGTTTGATTGAGGCTCTTACTATTTACTTCAACCATCAACTTAGCCGTAGAACATGATTTCGTCTACTTCTCCTTGATTTGATCTACAGATCTTTTTTGTCCAACTGCCCTTACATTCACAGAGTCTGTGATCTCTTTCCACACCTTTTCCTTCTCTGCATTTGTTATGACATTAGTTTGTTTTGACCTAAATATGGTTATGTTTTTCTCCACAAGCTCACATAAGAAAACAAAGTCAGCTTTGGAGAAATGTTCACCTTTCCGTCTTATTTCTATTCTGCAGACGATTTCTGACATTTTGGTTAGCCTAACCAATGGATAAAATTAACCAGTGTTTTGAGCAAGCCAGTCGAGGTAGACATGTCACTTCACTTAGACACATTATCCTGACTCTGAGTCAACAATACTGTACTCTTACTCCTTCATGCTGCATACTTTGCTGAGAAGCTTTAAATTACCAATTTTATAATCTTTGGTTTGACCCAATCAGGAATGTAAAATGAATTCCATTTTAAATTTTTGAAACACATGTGCTGGATTTATTATGTAAATTTGGCATAAACCTGCACTTTATATGTAACTGAACTATTGCTGAAGTAAGTAAACTTTGTTTTTGATCATCTTTACTAGTCTAGTGTTCCTATGTGCTACCATAGGGTCATCATGGCTGCAAATCTTATGGTAGTTTGATTTTCATATACCTGTACCTATGCAATCTGTGCTTATCACAACACAAGCTGTGAGTAGTATTCCCTCATGTGGTGAGATGTGCTAAATTAAAGTGTGATAAAGTTGTCAATGAATTGTGGCAGGCTGCGGTTTCCTCCACTAATAAAAATTCACTGCCATGATATAACAGCACTATTATTGAAATTGATGTTAAATACACATTACCCTAAGCCCTATTTGCTATCCTGTAATTGTCATGCTAACATATACAACTGTCAAATGGAGAAAAATAACAAACAAAATAATGATTTACTTTTATGTTTAGATAATAATCTAGATATGTTTGAGGAGAGCTACTAGTGGCCTCCAATTGTATGTTATCTTAGTTAAATAAATAACAAATAAATTAACCAATAATTATGTTACCTGTTTCAATTGCAGTGACCAAGATGGCATGTTTGGTAATAAGGAATTTGAACAGCTAGCTCCATATATTGATGGCTTTAGTTTGATGACTTATGATTTTTCAAATGCACAAAGGTAAATTAGTGAAGCGTCGATGGTATAGGTATTTATGTTTGATGTTATCAAGTACATTTTATAGGTGTTTAATGTTCATAAACTTATTCCTACAAATGTAGCTGAAATGCTGCTCACTGTTCATTTTATGCTAAACAACAAATGAAGCAATCTTTTACTACTAAAGTGTACCATTAGCTGTTAAGGCCACAATTTGTTAGCATTATTCTGTACTGGATACAACATTATATGATCAAGTTTATCAGTGACTTCCGACTTCTGTGGTTTTCTCCAGGATTTCCGGTTTCCTCCACCAATAAAACTGACCATCACAATATAGCTTAAATATTGTTGAAAGTGGTGTTTAACATAATAACCCTAATCCTATTAAGATTATTCCCCCTTATAGATTTCAGTCATTTCTTTCAATCATTATTAAGCCTCACATGTCATGATAAACCACATACTAATAACAATATATATCTAATATTTTCAGACCAGGACCCAATAGTCCAATTCAATGGATGAAACAGTGTGTAGAATCTATAGACCCTAAGTCTACACACAGACAGAAAATATTACTGGGACTAAACTTTTATGGTAATGAATATCATGCTGGAGGTGGTGGACCAATTTTAGGTCATCAGTAAGTATGTGTACTAAAACTTTAGCTCATCTTGTCCAAAAGTCCATCAGAATCTTTTTAACCTTTTCAATATCAGTAATTTATTTTCCTTTTTGTTTTGTTTAAGCTTTTAATAAAGAATTAAACTCTTTTGTGCTTGGTAGGTATGGTGTACTTTATTTCTTATTAGATTTACCTCCATTGTGATTTGGTTACATTTTTATCTACTTAATGGTGTTTTAGAGAAGAATAGTTTGTCAACATTTCAACTGGAATATTTTGTTGACTTTGTCATGTTAAATCAAGTAAATGTGTCAATAAATTATTATCCTCCACTTAATTTGATTATGGCATGTTTGTTTCAGAATTACATGTAACTCCCTTGTTTGCTGGTTTTATGCCATGTTTGTTTCAGAATGACTCATTTTTTGGCATTTATATGGCATGTTTGTTTCAGAATTAACACCCTTGTTTTGGTGTTTTTATATCAGGTTTGATTAAGAATTAACTCCCTTGTTTGGTGGTTTTATTGCATGTTTGTTTCTGAATCAACTTCCTTGTTTGGTGTTTTTATAGAATGTTTTGTTTCTTAATAGGTGTTTTTATGACATTTGTTTCAGAATTAACTCCCTTGTTTGGCTTTTATAGCAGGTTTGTTTCAGAATTAACTCCCTTGTTTGGCATTTTTATAGCAGGTTTGTTTCATAATTAACACCCTTGTTTTGGTGTTCTTATATCAGGTTTGAGTAAGAATTAACTTCCTTGGTTGGCATCTTTGGGCGAGTTTATTTATCTACTCTTCGGGTTCCTCGAGTTATATCAGCTCTATGCGCACGCATCTTATTATCTGAACGAAAAATAGCAAACTCGAGTAACTCTCAACATGGTGGAAGGGTGTTCAGAAATTCTTCCTTATCAGAAAAAGCCGAAAATGGAGAGCTTTTTGGAGCCAACAAATTCATTAAATTCAAAAAAGATTCAATCAAGTGATTTCATCTGCTCGACAAGTGGTTGAGAGATCATTTGGGTTTCAAGGGCCGTTTCAGACGGCTCAGGGAAATAACAGTACACAAGCCTAGGAATATTGTCTCTATCATAATATGCGGTTGTATATTGTACAACCATTATCAATCATGAGGACATAGAGGAATTTATGGAAGCTGATAATGATGGTCACCCAAACAGACTCCCAAATATCTTCAGAAACAATAATGCCGCATGCATTAACTTTTAGAGACAATCTGATGAGGACCCTGGTCATTTAAATAAATGAATCATTCTTCTCATGTATCATTCATTAAAGTTTTTTTCCAGTTTCTTTTCTTTAATTGTATTTCAAATCATTGGAAATCCAAGAAAATTCTGATGTTGGAATACTCCCCAATAGCATAATTTTTTCCAGATTTCTGTAAATGTTATTTATCACATATTTATAAGTAATAACGTCAATTTTGCCCATACATAAACACCGGAAGTCCCACAGCGATATTTGCCATCGGGGCAAAACTCTGATAACACGATATCAAGCTTCTCGTGAGCCCCATGAGGTCACTTTCGCCCAACTGTTAATTGTCGTTTGGAAAATGTCGACGTTTAGCGAGGAAAGATTTGTTGGCATTTCGGAAGCAGAATCCTCAACCGATATCGATCACTCATATCCATAAGTTTAGTGTCTGTGTGGGAAGTTAATTTTGTTCTTTTTAATTCAATGTTGAAATATGTGATAAATAGATTAATGCATGCCTTTTCCATATCAAGACTGTTATTTTACCGCGACTGACCTCAGCCTTGGGCTAAAGCCCTCTAGGCGATATCGGTCTCTCGGGATGATAACAGTCCTGATATGGAAAAGGGCATGCATTAATTAAATCTATAAATACCAAATATAAACTTGACAGATATGAAAGTACATTTCAGAGGAACATAATATACTGGCATAACGACTTAAAATTAATTAAAAAAACAAGAGTTGTCAGAGTGACAGCAAACCAGGTCTCCAGCACAGTCTGGCAATACATTGCCTTTTCAACCATATACCACAAGGGCCCTACATCTGATCTAAGTTTGTGACCTAGACCTTTGAGCAATAAATTGAGATGTGAAATGAAAAACACCTTTGGATCGTGGTGAACGTCTATGCCAAGTATCATCACTTAGTTCCAAATGGTTCTAAAGTTATAGAGCGGACACAACACCTACCATATACCATAGGGTCGCAACTGTGATCCAAGTCAGTGACCTTAGCCTTTGACCTAGAGATTTGGACATGTAATGCGACACACCCTTGGATGGTGATGTACATCTATGCCAAGTATCATAACTTAGCTCCAAATGGTTCTCAAATTATAGAGCGGACACATTTGGTAGCCGCCCGGTATTGGAGCTAAGTTATGATGGAAACTATGGGGAGTTCGGAAATTTCAAATAAAAGTTTTGAAGTGACAAGGACAATTGTGCTCACGTTTGGTTTCAATTGGTCAAGTGGTTTCTGAGGAGAAGATTTTTTTTTTTATCAAAAGTTTACAGACGATGACAGACGTCAAGTGATGGCAATACATGTAGCTCACTTTGGTCCAGGTCAGCTAAAAATGAAAGCTCTAATAAGGCTTATCTTTCATTTTGGGACCCTAGCATAACATTTTTTCAAGGAAAGAATGAAAACCTTTATACCAAAAACATTTTTTTTATTCAACAATAAAAAAAAATAACAAAATTATTTATTTTGCATGTTAACAAAGTAAAATTAACCCAGTATCCTACAAGGTACAAAAATAAACGGCTGCTTCACACGTTGGCAAATAATATTCTTGTAACCGCAATTTCTTTCCTTGTTAAAAAATCCAATATTTTCAATCTGAAGTATAATCCCCAATTTCCATGAATAAAACTTACATTCCGTCGCCTTTTGCCGCCATCTTGCTACTCGAGGAATCAAGGTTTAGTGTAGGGTTGACTCGAGTAAGCAGATTACGTCACTTTAGTTCCTACTCGAGTAGTTTATTTTATACCCGAGTAGCTGGAGTTCCTACCCTGGTAGATAAATAAACTCGCCCTTTATGACATGTATGTTTCAGAATTAACTCCCTTCTGAATTGGTGTTTTTATGACATTTGTTTCAGAATTAACTCCCTTATTTGGTGTTTTTATGACATGTTTGTTTCTGAATTAACTCCCTTGCTTTGTGTTTTATGACATGTTTGTTTCTGAATTAGCTCCCTTGATTGGTGTTTTTATGGCATGTTTGTTTCTATAAATAATAACATTTATTTATATTTTCAGATTTATAGAAATCTTAAAGAAACATAAACCTAGATTTAATTGGGATGCACAAACAGCAGAGCATGTTGGTGAATACAAGTAAGTTACTCCTGAAATATCACAACAGAAGAGCTGTGTTCTATTTTGTGTAAACAAATGATGAATTCCACATAAGGACCAAGACTATCCTTGTTGAGGTTGAATTTGAGCATAAATTCATCACTATATTCAGTGATATTCTATAGATTTAACTGCAGTTATATTGATGACAACTACATTAAAAAATGTATTGCAGTTTTCCATGCTATCATCTTGTCCATGCTCACAGTTGATTCTAAAAATGTAGGAAGAATAAAAATATTGATAAAGAAATTGATCTTGTTTGTTAGGTGTATTTGCCAAATATTCTGTTTTCAAGACAGAACGTTAAGCATAACCAGTTAAAGATATGCACAAACTTCATATTCCTTCAACAAGAACAAAATACAGATATTTGGGGTATATCATGATTGTAAGGGATATGCGACAAAAAACACTTCCTCGTCTGAAGGCTCAGGAAATTTGTCCATATGTGAACCAATAATTATTGGCTAATACCTCTTTCAGACACCATATATTTCTGTAATACCACTTGTTTGAGATTGATATTAAAAGTTTTATATTTTGTTTTATTTTTTTTTTCAGATATAATCAAAAAGCTAATGTAATATTTTACCCAACATTAAAATCTATACAAGTGAGAATAGATTTAGCAAGACAATTAGGAACTGGACTGTCAATATGGGAGATAGGACAAGGACTTGATTATTTTTATGATTTATTGTAATAATAACATTTTTGAAAATATATTTGTGTTAAATTGTACATTGATTGATGGTTGTTTCCAGTCACAAATATTACATCTATATTCAGCCACAAGTATTACATCTATATTTAGGATGAGAACAAGTTCAACAAAATGTAAACTTTATATGTAAATGTGGAGGACAACTGTGGTATCCTGACAATTTAAAAAGTATGGAGAGTTACGTAGAAAACATTTAACCTTTTATAGCAGGTACAGTGTGTCTACTCTTTGTAGGATCTTTATAATACATTATAACCAGGTTAACCTGACAACCATCAGACACCATCAGTTCAAGACAATACTACAGTAGTATTTTAAAACAAAACATGATCAAATATCACAATAAAATCTACTGTTTTTCCATATTTATTTTTTACAAATATAAGTTTTGTCAGCTGTTCTGAAACCAAACATTTATTAATTTCAACTAAACAAGGTAACAAACCCATGTCTCAAATTCGAACAAAGGTCTGCATTGATATGAAAAATACGTTTTTAACTCTGGCATAGGGCAGAGAAATCAAAGATACATATGTGTTACTATTGTGTGTCTTTTCCATGTGAACATTAAAAGATAAACATACATATATAATTTTGGTGTGCACAAGTTTCTGGAAT
The DNA here is from genome assembly GCA_963680875.1 of Bathymodiolus brooksi. Classification (NCBI taxonomy): domain Eukaryota; kingdom Metazoa; phylum Mollusca; class Bivalvia; order Mytilida; family Modiolidae; genus Bathymodiolus; species Bathymodiolus brooksi. The sequence goes on from OY804577.1 coordinate 7,321,080, forward strand.
AGCCCTAAATCAAGCACAGTCAAAGTCAACAGATTGGAAAGTCAAATAACTTAAAGTCTTAGGGAGCAAGTACACCAAAGATTGGAAAGTCAAATAACTTAGTCTTAGGGAACAAGTACAACTAAGATTGGAAAGTCAAATAACTTAAAGTCTTAGGGAGGAAGAACACCAAAGATTGGAAAGTCAAATAACTTAAAAGTCTTAGGGAACAAGTACAACTAAGATTGGAAAGTCAAATAACTTAAAGTCTTAGGGTACAAGTACAACTAAGATTGGAAAGTCAAATAACTTAAAGCCTTAGGGAACAAGTACACCAAAGATTGGAAAGTCAAATAACTTAAAGTGTTAGGGAACAAGTACAACTAAGATTGGAAAGTCAAATAACTTAAAGTCTTAGGGAACAAGTACACCAAAGATTGGAAAGTCAAATAACTTAAAGTCTTAGGGAGGAAGAACACCAAAGATTGGAAAGCCAAATAACTTAAAGTGTTAGGGAACAAGTACAACTAAGATTGGAAAGTCAAATAACTTAAAAGTCTTAGGGAACAAGTACAACTAAGATTGGAAAGTCAAATAACTTAAAGTCTTAGGGTACAAGTACAACTAAGATTGGAAAGTCAAATAACTTAAAGCCTTAGGGAACAAGTACACCAAAGATTGGAAAGTCAAATAACTTAAAGTGTTAGGGAACAAGTACAACTAAGATTGGAAAGTCAAATAACTTAAAGTCTTAGGGAACAAGTACACCAAAGATTGGAAAGTCAAATAACTTAAAGTCTTAGGGAGGAAGAACACCAAAGATTGGAAAGCCAAATAACTTAAAGTGTTAGGGAACAAGTACAACTAAGATTGGAAAGTCAAATAACTTAAAGTCTTAGGGAACAAGTACAACTAAGATTGGAAAGTAAAATAACTTAAAGTCTTAGGGTACAAGTACAACTAAGATTGGAAAGTCAAATAACTTAAAGCCTTAGGGAACAAGTACACCAAAGATTGGAAAGTCAAATAACTTAAAGTGTTAGGGAACAAGTACACCAAAGATTGGAAAGTCAAATAACTTAAAGTGTTAGGGAACAAGTACAACTAAGATTGGAAAGTCAAATAACTTAAAGTCTTAGGGAACAAGTACAACTAAGATTGGAAAGTCAAATAACTTAAAGTCTTAGGGAACAAGTACACCAAAGATTGGAAAGCCAAATAACTTAAAGTGTTAGGGAACAAGTACAACTAAGATTGGAAAGTCAAATAACTTAAAGTCTTAGGGAACAAGTACAACTAAGATTGGAAAGTAAAATAACTTAAAGTCTTAGGGAACAAGTACACCAAAGATTGGAAAGTTAAATAACTTAAAGTGTTAGGGAACAAGTACAACTAAGATTGGAAAGTCAAATAACTTAAAGTCTTAGGGAACAAGTACACCAAAGATTGGAAAGTCAAATAACTTAAAGTCTTAGGGAGGAAGAACACCAAAGATTGGAAAGCCAAATAACTTAAAGTGTTAGGGAACAAGTACAACTAAGATTGGAAAGTCAAATAACTTAAAGTCTTAGGGAACAAGTACAACTAAGATTGGAAAGTCAAATAACTTAAAGTCTTAGGGAACAAGAACACCAAAGATTGGAAAGCCAAATAACTTAAAGTCTTAGGGTACAAGTACAACTAAGATTGGAAAGTCAAATAACTTAAAAGTCTTAGGGTACAAGTACAACTAAGATTGGAAAGTCAAATAACTTAAAGTCTTAGGGAACAAGTACAACTAAGATTGGAAAGTCAAATAACTTAAAGTCTTAGGGAACAAGTACAACTAAGATTGGAAAGTCAAATAACTTAAAGTCTTAGGGAACAAGTACAACTAAGATTGGAAAGTCAAATAACTTAAAGTCTTAGGGAGGAAGAACACCAAAGATTGGAAAGCCAAATAACTTAAAAGTCTTAGGGAACAAGTACAACTAAGATTGGAAAGTCAAATAACTTAAAGTCTTAGGGTACAAATACAACTAAGATTGGAAAGTCAAATAACTTAAAGTCTTAGGGAACAAGTACACCAAAGATTGGAAAGTCAAATAACTTAGTCTTAGGAAACAAGTACAACTTACATTGGAAAGTCAAATAACTTAAAGTCTTAGGGAACAAGTACAACTAAGATTGGAAAGTCAAATAACTTAAAGTCTTAGGGAAGAAGTACAACTAAGATTGGAAAGTCAAATAACTTAAAGTCTTAGGGAACAAGTACAACTAAGATTGGAAAGCCAAATAACTTAAAGTCTTATTGAACAAGTACAACTAAGATTGGAAAGTCAAATAACTTAAAGTCTTAGGGAACAAGTACAACTAAGATTGGAAAGTCAAATAACTTAAAGTCTTAGGGAACAAGTACAACTAAGATTGGAAAGCCAAATAACTTAAAGTCTTATTGAACAAGTACAACTAAGATTGGAAAGTCAAATAACTTAAAGTCTTAGGGAACAAGTACAACTAAGATTGGAAAGTCAAATAACTTAAAGTCTTAGGGAACAAGTACAACTAAGATTGGAAAGTTAAATAACTTAAAGTCTTAGGGAACAAGTACAACTAAGATTGGAAAGCCAAATAACTTAAAGTCTTATTGAACAAGTACAACTAAGATTGGAAAGTCAAATAACTTAAAGTCTTAGGGAACAAGAACACCAACGATTGGAAAGTCAAATAACTTAAAGTCTTAGGGAACAAGAACACCAGAGATTGGAAAGTCAAATAACTTAAAGTCTTAGGGAACAAGTACAACTAAGATTGGAAAGTCAAATAACTTCAAGTCTTAGGGAACAAGAACACCAAAGATTGGAAAGTCAAACAACTTAAAGTCTTAGGGAACAAGTACAACTAAGATTGGAAAGTCAAATAACTTAAAGTCTTAGGGAACAAGTACAACTAAGACTGGAAAGTCAAATAACTTAAAGTCTTAGGGAACAAGTACAACTAAGATTGGAAAGTCAAATAACTTAAAGTCTTAGGGAACAAGTACACCAAAGATTGGAAAGTCAAATAACTTAAAGTCTTAGGGAGCAAGAACACCAAAGATTGGAAAGTCAAATAACGTAAAGTCTTAGGGAACAAGTACACCAAAGATTGGAAAGCCAAATAACGTAAAGTCTTAGGGAACAAGTACACCAAAGATTGGAAAGCCAAATAACATAAAGTCTTAGGGAGCAAGAACACCAGAGATTGGAAAGTCAAATAACTTAAAGTCTTAGGGAACAAGTACACCAAAGATTGGAAAGTCAAATAACTTAAAGTCTTAGGGAACAAGAACACCAAAGATTGGAAAGCCAAATAACTTAAAGTCTTAGGGTACAAGTACAACTAAGATTGGAAAGTCAAATAACTTAAAAGTCTTAGGGAACAAGTACACCAAAGATTGGAAAGTCAAATAACTTAAAGTCTTAGGGAACAAGTACAACTAAGATTGGAAAGTCAAATAACTTAAAGTCTTAGGGAACAAGTACACCAAAGATTGGAAAGTCAAATAACTTAAAGTCTTAGGGAGCAAGAACACCAAAGATTGGAAAGTCAAATAACTTAGTCTTAGGAAACAAGTACAACTTAGATTGGAAAGTCAAATAACTTAAAGTCTTAGGGAACACGTACAACTAAGATTGGAAAGTCAAATAACTTAAAGTCTTAGGGAACAAGTACACCAAAGATTGGAAAGTCAAATAACTTAAAGTCTTAGGGAACAAGTACAACTAAGATTGGAAAGTCAAATAACTTAAAGTCTTAGGGAGGAAGAACACCAAAGATTGGAAAGCCAAATAACTTAAAAGTCTTAGGGAACAAGTACAACTAAGATTGGAAAGTCAAATAACTTAAAGTCTTAGGGTACAAATACAACTAAGATTGGAAAGTCAAATAACTTAAAGTCTTAGGGTACAAGTACAACTAAGATTGGAAAGTAAAATAACTTAAAGTCTTAGGGAACAAGTACACCAAAGATTGGAAAGTCAAATAACTTAGTCTTAGGAAACAAGTACAACTTAGATTGGAAAGTCAAATAACTTAAAGTCTTGGGGAACAAGTACAACTAAGATTGGAAAGTCAAATAACTTAAAGTCTTAGGGAACAAGAACACCAGAGATTGGAAAGCCAAATAACTTAAAGTCTTAGGGAACAAGAACACCAGAGATTGGAAAGCCAAATAACTTAAAGTCTTAGGGAGCAAGAACACCAAAGATTGGAAAGTCAAATAACGTAAAGTCTTAGGGAACAAGTACAACTAAGATTGGAAAGTCAAATAACTTAAAGTCTTATTGAACAAGTACAACTAAGATTGGAAAGTCAAATAACTTAAAGTCTTAGGGAACAAGTACAACTAAGATTGGAAAGTCAAATAACTTAAAGTCTTAGGGAACAAGTACAACTAAGATTGGAAAGTCAAATAACTTAAAGTCTTAGGGAACAAGTACACCAAAGATTGGAAAGTCAAATAACTTAAAGTCTTAGGGAACAAGAACACCAAAGATTGGAAAGTCAAATAACTTAAAGTCTTAGGGAACAAGAACACCAGAGATTGGAAAGCCAAATAACTTAAAGTCTTAGGGAACAAGTACACCAAAGATTGGAAAGCCAAATAACGTAAAGTCTTAGGGAACAAGTACAACTAAGATTGGAAAGTCAAATAACTTAAAGTCTTAGGGAACAAGTACAACTAAGATTGGAAAGTCAAATAACTTAAAGTCTTATTGAACAAGTACAACTAAGATTGGAAAGTCAAATAACTTAAAGTCTTAGGGAACAAGTACACCAGAGATTGGAAAGCCAAATAACTTAAAGTCTTAGGGAACAAGTACAACTAAGATTGGAAAGTCAAATAACTTAAAGTCTTAGGGAACAAGTACAACTAAGATTGGAAAGTCAAATAACTTAAAGTCTTGGGGAACAAGAACACCAGAGATTGGAAAGCCAAATAACTTAAAGTCTTAGGGAACAAGTACAAGTAAGATTGGAAAGTCAAATAACAGAACACCAAAGATTAGAAAGTCAAATAACTTAAAGTCTTAGGGAACAAGTACAACTAAGATTGGAAAGTCAAATAACTTAAAGTCTTAGGGAATAAGTACAACTAAGATTGGAAAGTCAAATAACTTAAAGTCTTAGGGAACAAGTACACCAGAGATTGGAAAGCCAAATAACTTAAAGTCTTGGGGAACAAGTACAAGTAAGATTGGAAAGTCAAATAACAGAACACCAAAGATTAGAAAGTCAAATAACTTAAAGTCTTAGGGAACAAGTACAACTAAGATTGGAAAGTCAAATAACTTAAAGTCTTAGGGAACAAGTACACCAAAGATTGGAAAGTCAAATAACTTAAAGTCTTAGGGAACAAGAACACCAAAGATTGGAAAGTCAAATAACTTAAAGTCTTAGGGAGCAAGAACACCAAAGATTGGAAAGTCAAATAACTTAAAGTTTTAGGGAACAAGTACACCAAAGATTGGAAAGTCAAATAACTTAAAGTCTTAGGGAACAAGTACAACTAAGATTGGAAAGTCAAATAACTTAAAGTCTTAGGGAACAAGAACACCAAAGATTGGAAAGTCAAATAACTTAAAGTCTTAGGGAACAAGTACAACTAAGATTGGAAAGTCAAATAACTTAAAGTCTTAGGGAACAAGTACAACTAAGATTGGAAAGTCAAATAACTTAAAGTCTTAGGGAGCAAGAACACCAAAGATTGGAAAGCCAAATAACTTAAAAGTCTTAGGGAACAAGTACAACTAAGATTGGAAAGTCAAATAACTTAAAGTCTTAGGGTACAAATACAACTAAGATTGGAAAGTCAAATAACTTAAAGTCTTAGGGAACAAGTACACCAAAGATTGGAAAGTCAAATAACTTAGTCTTAGGAAACAAGTACAACTTACATTGGAAAGTCAAATAACTTAAAGTCTTAGGGAACAAGTACAACTAAGATTGGAAAGTCAAATAACTTAAAGTCTTAGGGAAGAAGTACAACTAAGATTGGAAAGTCAAATAACTTAAAGTCTTAGGGAACAAGTACAACTAAGATTGGAAAGCCAAATAACTTAAAGTCTTATTGAACAAGTACAACTAAGATTGGAAAGTCAAATAACTTAAAGTCTTAGGGAACAAGTACAACTAAGATTGGAAAGTCAAATAACTTAAAGTCTTAGGGAACAAGTACAACTAAGATTGGAAAGCCAAATAACTTAAAGTCTTATTGAACAAGTACAACTAAGATTGGAAAGTCAAATAACTTAAAGTCTTAGGGAACAAGTACAACTAAGATTGGAAAGTCAAATAACTTAAAGTCTTAGGGAACAAGTACAACTAAGATTGGAAAGTTAAATAACTTAAAGTCTTAGGGAACAAGTACAACTAAGATTGGAAAGCCAAATAACTTAAAGTCTTATTGAACAAGTACAACTAAGATTGGAAAGTCAAATAACTTAAAGTCTTAGGGAACAAGAACACCAACGATTGGAAAGTCAAATAACTTAAAGTCTTAGGGAACAAGAACACCAGAGATTGGAAAGTCAAATAACTTAAAGTCTTAGGGAACAAGTACAACTAAGATTGGAAAGTCAAATAACTTCAAGTCTTAGGGAACAAGAACACCAAAGATTGGAAAGTCAAACAACTTAAAGTCTTAGGGAACAAGTACAACTAAGATTGGAAAGTCAAATAACTTAAAGTCTTAGGGAACAAGTACAACTAAGACTGGAAAGTCAAATAACTTAAAGTCTTAGGGAACAAGTACAACTAAGATTGGAAAGTCAAATAACTTAAAGTCTTCGGGAACAAGAACACCAAAGATTGGAAAGCCAAATAACGTAAAGTCTTAGGGAACAAGTACACCAAAGATTGGAAAGCCAAATAACATAAAGTCTTAGGGAGCAAGAACACCAGAGATTGGAAAGTCAAATAACTTAAAGTCTTAGGGAACAAGTACACCAAAGATTGGAAAGTCAAATAACTTAAAGTCTTAGGGAACAAGAACACCAAAGATTGGAAAGCCAAATAACTTAAAGTCTTAGGATACAAGTACAACTAAGATTGGAAAGTCAAATAACTTAAAAGTCTTAGGGAACAAGTACACCAAAGATTGGAAAGTCAAATAACTTAAAGTCTTAGGGAACAAGTACAACTAAGATTGGAAAGTCAAATAACTTAAAGTCTTAGGGAACAAGTACACCAAAGATTGGAAAGTCAAATAACTTAAAGTCTTAGGGAGCAAGAACACCAAAGATTGGAAAGTCAAATAACTTAGTCTTAGGAAACAAGTACAACTTAGATTGGAAAGTCAAATAACTTAAAGTCTTAGGGAACAAGTACAACTAAGATTGGAAAGTCAAATAACTTAAAGTCTTAGGGAACAAGTACACCAAAGATTGGAAAGTCAAATAACTTAAAGTCTTAGGGAACAAGTACAACTAAGATTGGAAAGTCAAATAACTTAAAGTCTTAGGGAGGAAGAACACCAAAGATTGGAAAGCCAAATAACTTAAAAGTCTTAGGGAACAAGTACAACTAAGATTGGAAAGTCAAATAACTTAAAGTCTTAGGGTACAAGTACAACTAAGATTGGAAAGTAAAATAACTTAAAGTCTTAGGGAACAAGTACACCAAAGATTGGAAAGTCAAATAACTTAGTCTTAGGAAACAAGTACAACTTAGATTGGAAAGTCAAATAACTTAAAGTCTTGGGGAACAAGTACAACTAAGATTGGAAAGTCAAATAACTTAAAGTCTTAGGGAACAAGTACAACTAAGATTGGAAAGTCAAATAACTTAAAGTCTTAGGGAACAAGTACAACTAAGATTGGAAAGTTAAATAACTTAAAGTCTTAGGGAACAAGTACAACTAAGATTGGAAAGCCAAATAACTTAAAGTCTTATTGAACAAGTACAACTAAGATTGGAAAGTCAAATAACTTAAAGTCTTAGGGAACAAGTACAACTAAGATTGGAAAGTCAAATAACTTAAAGACTTAGGGAACAAGTACAACTAAGATTGGAAAGTTAAATAACTTAAAGTCTTAGGGAACAAGTACAACTAAGATTGGAAAGCCAAATAACTTAAAGTCTTATTGAACAAGTACAACTAAGATTGGAAAGTCAAATAACTTAAAGTCTTAGGGAACAAGAACACCAACGATTGGAAAGTCAAATAACTTAAAGTCTTAGGGAACAAGAACACCAGAGATTGGAAAGTCAAATAACTTAAAGTCTTAGGGAAAAAGTACAACTAAGATTGGAAAGTCAAATAACTTCAAGTCTTAGGGAACAAGAACACCAAAGATTGGAAAGTCAAACAACTTAAAGTCTTAGGGAACAAGTACAACTAAGATTGGAAAGTCAAATAACTTAAAGTCTTAGGGAACAAGTACAACTAAGACTGGAAAGTCAAATAACTTAAAGTCTTAGGGAACAAGTACAACTAAGATTGGAAAGTCAAATAACTTAAAGTCTTCGGGAACAAGAACACCAAAGATTGGAAAGCCAAATAACGTAAAGTCTTAGGGAGCAAGTACACCAAAGATTGGAAAGCCAAATAACTTAAAGTCTTAGGGAGCAAGAACACCAGAGATTGGAAAGTCAAATAACGTAAAGTCTTAGGGAACAAGTACACCAAAGATTGGAAAGCCAAATAACATAAAGTCTTAGGGAGCAAGAACACCAGAGATTGGAAAGTCAAATAACTTAAAGTCTTAGGGAACAAGTACACCAAAGATTGGAAAGTCAAATAACTTAAAGTCTTAGGGAACAAGAACACCAGAGATTGGAAAGTCAAATAACTTAAAGTCTTAGGGAACAAGTACACCAAAGATTGGAAAGTCAAATAACTTAAAGTCTTAGGGAACAAGAACACCAAAGATTGGAAAGTCAAATAACTTAAAGTCTTAGGGAACAAGAACACCAGAGATTGGAAAGCCAAATAACTTAAAGTCTTAGGGAACAAGTACACCAAAGATTGGAAAGTCAAATAACTTAAAGTCTTAGGGAGCAAGTACAAGTAAGATTGGAAAGTCAAATAACAGAACACCAAAGATTAGAAAGTCAAATAACTTAAAGTCTTATTGAACAAGTACAACTAAGATTGGAAAGTCAAATAACTTAAAGTCTTAGGGAACAAGTACAACTAAGATTGGAAAGTCAAATAACTTAAAGTCTTATTGAACAAGTACAACTAAGATTGGAAAGTCAAATAACTTAAAGTCTTAGGCAACAAGTACAACTAAGATTGGAAAGTCAAATAACTTAAAGTCTTAGGGAACAGGTACACCAGAGATTGGAAAGCCAAATAACTTAAAGTCTTAGGGAACAAGTACAACTAAGATTGGAAAGTCAAATAACTTAAAGTCTTAGGGAACAAGTACAACTAAGATTGGAAAGTCAAATAACTTAAAGTCTTGGGGAACAAGAACACCAGAGATTGGAAAGCCAAATAACTTAAAGACTTAGGGAACAAGTACAAGTAAGATTGGAAAGTCAAATAACAGAACACCAAAGATTAGAAAGTCAAATAACTTAAAGTCTTAGGGAACAAGTACAACTAAGATTGGAAAGTCAAATAACTTAAAGTCTTAGGGAACAAGTACAACTAAGATTGGAAAGTCAAATAACTTAAAGTCTTGGGGAACAAGAACACCAGAGATTGGAAAGCCAAATAATTTAAGTCTTAGGGAACAAGTACAAGTAAGATTGGAAAGTCAAATAACAGAACACCAAAGATTAGAAAGTCAAATAACTTAAAGTCTTAGGGAACAAGTACAACTAAGATTGGAAAGTCAAATAACTTAAAGTCTTAGGGAACAAGTACACCAAAGATTGGAAAGTCAAATAACTTAAAGTCTTAGGGAACAAGAACACCAAAGATTGGAAAGTCAAATAACTTAAAGTCTTAGGGAGCAAGAACACCAAAGATTGGAAAGTCAAATAACTTAAAGTTTTAGGGAACAAGTACACCAAAGATTGGAAAGTCAAATAACTTAAAGTCTTAGGGAACAAGTACAACTAAGATTGGAAAGTCAAATAACTTAAAGTCTTAGGGAACAAGAACACCAAAGATTGGAAAGTCAAATAACTTAAAGTCTTAGGGAACAAGTACAACTAAGATTGGAAAGTCAAATAACTTAAAGTCTTAGGGAACAAGTACAACTAAGATTGGAAAGTCAAATAACTTAAAGTCTTAGGGAGCAAGAACACCAAAGATTGGAAAGCCAAATAACTTAAAGTCTTAGGGAGCAAGTACAACTAAGATTGGAAAGTCAAATAACTTAAAGTCTTAGGGAACAAGTACAACTAAGATTGGAAAGTCAAATAACTTAAAGTCTTAGGGAACAAGTACACCAAAGATTGGAAAGTCAAATAACTTAAGTCTTAGGGAACAAGAACACCAAAGATTGGAAAGTCAAATAACTTAAAGTCTTAGGGAACAAGAACACCAGAGATTGGAAAGCCAAATAACTTAAAGTCTTAGGGAACAAGTACACCAAAGATTGGAAAGCCAAATAACGTAAAGTCTTAGGGAACAAGTACAACTAAGATTGGAAAGTCAAATAACTTAAAGTCTTGGGGAACAAGAACACCAGAGATTGGAAAGCCAAATAACTTAAAGTCTTAGGGAACAAGTACACCAAAGACTGGAAAGCCAAATAACGTAAAGTCTTAGGGAACAAGTACAAGTAAGATTGGAAAGTCAAATAACAGAACACCAAAGATTAGAAAGTCAAATAACTTAAAGTGTTAGGGAACAAGTACACCAAAGATTGGAAAGTCAAATAACTTAAAGTCTTAGGGAACAAGAACACCAGAGATTGGAAAGCCAAATAACTTAAAGTCTTAGGGAGCAAGAACACCAAAGATTGGAAAGTCAAATAACGTAAAGTCTTAGGGAACAAGTACAACTAAGATTGGAAAGTCAAATAACTTAAAGTGTTAGGGAACAAGTACACCAAAGATTGGAAAGTCAAATAACTTAAAGTCTTAGGGAACAAGAACACCAGAGATTGGAAAGCCAAATAACTTAAAGTCTTAGGGAGCAAGAACACCAAAGATTGGAAAGTCAAATAACGTAAAGTCTTAGGGAACAAGTACAACTAAGATTGGAAAGTCAAATAACTTAAAGTCTTATTGAACAAGTACAACTAAGATTGGAAAGTCAAATAACTTAAAGTCTTAGGGAACAAGTACAACTAAGATTGGAAAGTCAAATAACTTAAAGTCTTAGGGAACAAGTACAACTAAGATTGGAAAGTCAAATAACTTAAAGTCTTAGGGAACAAGTACACCAAAGATTGGAAAGTCAAATAACTTAAAGTCTTAGGGAACAAGAACACCAAAGATTGGAAAGTCAAATAACTTAAAGTCTTAGGGAACAAGAACACCAGAGATTGGAAAGCCAAATAACTTAAAGTCTTAGGGAACAAGTACACCAAAGATTGGAAAGCCAAATAACTTAAAGTCTTAGGGAACAAGTACAACTAAGATTGGAAAGTCAAATAACTTAAAGTCTTATTGAACAAGTACAACTAAGATTGGAAAGTCAAATAACTTAAAGTCTTAGGGAACAAGTACAACTAAGATTGGAAAGTCAAATAACTTAAAGTCTTAGGGAACAAGTACACCAGAGATTGGAAAGCCAAATAACTTAAAGTCTTAGGGAACAAGTACAACTAAGATTGGAAAGTCAAATAACTTAAAGTCTTAGGGAACAAGTACAACTAAGATTGGAAAGTCAAATAACTTAAAGTCTTGGGGAACAAGAACACCAGAGATTGGAAAGCCAAATAACTTAAAGTCTTAGGGAACAAGTACAAGTAAGATTGGAAAGTCAAATAACAGAACACCAAAGATTAGAAAGTCAAATAACTTAAAGTCTTAGGGAACAAGTACAACTAAGATTGGAAAGTCAAATAACTTAAAGTCTTAGGGAACAAGTACAACTAAGATTGGAAAGTCAAATAACTTAAAGTCTTGGGGAACAAGAACACCAGAGATTGGAAAGCCAAATAACTTAAAGTCTTAGGGAACAAGTACAAGTAAGATTGGAAAGTCAAATAACAGAACACCAAAGATTAGAAAGTCAAATAACTTAAAGTCTTAGGGAACAAGTACAACTAAGATTGGAAAGTCAAATAACTTAAAGTCTTAGGGAACAAGTACACCAAAGATTGGAAAGTCAAATAACTTAAAGTCTTAGGGAACAAGAACACCAAAGATTGGAAAGTCAAATAACTTAAAGTTTTAGGGAACAAGTACACCAAAGATTGGAAAGTCAAATAACTTAAAGTCTTAGGGAACAAGTACAACTAAGATTGGAAAGTCAAATAACTTAAAGTCTTAGGGAACAAGAACACCAAAGATTGGAAAGTCAAATAACTTAAAGTCTTAGGGAACAAGTACAACTAAGATTGGAAAGTCAAATAACTTAAAGTCTTAGGGAACAAGTACAACTAAGATTGGAAAGTCAAATAACTTAAAGTCTTAGGGAGCAAGAACACCAAAGATTGGAAAGCCAAATAACTTAAAGTCTTAGGGAGCAAGAACACCAAAGATTGGAAAGTCAAATAACGTAAAGTCTTAGGGAACAAGTACAACTAAGATTGGAAAGTCAAATAACTTAAAGTCTTATTGAACAAGTACAACTAAGATTGGAAAGTCAAATAACTTAAAGTCTTAGGGAACAAGTACAACTAAGATTGGAAAGTCAAATAACTTAAAGTCTTAGGGAACAAGTACACCAAAGATTGGAAAGTCAAATAACTTAAGTCTTAGGGAACAAGAACACCAAAGATTGGAAAGTCAAATAACTTAAAGTCTTAGGGAACAAGAACACCAGAGATTGGAAAGCCAAATAACTTAAAGTCTTAGGGAACAAGTACACCAAAGATTGGAAAGCCAAATAACGTAAAGTCTTAGGGAACAAGTACAACTAAGATTGGAAAGTCAAATAACTTAAAGTCTTGGGGAACAAGAACACCAGAGATTGGAAAGCCAAATAACTTAAAGTCTTAGGGAACAAGTACACCAAAGACTGGAAAGCCAAATAACGTAAAGTCTTAGGGAACAAGTACAAGTAAGATTGGAAAGTCAAATAACAGAACACCAAAGATTAGAAAGTCAAATAACTTAAAGTCTTAGGGAACAAGTACAACTAAGATTGGAAAGTCAAATAACTTAAAGTCTTAGGGAACAAGTACACCAAAGATTGGAAAGTCAAATAACTTAAAGTCTTAGGGAACAAGAACACCAAAGATTGGAAAGTCAAATAACTTAAAGTCTTAGGGAGCAAGAACACCAAAGATTGGAAAGTCAAATAACTTAAAGTTTTAGGGAACAAGTACACCAAAGATTGGAAAGTCAAATAGCTTAAAGTCTTGGGGAACAAGAACACCAAAGATTGGAAAGTCAAATAACTTAAAGTCTTAGGGAACAAGTACAACTAAGATTGGAAAGTCAAATAACTTAAAGTCTTAGGGAACAAGTACAACTAAGATTGGAAAGTCAAATAACTTAAAGTCTTAGGGAACAAGAACACCAGAGATTGGAAAGTCAAATAACTTAAAGTCTTAGGGAACAAGTACAACTAAGATTGGAAAGCCAAATAACTTAAAGTCTTAGGGAGCAAGAACACCAAAGATTGGAAAGCCAAATAACTTAAAGTCTTAGGGAACAAGAACACCAAAGATTGGAAAGTCAAATAACTTAAAGTCTTAGGGAGCAAGAACACCAAAGATTGGAAAGTCAAATAACTTAAAGTTTTAGGGAACAAGTACACCAAAGATTGGAAAGTCAAATAACTTAAAGTCTTAGGGAACAAGTACAACTAAGATTGGAAAGTCAAATAACTTAAAGTCTTAGGGAACAAGAACACCAAAGATTGGAAAGTCAAATAACTTAAAGTCTGAGGGAACAAGTACAACTAAGATTGGAAAGTCAAATAACTTAAAGTCTTAGGGAACAAGTACACCAAAGATTGGAAAGTCAAATAACTTAAAGTCTTAGGGAACAAGTACAACTAAGATTGGAAAATCAAATAACTTAAAGTCTTAGGGAGCAAGAACACCAAAGATTGGAAAATCAAATAACTTAAAGTCTTAGGGAACAAGTACAACTAAGATTGGAAAGACAAATAACTTAAAGTCTTAGGGAGCAAGAACACCAAAGATTGGAAAGTCAAATAACTTAAAGTCTTAGGGAGCAAGAACACCAGAGAATGGAAAGTCAAATAACTTAAAGTCTTAGGGAGCAAGTACACCAAAGATTGGAAAGTCAAATAACTTAAAGTCTTAGGGAGCAAGAATACCAAAGATTGGAAAGACAAATAACTTAAAGTCTTAGGGAACAAGTACAACTAAGATTGGAAAGTCAAATAACTTAAAGTCTTAGGGAACAAGTACACCAAAGATTGGAAAGCCAAATAACTTAAAGTCTTAGGGAACAAGTACAACTAAGATTGGAAAGTCAAATAACTTAAAGTCTTAGGGAACAAGTACAACTAAGATTGGAAAGTCAAATAACTTAAAGTCTTATTGAACAAGTACAACTAAGATTGGAAAGTCAAATAACTTAAAGTCTTAGACAACAAGTACAACTAAGATTGGAAAGTCAAATAACTTAAAGTCTTAGGGAACAGGTACACCAGAGATTGGAAAGCCAAATAACTTAAAGTCTTAGGGAACAAGTACAACTAAGATTGGAAAGTCAAATAACTTAAAGTCTTAGGGAACAAGTACAACTAAGATTGGAAAGTCAAATAACTTAAAGTCTTGGGGAACAAGAACACCAGAGATTGGAAAGCCAAATAACTTAAAGTCTTAGGGAACAAGTACAAGTAAGATTGGAAAGTCAAATAACAGAACACCAAAGATTAGAAAGTCAAATAACTTAAAGTCTTAGGGAACAAGTACAACTAAGATTGGAAAGTCAAATAACTTAAAGTCTTAGGGAACAAGTACAACTAAGATTGGAAAGTCAAATAACTTAAAGTCTTGGGGAACAAGAACACCAGAGATTGGAAAGCCAAATAACTTAAAGTCTTAGGGAACAAGTACAAGTAAGATTGGAAAGTCAAATAACAGAACACCAAAGATTAGAAAGTCAAATAACTTAAAGTCTTAGGGAACAAGTACAACTAAGATTGGAAAGTCAAATAACTTAAAGTCTTAGGGAACAAGTACACCAAAGATTGGAAAGTCAAATAACTTAAAGTCTTAGGGAACAAGAACACCAAAGATTGGAAAGTCAAATAACTTAAAGTCTTAGGGAGCAAGAACACCAAAGATTGGAAAGTCAAATAACTTAAAGTTTTAGGGAACAAGTACACCAAAGATTGGAAAGTCAAATAACTTAAAGTCTTAGGGAACAAGTACAACTAAGATTGGAAAGTCAAATAACTTAAAGTCTTAGGGAACAAGAACACCAAAGATTGGAAAGTCAAATAACTTAAAGTCTTAGGGAACAAGTACAACTAAGATTGGAAAGTCAAATAACTTAAAGTCTTAGGGAACAAGTACAACTAAGATTGGAAAGTCAAATAACTTAAAGTCTTAGGGAGCAAGAACACCAAAGATTGGAAAGCCAAATAACTTAAAGTCTTAGGGAGCAAGAACACCAAAGATTGGAAAGTCAAATAACGTAAAGTCTTAGGGAACAAGTACAACTAAGATTGGAAAGTCAAATAACTTAAAGTCTTATTGAACAAGTACAACTAAGATTGGAAAGTCAAATAACTTAAAGTCTTAGGGAACAAGTACAACTAAGATTGGAAAGTCAAATAACTTAAAGTCTTAGGGAACAAGTACACCAAAGATTGGAAAGTCAAATAACTTAAGTCTTAGGGAACAAGAACACCAAAGATTGGAAAGTCAAATAACTTAAAGTCTTAGGGAACAAGAACACCAGAGATTGGAAAGCCAAATAACTTAAAGTCTTAGGGAACAAGTACACCAAAGATTGGAAAGCCAAATAACGTAAAGTCTTAGGGAACAAGTACAACTAAGATTGGAAAGTCAAATAACTTAAAGTCTTGGGGAACAAGAACACCAGAGATTGGAAAGCCAAATAACTTAAAGTCTTAGGGAACAAGTACACCAAAGACTGGAAAGCCAAATAACGTAAAGTCTTAGGGAACAAGTACAAGTAAGATTGGAAAGTCAAATAACAGAACACCAAAGATTAGAAAGTCAAATAACTTAAAGTGTTAGGGAACAAGTACACCAAAGATTGGAAAGTCAAATAACTTAAAGTCTTAGGGAACAAGAACACCAGAGATTGGAAAGCCAAATAACTTAAAGTCTTAGGGAGCAAGAACACCAAAGATTGGAAAGTCAAATAACGTAAAGTCTTAGGGAACAAGTACAACTAAGATTGGAAAGTCAAATAACTTAAAGTGTTAGGGAACAAGTACACCAAAGATTGGAAAGTCAAATAACTTAAAGTCTTAGGGAACAAGAACACCAGAGATTGGAAAGCCAAATAACTTAAAGTCTTAGGGAGCAAGAACACCAAAGATTGGAAAGTCAAATAACGTAAAGTCTTAGGGAACAAGTACAACTAAGATTGGAAAGTCAAATAACTTAAAGTCTTATTGAACAAGTACAACTAAGATTGGAAAGTCAAATAACTTAAAGTCTTAGGGAACAAGTACAACTAAGATTGGAAAGTCAAATAACTTAAAGTCTTAGGGAACAAGTACAACTAAGATTGGAAAGTCAAATAACTTAAAGTCTTAGGGAACAAGTACACCAAAGATTGGAAAGTCAAATAACTTAAAGTCTTAGGGAACAAGAACACCAAAGATTGGAAAGTCAAATAACTTAAAGTCTTAGGGAACAAGAACACCAGAGATTGGAAAGCCAAATAACTTAAAGTCTTAGGGAACAAGTACACCAAAGATTGGAAAGCCAAATAACTTAAAGTCTTAGGGAACAAGTACAACTAAGATTGGAAAGTCAAATAACTTAAAGTCTTAGGGAACAAGTACAACTAAGATTGGAAAGTCAAATAACTTAAAGTCTTATTGAACAAGTACAACTAAGATTGGAAAGTCAAATAACTTAAAGTCTTAGGGAACAAGTACAACTAAGATTGGAAAGTCAAATAACTTAAAGTCTTAGGGAACAAGTACACCAGAGATTGGAAAGCCAAATAACTTAAAGTCTTAGGGAACAAGTACAACTAAGATTGGAAAGTCAAATAACTTAAAGTCTTAGGGAACAAGTACAACTAAGATTGGAAAGTCAAATAACTTAAAGTCTTGGGGAACAAGAACACCAGAGATTGGAAAGCCAAATAACTTAAAGTCTTAGGGAACAAGTACAAGTAAGATTGGAAAGTCAAATAACAGAACACCAAAGATTAGAAAGTCAAATAACTTAAAGTCTTAGGGAACAAGTACAACTAAGATTGGAAAGTCAAATAACTTAAAGTCTTAGGGAACAAGTACAACTAAGATTGGAAAGTCAAATAACTTAAAGTCTTGGGGAACAAGAACACCAGAGATTGGAAAGCCAAATAACTTAAAGTCTTAGGGAACAAGTACAAGTAAGATTGGAAAGTCAAATAACAGAACACCAAAGATTAGAAAGTCAAATAACTTAAAGTCTTAGGGAACAAGTACAACTAAGATTGGAAAGTCAAATAACTTAAAGTCTTAGGGAACAAGTACACCAAAGATTGGAAAGTCAAATAACTTAAAGTCTTAGGGAACAAGAACACCAAAGATTGGAAAGTCAAATAACTTAAAGTTTTAGGGAACAAGTACACCAAAGATTGGAAAGTCAAATAACTTAAAGTCTTAGGGAACAAGTACAACTAAGATTGAAAGTCAAATAACTTAAAGTCTTAGGGAACAAGAACACCAAAGATTGGAAAGTCAAATAACTTAAAGTCTTAGGGAACAAGTACAACTAAGATTGGAAAGTCAAATAACTTAAAGTCTTAGGGAACAAGTACAACTAAGATTGGAAAGTCAAATAACTTAAAGTCTTAGGGAGCAAGAACACCAAAGATTGGAAAGCCAAATAACTTAAAGTCTTAGGGAGCAAGAACACCAAAGATTGGAAAGTCAAATAACGTAAAGTCTTAGGGAACAAGTACAACTAAGATTGGAAAGTCAAATAACTTAAAGTCTTATTGAACAAGTACAACTAAGATTGGAAAGTCAAATAACTTAAAGTCTTAGGGAACAAGTACAACTAAGATTGGAAAGTCAAATAACTTAAAGTCTTAGGGAACAAGTACACCAAAGATTGGAAAGTCAAATAACTTAAGTCTTAGGGAACAAGAACACCAAAGATTGGAAAGTCAAATAACTTAAAGTCTTAGGGAACAAGAACACCAGAGATTGGAAAGCCAAATAACTTAAAGTCTTAGGGAACAAGTACACCAAAGATTGGAAAGCCAAATAACGTAAAGTCTTAGGGAACAAGTACAACTAAGATTGGAAAGTCAAATAACTTAAAGTCTTGGGGAACAAGAACACCAGAGATTGGAAAGCCAAATAACTTAAAGTCTTAGGGAACAAGTACACCAAAGACTGGAAAGCCAAATAACGTAAAGTCTTAGGGAACAAGTACAAGTAAGATTGGAAAGTCAAATAACAGAACACCAAAGATTAGAAAGTCAAATAACTTAAAGTCTTAGGGAACAAGTACAACTAAGATTGGAAAGTCAAATAACTTAAAGTCTTAGGGAACAAGTACACCAAAGATTGGAAAGTCAAATAACTTAAAGTCTTAGGGAACAAGAACACCAAAGATTGGAAAGTCAAATAACTTAAAGTCTTAGGGAGCAAGAACACCAAAGATTGGAAAGTCAAATAACTTAAAGTTTTAGGGAACAAGTACACCAAAGATTGGAAAGTCAAATAACTTAAAGTCTTGGGGAACAAGAACACCAAAGATTGGAAAGTCAAATAACTTAAAGTCTTAGGGAACAAGTACAACTAAGATTGGAAAGTCAAATAACTTAAAGTCTTAGGGAACAAGTACAACTAAGATTGGAAAGTCAAATAACTTAAAGTCTTAGGGAACAAGAACACCAGAGATTGGAAAGTCAAATAACTTAAAGTCTTAGGGAACAAGTACAACTAAGATTGGAAAGCCAAATAACTTAAAGTCTTAGGGAGCAAGAACACCAAAGATTGGAAAGCCAAATAACTTAAAGTCTTAGGGAACAAGAACACCAAAGATTGGAAAGTCAAATAACTTAAAGTCTTAGGGAGCAAGAACACCAAAGATTGGAAAGTCAAATAACTTAAAGTCTTAGGGAACAAGTACACCAAAGATTGGAAAGTCAAATAACTTAAAGTCTTAGGGAACAAGTACAACTAAGATTGGAAAGTCAAATAACTTAAAGTCTTAGGGAACAAGAACACCAAAGATTGGAAAGTCAAATAACTTAAAGTCTGAGGGAACAAGTACAACTAAGATTGGAAAGTCAAATAACTTAAAGTCTTAGGGAACAAGTACACCAAAGATTGGAAAGTCAAATAACTTAAAGTCTTAGGGAACAAGTACAACTAAGATTGGAAAATCAAATAACTTAAAGTCTTAGGGAGCAAGAACACCAAAGATTGGAAAATCAAATAACTTAAAGTCTTAGGGAACAAGTACAACTAAGATTGGAAAGACAAATAACTTAAAGTCTTAGGGAGCAAGAACACCAAAGATTGGAAAGTCAAATAACTTAAAGTCTTAGGGAGCAAGAACACCAGAGAATGGAAAGTCAAATAACTTAAAGTCTTAGGGAACAAGTACACCAAAGATTGGAAAGTCAAATAACTTAAAGTCTTAGGGAACAAGTACAACTAAGATTGGAAAGTCAAATAACTTAAAGTCTTAGGGAGCAAGTACACCAAAGATTGGAAAGTCAAATAACTTAAAGTCTTAGGGAACAAGTACAACTAAGATTGGAAAGTCAAATAACTTAAAGTCTTATTGAACAAGTACAACTAAGATTGGAAAGTCAAATAACTTAAAGTCTTAGGGAACAAGTACAACTAAGATTGGAAAGTCAAATAACTTAAAGTCTTAGGGAACAAGTACACCAGAGATTGGAAAGCCAAATAACTTAAAGTCTTAGGGAACAAGTACAACTAAGATTGGAAAGTCAAATAACTTAAAGTCTTAGGGAACAA
This sequence comes from Bathymodiolus brooksi, assembly GCA_963680875.1. Lineage (NCBI taxonomy): Eukaryota > Metazoa > Mollusca > Bivalvia > Mytilida > Modiolidae > Bathymodiolus > Bathymodiolus brooksi. The sequence goes on from OY804577.1 coordinate 7,341,220, forward strand.
GTACAACTAAGATTGGAAAGTCAAATAACTTAAAGTCTTGGGGAACAAGAACACCAGAGATTGGAAAGCCAAATAACTTAAAGTCTTAGGGAACAAGTACAAGTAAGATTGGAAAGTCAAATAACAGAACACCAAAGATTAGAAAGTCAAATAACTTAAAGTCTTAGGGAACAAGTACAACTAAGATTGGAAAGTCAAATAACTTAAAGTCTTAGGGAACAAGTACAACTAAGATTGGAAAGTCAAATAACTTAAAGTCTTGGGGAACAAGAACACCAGAGATTGGAAAGCCAAATAACTTAAAGTCTTAGGGAACAAGTACAAGTAAGATTGGAAAGTCAAATAACAGAACACCAAAGATTAGAAAGTCAAATAACTTAAAGTCTTAGGGAACAAGTACAACTAAGATTGGAAAGTCAAATAACTTAAAGTCTTAGGGAACAAGTACACCAAAGATTGGAAAGTCAAATAACTTAAAGTCTTAGGGAACAAGAACACCAAAGATTGGAAAGTCAAATAACTTAAAGTTTTAGGGAACAAGTACACCAAAGATTGGAAAGTCAAATAACTTAAAGTCTTAGGGAACAAGTACAACTAAGATTGGAAAGTCAAATAACTTAAAGTCTTAGGGAACAAGAACACCAAAGATTGGAAAGTCAAATAACTTAAAGTCTTAGGGAACAAGTACAACTAAGATTGGAAAGTCAAATAACTTAAAGTCTTAGGGAACAAGTACAACTAAGATTGGAAAGTCAAATAACTTAAAGTCTTAGGGAGCAAGAACACCAAAGATTGGAAAGCCAAATAACTTAAAGTCTTAGGGAGCAAGAACACCAAAGATTGGAAAGTCAAATAACGTAAAGTCTTAGGGAACAAGTACAACTAAGATTGGAAAGTCAAATAACTTAAAGTCTTATTGAACAAGTACAACTAAGATTGGAAAGTCAAATAACTTAAAGTCTTAGGGAACAAGTACAACTAAGATTGGAAAGTCAAATAACTTAAAGTCTTAGGGAACAAGTACACCAAAGATTGGAAAGTCAAATAACTTAAGTCTTAGGGAACAAGAACACCAAAGATTGGAAAGTCAAATAACTTAAAGTCTTAGGGAACAAGAACACCAGAGATTGGAAAGCCAAATAACTTAAAGTCTTAGGGAACAAGTACACCAAAGATTGGAAAGCCAAATAACGTAAAGTCTTAGGGAACAAGTACAACTAAGATTGGAAAGTCAAATAACTTAAAGTCTTGGGGAACAAGAACACCAGAGATTGGAAAGCCAAATAACTTAAAGTCTTAGGGAACAAGTACACCAAAGACTGGAAAGCCAAATAACGTAAAGTCTTAGGGAACAAGTACAAGTAAGATTGGAAAGTCAAATAACAGAACACCAAAGATTAGAAAGTCAAATAACTTAAAGTCTTAGGGAACAAGTACAACTAAGATTGGAAAGTCAAATAACTTAAAGTCTTAGGGAACAAGTACACCAAAGATTGGAAAGTCAAATAACTTAAAGTCTTAGGGAACAAGAACACCAAAGATTGGAAAGTCAAATAACTTAAAGTCTTAGGGAGCAAGAACACCAAAGATTGGAAAGTCAAATAACTTAAAGTTTTAGGGAACAAGTACACCAAAGATTGGAAAGTCAAATAGCTTAAAGTCTTGGGGAACAAGAACACCAAAGATTGGAAAGTCAAATAACTTAAAGTCTTAGGGAACAAGTACAACTAAGATTGGAAAGTCAAATAACTTAAAGTCTTAGGGAACAAGTACAACTAAGATTGGAAAGTCAAATAACTTAAAGTCTTAGGGAACAAGAACACCAGAGATTGGAAAGTCAAATAACTTAAAGTCTTAGGGAACAAGTACAACTAAGATTGGAAAGCCAAATAACTTAAAGTCTTAGGGAGCAAGAACACCAAAGATTGGAAAGCCAAATAACTTAAAGTCTTAGGGAACAAGAACACCAAAGATTGGAAAGTCAAATAACTTAAAGTCTTAGGGAGCAAGAACACCAAAGATTGGAAAGTCAAATAACTTAAAGTTTTAGGGAACAAGTACACCAAAGATTGGAAAGTCAAATAACTTAAAGTCTTAGGGAACAAGTACAACTAAGATTGGAAAGTCAAATAACTTAAAGTCTTAGGGAACAAGAACACCAAAGATTGGAAAGTCAAATAACTTAAAGTCTGAGGGAACAAGTACAACTAAGATTGGAAAGTCAAATAACTTAAAGTCTTAGGGAACAAGTACACCAAAGATTGGAAAGTCAAATAACTTAAAGTCTTAGGGAACAAGTACAACTAAGATTGGAAAATCAAATAACTTAAAGTCTTAGGGAGCAAGAACACCAAAGATTGGAAAATCAAATAACTTAAAGTCTTAGGGAACAAGTACAACTAAGATTGGAAAGACAAATAACTTAAAGTCTTAGGGAGCAAGAACACCAAAGATTGGAAAGTCAAATAACTTAAAGTCTTAGGGAGCAAGAACACCAGAGAATGGAAAGTCAAATAACTTAAAGTCTTAGGGAGCAAGTACACCAAAGATTGGAAAGTCAAATAACTTAAAGTCTTAGGGAGCAAGAATACCAAAGATTGGAAAGACAAATAACTTAAAGTCTTAGGGAACAAGTACAACTAAGATTGGAAAGTCAAATAACTTAAAGTCTTAGGGAACAAGTACACCAAAGATTGGAAAGCCAAATAACTTAAAGTCTTAGGGAACAAGTACAACTAAGATTGGAAAGTCAAATAACTTAAAGTCTTAGGGAACAAGTACAACTAAGATTGGAAAGTCAAATAACTTAAAGTCTTATTGAACAAGTACAACTAAGATTGGAAAGTCAAATAACTTAAAGTCTTAGACAACAAGTACAACTAAGATTGGAAAGTCAAATAACTTAAAGTCTTAGGGAACAGGTACACCAGAGATTGGAAAGCCAAATAACTTAAAGTCTTAGGGAACAAGTACAACTAAGATTGGAAAGTCAAATAACTTAAAGTCTTAGGGAACAAGTACAACTAAGATTGGAAAGTCAAATAACTTAAAGTCTTGGGGAACAAGAACACCAGAGATTGGAAAGCCAAATAACTTAAAGTCTTAGGGAACAAGTACAAGTAAGATTGGAAAGTCAAATAACAGAACACCAAAGATTAGAAAGTCAAATAACTTAAAGTCTTAGGGAACAAGTACAACTAAGATTGGAAAGTCAAATAACTTAAAGTCTTAGGGAACAAGTACAACTAAGATTGGAAAGTCAAATAACTTAAAGTCTTGGGGAACAAGAACACCAGAGATTGGAAAGCCAAATAACTTAAAGTCTTAGGGAACAAGTACAAGTAAGATTGGAAAGTCAAATAACAGAACACCAAAGATTAGAAAGTCAAATAACTTAAAGTCTTAGGGAACAAGTACAACTAAGATTGGAAAGTCAAATAACTTAAAGTCTTAGGGAACAAGTACACCAAAGATTGGAAAGTCAAATAACTTAAAGTCTTAGGGAACAAGAACACCAAAGATTGGAAAGTCAAATAACTTAAAGTCTTAGGGAGCAAGAACACCAAAGATTGGAAAGTCAAATAACTTAAAGTTTTAGGGAACAAGTACACCAAAGATTGGAAAGTCAAATAACTTAAAGTCTTAGGGAACAAGTACAACTAAGATTGGAAAGTCAAATAACTTAAAGTCTTAGGGAACAAGAACACCAAAGATTGGAAAGTCAAATAACTTAAAGTCTTAGGGAACAAGTACAACTAAGATTGGAAAGTCAAATAACTTAAAGTCTTAGGGAACAAGTACAACTAAGATTGGAAAGTCAAATAACTTAAAGTCTTAGGGAGCAAGAACACCAAAGATTGGAAAGCCAAATAACTTAAAGTCTTAGGGAGCAAGAACACCAAAGATTGGAAAGTCAAATAACGTAAAGTCTTAGGGAACAAGTACAACTAAGATTGGAAAGTCAAATAACTTAAAGTCTTATTGAACAAGTACAACTAAGATTGGAAAGTCAAATAACTTAAAGTCTTAGGGAACAAGTACAACTAAGATTGGAAAGTCAAATAACTTAAAGTCTTAGGGAACAAGTACACCAAAGATTGGAAAGTCAAATAACTTAAGTCTTAGGGAACAAGAACACCAAAGATTGGAAAGTCAAATAACTTAAAGTCTTAGGGAACAAGAACACCAGAGATTGGAAAGCCAAATAACTTAAAGTCTTAGGGAACAAGTACACCAAAGATTGGAAAGCCAAATAACGTAAAGTCTTAGGGAACAAGTACAACTAAGATTGGAAAGTCAAATAACTTAAAGTCTTGGGGAACAAGAACACCAGAGATTGGAAAGCCAAATAACTTAAAGTCTTAGGGAACAAGTACACCAAAGACTGGAAAGCCAAATAACGTAAAGTCTTAGGGAACAAGTACAAGTAAGATTGGAAAGTCAAATAACAGAACACCAAAGATTAGAAAGTCAAATAACTTAAAGTGTTAGGGAACAAGTACACCAAAGATTGGAAAGTCAAATAACTTAAAGTCTTAGGGAACAAGAACACCAGAGATTGGAAAGCCAAATAACTTAAAGTCTTAGGGAGCAAGAACACCAAAGATTGGAAAGTCAAATAACGTAAAGTCTTAGGGAACAAGTACAACTAAGATTGGAAAGTCAAATAACTTAAAGTGTTAGGGAACAAGTACACCAAAGATTGGAAAGTCAAATAACTTAAAGTCTTAGGGAACAAGAACACCAGAGATTGGAAAGCCAAATAACTTAAAGTCTTAGGGAGCAAGAACACCAAAGATTGGAAAGTCAAATAACGTAAAGTCTTAGGGAACAAGTACAACTAAGATTGGAAAGTCAAATAACTTAAAGTCTTATTGAACAAGTACAACTAAGATTGGAAAGTCAAATAACTTAAAGTCTTAGGGAACAAGTACAACTAAGATTGGAAAGTCAAATAACTTAAAGTCTTAGGGAACAAGTACAACTAAGATTGGAAAGTCAAATAACTTAAAGTCTTAGGGAACAAGTACACCAAAGATTGGAAAGTCAAATAACTTAAAGTCTTAGGGAACAAGAACACCAAAGATTGGAAAGTCAAATAACTTAAAGTCTTAGGGAACAAGAACACCAGAGATTGGAAAGCCAAATAACTTAAAGTCTTAGGGAACAAGTACACCAAAGATTGGAAAGCCAAATAACTTAAAGTCTTAGGGAACAAGTACAACTAAGATTGGAAAGTCAAATAACTTAAAGTCTTAGGGAACAAGTACAACTAAGATTGGAAAGTCAAATAACTTAAAGTCTTATTGAACAAGTACAACTAAGATTGGAAAGTCAAATAACTTAAAGTCTTAGGGAACAAGTACAACTAAGATTGGAAAGTCAAATAACTTAAAGTCTTAGGGAACAAGTACACCAGAGATTGGAAAGCCAAATAACTTAAAGTCTTAGGGAACAAGTACAACTAAGATTGGAAAGTCAAATAACTTAAAGTCTTAGGGAACAAGTACAACTAAGATTGGAAAGTCAAATAACTTAAAGTCTTGGGGAACAAGAACACCAGAGATTGGAAAGCCAAATAACTTAAAGTCTTAGGGAACAAGTACAAGTAAGATTGGAAAGTCAAATAACAGAACACCAAAGATTAGAAAGTCAAATAACTTAAAGTCTTAGGGAACAAGTACAACTAAGATTGGAAAGTCAAATAACTTAAAGTCTTAGGGAACAAGTACAACTAAGATTGGAAAGTCAAATAACTTAAAGTCTTGGGGAACAAGAACACCAGAGATTGGAAAGCCAAATAACTTAAAGTCTTAGGGAACAAGTACAAGTAAGATTGGAAAGTCAAATAACAGAACACCAAAGATTAGAAAGTCAAATAACTTAAAGTCTTAGGGAACAAGTACAACTAAGATTGGAAAGTCAAATAACTTAAAGTCTTAGGGAACAAGTACACCAAAGATTGGAAAGTCAAATAACTTAAAGTCTTAGGGAACAAGAACACCAAAGATTGGAAAGTCAAATAACTTAAAGTTTTAGGGAACAAGTACACCAAAGATTGGAAAGTCAAATAACTTAAAGTCTTAGGGAACAAGTACAACTAAGATTGAAAGTCAAATAACTTAAAGTCTTAGGGAACAAGAACACCAAAGATTGGAAAGTCAAATAACTTAAAGTCTTAGGGAACAAGTACAACTAAGATTGGAAAGTCAAATAACTTAAAGTCTTAGGGAACAAGTACAACTAAGATTGGAAAGTCAAATAACTTAAAGTCTTAGGGAGCAAGAACACCAAAGATTGGAAAGCCAAATAACTTAAAGTCTTAGGGAGCAAGAACACCAAAGATTGGAAAGTCAAATAACGTAAAGTCTTAGGGAACAAGTACAACTAAGATTGGAAAGTCAAATAACTTAAAGTCTTATTGAACAAGTACAACTAAGATTGGAAAGTCAAATAACTTAAAGTCTTAGGGAACAAGTACAACTAAGATTGGAAAGTCAAATAACTTAAAGTCTTAGGGAACAAGTACACCAAAGATTGGAAAGTCAAATAACTTAAGTCTTAGGGAACAAGAACACCAAAGATTGGAAAGTCAAATAACTTAAAGTCTTAGGGAACAAGAACACCAGAGATTGGAAAGCCAAATAACTTAAAGTCTTAGGGAACAAGTACACCAAAGATTGGAAAGCCAAATAACGTAAAGTCTTAGGGAACAAGTACAACTAAGATTGGAAAGTCAAATAACTTAAAGTCTTGGGGAACAAGAACACCAGAGATTGGAAAGCCAAATAACTTAAAGTCTTAGGGAACAAGTACACCAAAGACTGGAAAGCCAAATAACGTAAAGTCTTAGGGAACAAGTACAAGTAAGATTGGAAAGTCAAATAACAGAACACCAAAGATTAGAAAGTCAAATAACTTAAAGTCTTAGGGAACAAGTACAACTAAGATTGGAAAGTCAAATAACTTAAAGTCTTAGGGAACAAGTACACCAAAGATTGGAAAGTCAAATAACTTAAAGTCTTAGGGAACAAGAACACCAAAGATTGGAAAGTCAAATAACTTAAAGTCTTAGGGAGCAAGAACACCAAAGATTGGAAAGTCAAATAACTTAAAGTTTTAGGGAACAAGTACACCAAAGATTGGAAAGTCAAATAACTTAAAGTCTTGGGGAACAAGAACACCAAAGATTGGAAAGTCAAATAACTTAAAGTCTTAGGGAACAAGTACAACTAAGATTGGAAAGTCAAATAACTTAAAGTCTTAGGGAACAAGTACAACTAAGATTGGAAAGTCAAATAACTTAAAGTCTTAGGGAACAAGAACACCAGAGATTGGAAAGTCAAATAACTTAAAGTCTTAGGGAACAAGTACAACTAAGATTGGAAAGCCAAATAACTTAAAGTCTTAGGGAGCAAGAACACCAAAGATTGGAAAGCCAAATAACTTAAAGTCTTAGGGAACAAGAACACCAAAGATTGGAAAGTCAAATAACTTAAAGTCTTAGGGAGCAAGAACACCAAAGATTGGAAAGTCAAATAACTTAAAGTCTTAGGGAACAAGTACACCAAAGATTGGAAAGTCAAATAACTTAAAGTCTTAGGGAACAAGTACAACTAAGATTGGAAAGTCAAATAACTTAAAGTCTTAGGGAACAAGAACACCAAAGATTGGAAAGTCAAATAACTTAAAGTCTGAGGGAACAAGTACAACTAAGATTGGAAAGTCAAATAACTTAAAGTCTTAGGGAACAAGTACACCAAAGATTGGAAAGTCAAATAACTTAAAGTCTTAGGGAACAAGTACAACTAAGATTGGAAAATCAAATAACTTAAAGTCTTAGGGAGCAAGAACACCAAAGATTGGAAAATCAAATAACTTAAAGTCTTAGGGAACAAGTACAACTAAGATTGGAAAGACAAATAACTTAAAGTCTTAGGGAGCAAGAACACCAAAGATTGGAAAGTCAAATAACTTAAAGTCTTAGGGAGCAAGAACACCAGAGAATGGAAAGTCAAATAACTTAAAGTCTTAGGGAACAAGTACACCAAAGATTGGAAAGTCAAATAACTTAAAGTCTTAGGGAACAAGTACAACTAAGATTGGAAAGTCAAATAACTTAAAGTCTTAGGGAGCAAGTACACCAAAGATTGGAAAGTCAAATAACTTAAAGTCTTAGGGAGCAAGAATACCAAAGATTGGAAAGACAAATAACTTAAAGTCTTAGGGAACAAGTACAACTAAGATTGGAAAGTCAAATAACTTAAAGTCTTAGGGAACAAAAACACCAGAGATTGGAAAGTCAAATAACTTAAAGTCTTAGGGAACAAGTACAACTAAGATTGGAAAGTCAAATAACTTAAAGTCTTAGGGAACAAGAACACCAGAGATTGGAAAGTCAAATAACTTAAAGTCTTAGGGAACAAGTACAACTAAGATTGGAAAGTCAAATAACTTAAAGTCTTAGGGAGCAAGAACACCAAAGATTGGAAAGTCAAATAACTTAAAGTCTTAGGGAACAAGAACACCAAAGATTGGAAAGTCAAATAACTTAAAGTCTTAGGGAGCAAGAACACCAAAGATTGGAAAGTCAAATAACTTAAAGTTTTAGGGAACAAGTACACCAAAGATTGGAAAGTCAAATAACTTAAAGTCTTAGGGAACAAGTACAACTAAGATTGGAAAGTCAAATAACTTAAAGTCTTAGGGAACAAGAACACCAAAGATTGGAAAGTCAAATAACTTAAAGTCTGAGGGAACAAGTACAACTAAGATTGGAAAGTCAAATAACTTAAAGTCTTAGGGAACAAGTACACCAAAGATTGGAAAGTCAAATAACTTAAAGTCTTAGGGAACAAGTACAACTAAGATTGGAAAGTCAAATAACTTAAAGTCTTAGGGAGCAAGAACACCAAAGATTGGAAAATCAAATAACTTAAAGTCTTAGGGAACAAGTACAACTAAGATTGGAAAGACAAATAACTTAAAGTCTTAGGGAGCAAGAACACCAAAGATTGGAAAGTCAAATAACTTAAAGTCTTAGGGAGCAAGAACACCAGAGAATGGAAAGTCAAATAACTTAAAGTCTTAGGGAACAAGTACACCAAAGATTGGAAAGTCAAATAACTTAAAGTCTTAGGGAACAAGTACAACTAAGATTGGAAAGTCAAATAACTTAAAGTCTTAGGGAGCAAGAACACCAAAGATTGGAAAGTCAAATAACTTAAAGTCTTAGGGAGCAAGAATACCAAAGATTGGAAAGACAAATAACTTAAAGTCTTAGGGAACAAGTACAACTAAGATTGGAAAGTCAAATAACTTAAAGTCTTAGGGAACAAAAACACCAGAGATTGGAAAGTCAAATAACTTAAAGTCTTAGGGAACAAGTACAACTAAGATTGGAAAGTCAAATAACTTAAAGTCTTAGGGAACAAAAACACCAGAGATTGGAAAGTCAAATAACTTAAAGTCTTAGGGAACAAGTACAACTAAGATTGGAAAGTCAAATAACTTAAAGTCTTAGGATACAAGTACAACTAAGATTGGAAAGTCAAATAACTTAAAGTCTTAGGGAACAAGTACACCAAAGATTGGAAAGTCAAATAACTTAAAGTCTTATGGAACAAGTACAAATAAGATTGGAAAGTCAAATAACTTAAAGTCTTAGGGAGCAAGAACACCAAAGATTGGAAAGCCAAATAACTTAAAGTCTTAGGGAACAAGTACACCAAAGATTGGAAAGTCAAATAACTTAAAGTCTTGGGGAACAAGTACACCAAAGATTGGAAAGTCAAATAACTTAAAGTCTTAGGGAGCAAGAACACCAAAGATTGGAAAGCCAAATAACTTAAAGTCTTAGGGAACAAGTACACCAAAGATTGGAAAGTCAAATAACTTAAAGTCTTAGGGAACAAGTACAACTAAGATTGGAAAGTCTAATAACTTAAAGTCTTAGGGAACAAGTACAACTAAGATTGGAAAGTCAAATAACTTAAAGTCTTAGGGAGCAAGAACACCAAAGATTGGAAAGTAAAATAACTTAAAGTCTTAGGGAACAAGAACACCAAAGATTGGAAAGCCAAATAACTTAAAGTCTTAGGGAACAAGTACCACTAAGATTGGAAAGTCAAATAACTTAAAGTCTTAGGAAACAATTACAACTAAGATTGGAAAGTCAAATAACTTAAAGTGTTATTGAACAAGTACAACTAAGATTGGAAAGTCAAATAACTTAAAGTCTTAGGGTACAAGTACAACTAAGATTGGAAAGTAAAATAACCTAAAGTCTTAGGGAACAAGTACAACTAAGATTGGAAAGTCAAATAACTTAAAGTCTTAGGGAACAAGAACACCAGAGATTGGAAAGTCAAATAACTTAAAGTCTTAGGGAACAAGTACAACTAAGATTAGAAAGCCAAATAACTTAAAGTCTTAGGGAGCAAGAACACCAAAGATTGGAAAGTAAAATAACTTAAAGTCTTAGGGAACAAGTACACCAAAGATTGGAAAGTCAAATAACTTAAAGTCTTAGGGAACAAGTACAACTAAGATTGGAAAGTCAAATAACTTAAAGTCTTAGGGAGCAAGAACACCAAAGATTGGAAAGCCAAATAACTTAAAGTCTTAGGGAACAAGTACACCAAAGATTGGAAAGTCAAATAACTTAAAGTCTTAGGGAGCAAGAACACCAAAGATTGGAAAGCCAAATAACTTAAAGTCTTAGGGAACAAGTACACCAGAGATTGGAAAGCCAAATAACTTAAAGTCTTAGGGAACAAGTACACCAAAGATTGGAAAGTCAAATAACTTAAAGTCTTAGGGAACAAGTACAACTAAGATTGGAAAGTCAAATAACTTAAAGTCTTAGGGAACAAGTACAACTAAGATTGGAAAGCCAAATAACTTAAAGTCTTATTGAACAAGTACAACTAAGATTGGAAAGTCAAATAACTTAATGTCTTAGGGAACAAGTACACCAAAGATTGGAAAGCCAAATAACTTAAAGTCTTAGGGAGCAAGAACACCAAAGATTGGAAAGCCAAATAACTTAAAGTCTTAGGGAACAAGTACAACTAAGATTGGAAAGTCAAATAACTTAAAGTCTTATTGAACAAGTACAACTAAGATTGGAAAGCCAAATAACTTAAAGTCTTAGGGAGCAAGTACACCAAAGATTGGAAAGCCAAATAACGTAAAGTCTTAGGGAACAAGTACAACTAAGATTGGAAAGTCAAATAACTTAAAGTCTTAGGGAACAAGTACACCAAAGATTGGAAAGTCAAATAACTTAAAGTCTTAGGGAGCAAGAACACCAAAGATTGGAAAGCCAAATAACGTAAAGTCTTAGGGAGCAAGAACACCAAAGATTGGAAAGTCAAATAACTTAAAGTCTTAGGGAACAAGTACAACTAAGATTAGAAAGCCAAATAACTTAAAGTCTTAGGGAACAAGTACACCAAAGATTGGAAAGCCAAATAACTTAAAGTCTTAGGGAACAAGTACAACTAAGATTGGAAAGTCAAATAACTTAAAGTCTTAGGGAACAAGTACACCTAAGATTGGAAAGTCAAATAACTTAAAGTCTTAGGGAACAAGAACACCAAAGATTGAAAAGTCAAATAACTTAAAGTCTTAGGGAACAAGTACAACTAAGATTGAAAAGTCAAATAACTTAAAGTCTTAGGGAACAAGTACAACTAAGATTGGAAAGCCAAATAACTTAAAGTCTTAGGGAACAAGTACAACTAAGATTGGAAAGTCAAATAACTTAAAGTCTTAGGGAACAAGAACACCAGAGATTGGAAAGTCAAATAACTTAAAGTCTTAGGGAGCAAGAACACCAAAGATTGGAAAGCCAAATAACTTAAAGTCTTAGGGAACAAGTACACCAAAGATTGGAAAGTCAAATAACTTAAAGTCTTAGGGAGCAAGAACACCAAAGATTGGAAAGCCAAATAACTTAAAGTCTTAGGGAACAAGTACACCAGAGATTGGAAAGCCAAATAACTTAAAGTCTTAGGGGACAAGTACACCAAAGATTGGAAAGTCAAATAACTTAAAGTCTTAGGGAACAAGTACAACTAAGATTGGAAAGTCAAATAACTTAAAGTCTTAGGGAACAAGTACAACTAAGATTGGAAAGCCAAATAACTTAAAGTCTTATTGAACAAGTACAACTAAGATTGGAAAGTCAAATAACTTAAAGTCTTAGGGAACAAGTACACCAAAGATTGGAAAGCCAAATAACTTAAAGTCTTAGGGAGCAAGAACACCAAAGATTGGAAAGCCAAATAACTTAAAGTCTTAGGGAACAAGTACAACTAAGATTGGAAAGTCAAATAATTTAAAGTCTTATTGAACAAGTACAACTAAGATTGGAAAGCCAAATAACTTAAAGTCTTAGGGAGCAAGTACACCAAAGATTGGAAAGCCAAATAACGTAAAGTCTTAGGGAACAAGTACAACTAAGATTGGAAAGTCAAATAACTTAAAGTCTTAGGGAACAAGTACACCAAAGATTGGAAAGTCAAATAACTTAAAGTCTTAGGGAGCAAGAACACCAAAGATTGGAAAGCCAAATAACGTAAAGTCTTAGGGAGCAAGAACACCAAAGATTGGAAAGCCAAATAACTTAAAGTCTTAGGGAACAAGTACAACTAAGATTGGAAAGTCAAATAACTTAAAGTCTTAGGGAACAAGTACAACTAAGATTGGAAAGTCAAATAACTTAAAGTCTTAGGGAACAAGAACACCAAAGATTGAAAAGTCAAATAACTTAAAGTCTTAGGGAACAAGTACAACTAAGATTGAAAAGTCAAATAACTTAAAGTCTTAGGGAAAAAGTACAACTAAGATTGGAAAGCCAAATAACTTAAAGTCTTAGGGAACAAGTACAACTAAGATTGGAAAGTCAAATAACTTAAAGTCTTAGGGAACAAGTACAACTAAGATTGGAAAGTCAAATAACTTAAAGTCTTGGGGAACAAGTACACCAAAGATTGGAAAGTCAAATAACTTAAAGTCTTAGGGAGCAAGAACACCAAAGATTGGAAAGCCAAATAACTTAAAGTCTTAGGGAACAAGTACACCAAAGATTGGAAAGTCAAATAACTTAAAGTCTTAGGGAACAAGTACAACTAAGATTGGAAAGTCTAATAACTTAAAGTCTTAGGGAACAAGTACAACTAAGATTGGAAAGTCAAATAACTTAAAGTCTTAGGGAGCAAGAACACCAAAGATTGGAAAGTAAAATAACTTAAAGTCTTAGGGAACAAGAACACCAAAGATTGGAAAGCCAAATAACTTAAAGTCTTAGGGAACAAGTACCACTAAGATTGGAAAGTCAAATAACTTAAAGTCTTAGGAAACAATTACAACTAAGATTGGAAAGTCAAATAACTTAAAGTGTTATTGAACAAGTACAACTAAGATTGGAAAGTCAAATAACTTAAAGTCTTAGGGTACAAGTACAACTAAGATTGGAAAGTAAAATAACCTAAAGTCTTAGGGAACAAGTACAACTAAGATTGGAAAGTCAAATAACTTAAAGTCTTAGGGAACAAGAACACCAGAGATTGGAAAGTCAAATAACTTAAAGTCTTAGGGAACAAGTACAACTAAGATTAGAAAGCCAAATAACTTAAAGTCTTAGGGAGCAAGAACACCAAAGATTGGAAAGTAAAATAACTTAAAGTCTTAGGGAACAAGTACACCAAAGATTGGAAAGTCAAATAACTTAAAGTCTTAGGGAACAAGTACAACTAAGATTGGAAAGTCAAATAACTTAAAGTCTTAGGGAGCAAGAACACCAAAGATTGGAAAGCCAAATAACTTAAAGTCTTAGGGAACAAGTACACCAAAGATTGGAAAGTCAAATAACTTAAAGTCTTAGGGAGCAAGAACACCAAAGATTGGAAAGCCAAATAACTTAAAGTCTTAGGGAACAAGTACACCAGAGATTGGAAAGCCAAATAACTTAAAGTCTTAGGGAACAAGTACACCAAAGATTGGAAAGTCAAATAACTTAAAGTCTTAGGGAACAAGTACAACTAAGATTGGAAAGTCAAATAACTTAAAGTCTTAGGGAACAAGTACAACTAAGATTGGAAAGCCAAATAACTTAAAGTCTTATTGAACAAGTACAACTAAGATTGGAAAGTCAAATAACTTAATGTCTTAGGGAACAAGTACACCAAAGATTGGAAAGCCAAATAACTTAAAGTCTTAGGGAGCAAGAACACCAAAGATTGGAAAGCCAAATAACTTAAAGTCTTAGGGAACAAGTACAACTAAGATTGGAAAGTCAAATAACTTAAAGTCTTATTGAACAAGTACAACTAAGATTGGAAAGCCAAATAACTTAAAGTCTTAGGGAGCAAGTACACCAAAGATTGGAAAGCCAAATAACGTAAAGTCTTAGGGAACAAGTACAACTAAGATTGGAAAGTCAAATAACTTAAAGTCTTAGGGAACAAGTACACCAAAGATTGGAAAGTCAAATAACTTAAAGTCTTAGGGAGCAAGAACACCAAAGATTGGAAAGCCAAATAACGTAAAGTCTTAGGGAGCAAGAACACCAAAGATTGGAAAGTCAAATAACTTAAAGTCTTAGGGAACAAGTACAACTAAGATTAGAAAGCCAAATAACTTAAAGTCTTAGGGAACAAGTACACCAAAGATTGGAAAGCCAAATAACTTAAAGTCTTAGGGAACAAGTACAACTAAGATTGGAAAGTCAAATAACTTAAAGTCTTAGGGAACAAGTACACCTAAGATTGGAAAGTCAAATAACTTAAAGTCTTAGGGAACAAGAACACCAAAGATTGAAAAGTCAAATAACTTAAAGTCTTAGGGAACAAGTACAACTAAGATTGAAAAGTCAAATAACTTAAAGTCTTAGGGAACAAGTACAACTAAGATTGGAAAGCCAAATAACTTAAAGTCTTAGGGAACAAGTACAACTAAGATTGGAAAGTCAAATAACTTAAAGTCTTAGGGAACAAGAACACCAGAGATTGGAAAGTCAAATAACTTAAAGTCTTAGGGAGCAAGAACACCAAAGATTGGAAAGCCAAATAACTTAAAGTCTTAGGGAACAAGTACACCAAAGATTGGAAAGTCAAATAACTTAAAGTCTTAGGGAGCAAGAACACCAAAGATTGGAAAGCCAAATAACTTAAAGTCTTAGGGAACAAGTACACCAGAGATTGGAAAGCCAAATAACTTAAAGTCTTAGGGGACAAGTACACCAAAGATTGGAAAGTCAAATAACTTAAAGTCTTAGGGAACAAGTACAACTAAGATTGGAAAGTCAAATAACTTAAAGTCTTAGGGAACAAGTACAACTAAGATTGGAAAGCCAAATAACTTAAAGTCTTATTGAACAAGTACAACTAAGATTGGAAAGTCAAATAACTTAAAGTCTTAGGGAACAAGTACACCAAAGATTGGAAAGCCAAATAACTTAAAGTCTTAGGGAGCAAGAACACCAAAGATTGGAAAGCCAAATAACTTAAAGTCTTAGGGAACAAGTACAACTAAGATTGGAAAGTCAAATAATTTAAAGTCTTATTGAACAAGTACAACTAAGATTGGAAAGCCAAATAACTTAAAGTCTTAGGGAGCAAGTACACCAAAGATTGGAAAGCCAAATAACGTAAAGTCTTAGGGAACAAGTACAACTAAGATTGGAAAGTCAAATAACTTAAAGTCTTAGGGAACAAGTACACCAAAGATTGGAAAGTCAAATAACTTAAAGTCTTAGGGAGCAAGAACACCAAAGATTGGAAAGCCAAATAACGTAAAGTCTTAGGGAGCAAGAACACCAAAGATTGGAAAGCCAAATAACTTAAAGTCTTAGGGAACAAGTACAACTAAGATTGGAAAGTCAAATAACTTAAAGTCTTAGGGAACAAGTACAACTAAGATTGGAAAGTCAAATAACTTAAAGTCTTAGGGAACAAGAACACCAAAGATTGAAAAGTCAAATAACTTAAAGTCTTAGGGAACAAGTACAACTAAGATTGAAAAGTCAAATAACTTAAAGTCTTAGGGAAAAAGTACAACTAAGATTGGAAAGCCAAATAACTTAAAGTCTTAGGGAACAAGTACAACTAAGATTGGAAAGTCAAATAACTTAAAGTCTTAGGGAACAAGTACAACTAAGATTGGAAAGTCAAATAACTTAAAGTCTTAGGGAACAAGAACACCAAAGATTGGAACGCCAAATAATGTAAAGTCTTAGGGAACAAGTACAACTAAGATTGGAAAGTCAAATAACTTAAAGTCTTAGGGAACAAGTACAACTAAGATTGGAAAGTCAAATAACTTAAAGTCTTAGGGAACAAGTACAACTAAGATTGGAAAGCCAAATAACTTAAAGTCTTAGGGAACAAAAACACCAGAGATTGGAAAGTCAAATAACTTAAAGTCTTAGGGAACAAGTACAACTTAGATTGGAAAGCCAAAAAATACCTGATGGAGATTAACAGTCAAATGTGGTTAGGGATATCAATACCTGATGGAGATTAACAGTCAAATGTGGTTAGGGATACCAATACCTGATGGAGATTAACAGTCACATGTGGTTAGGGATACCAATACCTGATGGAGATTAACAGTCAAATGTGGTTAGGGATACCAATACCTGATGGAGATTAACAGTCAAATGTGGTTAGGGATACCAATGCCGGATGGAGATTAACAGTCAGATGTAGTTAGGAATAGCAATACCTGATGGAGATTAACAATCAAATGTGGTTAGGGATACCAATGCCGGATGGAGATTAACAGTCAAATGTGGTTAGGGATACCAATACCTGATGGAGGTTAACAGTCAAATGTGGTTAGGGATACCAATACCTGATGGAGATTAACAGTCAAATGTGGTTAGGGATACCAATACCTGATGGAGATTAACAGTCAAATTTAGTTAGGGATACCAACACCTGATGGAGATTAACAGTCAAATGTGGTTAGGGATACCAATGCCTGATGGAGATTAACAGTCAAATGTGGTTAGGGATACCAATACATGATGGAGATTAACAGTCAAATGTGGTTATGGATACCAATACCTGATGACGATTAACAGTCAAATGTGGTTAGGGATACCAATACCTGATGGAGATTAACAGTCAAATGTGGTTAGGGATACCAATACCTGATGGAGATTAACAGTCACATGTGGTTAGGGATACCAATTCCTGATGGAGATTAACAGTCACATGTGGTTAGGGTTACCAATACCTGATGGAGATTAACAGTCAAATGTGGTTAGGGATACCAATACCTGATGGAGATTAAGTCAAATGTTGTTAGGGATACCAATACCTGATGGAGATTAACAGTCAAATGTGGTTAGGGATACCAATACCTGATGGAGATTAATAGTCAAATGTGATTAGGGATACCAATACCTGATGGAGATTAACAGTCAAATGTGGTTAGGGATACCAATACCTGATGGAGATTAACAGTCAAATGTGGTTAGGGATACCAATACCTGATGAAGATTAACAGTCAAATGTGATTAGGGATACCAATACCTGATGGAGATTAACAGTCAAATGTGGTTAGGGATACCAATACCTGATGGAGATTAACAGTCAAATGTGGTTAGGGATACCAATACCTGATGACAATTAACAGTCAAATGTGGTTAGGGATACCAATTCCTGATGGAGATTAACAGTCAAATGTGGTTAGGGATACCAATACCTGATGGAGACTAACAGTCAAATGTGTTTAGGGATACCAATACCTGATGAAGATTGGAAAGTCAAATAACTTAAAGTCTTAGGGAACAAGTACAACTAAGATTGGAAAGTCTAATAACTTAAAGTCTTAGGGAACAAGTACAACTAAGATTGGAAAGTCAAATAACTTAAAGTCTTAGGGAGCAAGAACACCAAAGATTGGAAAGTAAAATAACTTAAAGTCTTAGGGAACAAGAACACCAAAGATTGGAAAGCCAAATAACTTAAAGTCTTAGGGAACAAGTACCACTAAGATTGGAAAGTCAAATAACTTAAAGTCTTAGGAAACAATTACAACTAAGATTGGAAAGTCAAATAACTTAAAGTGTTATTGAACAAGTACAACTAAGATTGGAAAGTCAAATAACTTAAAGTCTTAGGGTACAAGTACAACTAAGATTGGAAAGTAAAATAACCTAAAGTCTTAGGGAACAAGTACACCAAAGATTGGAAAGTCAAATAACTTAAAGTCTTAGGGAACAAGTACAACTAAGATTGGAAAGTCAAATAACTTAAAGTCTTAGGGAACAAGAACACCAGAGATTGGAAAGTCAAATAACTTAAAGTCTTAGGGAACAAGTACAACTAAGATTAGAAAGCCAAATAACTTAAAGTCTTAGGGAGCAAGAACACCAAAGATTGGAAAGTCAAATAACTTAAAGTCTTAGGGAACAAGTACAACTAAGATTGGAAAGTCAAATAACTTAAAGTCTTAGGGAACAAGTACAACTAAGATTGGAAAGCCAAATAACTTAAAGTCTTATTGAACAAGTACAACTAAGATTGGAAAGTCAAATAACTTAAAGTCTTAGGGAACAAGTACACCAAAGATTGGAAAGCCAAATAACTTAAAGTCTTAGGGAGCAAGAACACCAAAGATTGGAAAGCCAAATAACTTAAAGTCTTAGGGAACAAGTACAACTAAGATTGGAAAGTCAAATAACTTAAAGTCTTATTGAACAAGTACAACTAAGATTGGAAAGCCAAATAACTTAAAGTCTTAGGGAGCAAGTACACCAAAGATTGGAAAGCCAAATAACGTAAAGTCTTAGGGAACAAGTACACCTAAGATTGGAAAGTCAAATAACTTAAAGTCTTAGGGAACAAGTACACCAAAGATTGGAAAGTCAAATAACTTAAAGTCTTAGGGAGCAAGAACACCAAAGATTGGAAAGCCAAATAACGTAAAGTCTTAGGGAGCAAGAACACCAAAGATTGGAAAGTCAAATAACTTAAAGTCTTAGGGAACAAGTACAACTAAGATTAGAAAGACAAATAACTTAAAGTCTTAGGGAACAAGTACACCAAAGATTGGAAAGCCAAATAACTTAAAGTCTTAGGGAACAAGTACAACTAAGATTGGAAAGTCAAATAACTTAAAGTCTTAGGGAACAAGTACAACTAAGATTGGAAAGTCAAATAACTTAAAGTCTTAGGGAACAAGAACACCAAAGATTGAAAAGTCAAATAACTTAAAGTCTTAGGGAACAAGTACAACTAAGATTGAAAAGTCAAATAACTTAAAGTCTTAGGGAACAAGTACAACTAAGATTGGAAAGCCAAATAACTTAAAGTCTTAGGGAACAAGTACAACTAAGATTGGAAAGTCAAATAACTTAAAGTCTTAGGGAACAAGTACAACTAAGATTGGAAAGTCAAATAACTTAAAGTCTTTGGGAACAAGAACACCAAAGATTGGAAAGCCAAATAATGTAAAGTCTTAGGGAACAAGTACAACTAAGATTGGAAAGTCAAATAACTTAAAGTCTTAGGGAACAAGTACAACTAAGATTGGAAAGTCAAATAACTTAAAGTCTTAGGGAACAAGTACAACTAAGATTGGAAAGCCAAATAACTTAAAGTCTTAGGGAACAAAAACACCAGAGATTGGAAAGTCAAATAACTTAAAGTCTTAGGGAACAAGTACAACTTAGATTGGAAAGCCAAAAAATACCTGATGGAGATTAACAGTCAAATGTGGTTAGGGATATCAATACCTGATGGAGATTAACAGTCAAATGTGGTTAGGGATACCAATACCTGATGGAGATTAACAGTCACATGTGGTTAGGGATACCAATACCTGATGGAGATTAACAGTCAAATGTGGTTAGGGATGCCAATACCTACTGGAGATTAACAGTCAAATGTGGTTAGGGATACCAATACCTGGTGGAGATTAACAGTCACATGTGGTTAGGGATACCAATACCTGATGGAGATTAACAGTCAAATGTGGTTAGGGATACCAATACCTGATGGAGATTAACAGTCAAATGTGGTTAGGGATACCAATGCCGGATGGAGATTAACAGTCAGATGTAGTTAGGAATAGCAATACCTGATGGAGATTAACAGTCAAATGTGATTAGGGATACCAATGCCGGATGGAGATTAACAGTCAAATGTGGTTAGGTATACCAATACCTGATGGAGATTAACAGTCAAATTTAGTTAGGGATACCAATACCTGATGGAGATTAACAGTCAAATGTGGTTAGGGATACCAATACCTGATGGAGGTTAACAGTCAAATGTGGTTAGGGATACCAATACCTGATGGAGATTAACAGTCAAATGTGGTTAGGGATACCAATACCTGATGGAGATTAACAGTCAAATTTAGTTAGGGATACCAACACCTGATGGAGATTAACAGTCAAATGTGGTTAGGGATACCAATGCCTGATGGAGATTAACAGTCAAATGTGGTGAGGGATACCAATACATGATGGAGATTAACAGTCAAATGTGGTTATGGATACCAATACCTGATGACGATTAACAGTCAAATGTGGTTAGGGATACCAATACCTGATGGAGATTAACAGTCAAATGTGGTTAGGGATACCAATACCTGATGGAGATTAACAGTCACATGTGGTTAGGGATACCAATTCCTGATGGAGATTAACAGTCACATGTGGTTAGGGTTACCAATACCTGATGGAGATTAACAGTCAAATGTGGTTAGGTATACCAATACCTGATGGAGATTAAGTCAAATGTTGTTAGGGATACCAATACCTGATGGAGATTAACAGTCAAATGTGGTTAGGGATACCAATACCTGATGGAGATTAATAGTCAAATGTGATTAGGGATACCAATACCTGATGGAGATTAACAGTCAAATGTGGTTAGGGATACCAATACCTGATGGAGATTAACAGTCAAATGTGGTTAGGGATACCAATACCTGATGAAGATTAACAGTCAAATGTGATTAGGGATACCAATACCTGATGGAGATTAACAGTCAAATGTGGTTAGGGATACCAATACCTGATGGAGATTAACAGTCAAATGTGGTTAGGGATACCAATACCTGATGACGATTAACAGTCAAATGTGGTTAGGGATACCAATTCCTGATGGAGATTAACAGTCAAATGTGGTTAGGGATACCAATACCTGATGGAGACTAACAGTCAAATGTGTTTAGGGATACCAATACCTGATGAAGATTAACAGTCAAATGTGATTAGGGATACCAATACCTGATGGAGATTAACAGTCAAATGTGGTTAGGGATACCAATACCTGATGGAGATTAACAGTCAAATGGGGTTAGGGATACCAATACCTGATGAAGATTAACAGTCAAATGTGGTTAGGGATACCAATTCCTGATGGAGATTAACAGTCAAATGGGGTTAGGGACACCAATACCTGATGGAGATTAACAGTCAAATGTGGTAAGGGATACCAATACCTGATGACGATTAACAGTCAAATGTGATTAGGGATACCAATACCTGATGGAGATTAACAGTCAAATGTGGTTAGGGATACCAATACCTGATGGAGATTAACAGTCACATGTGGTTAGGGATACCAATTCCTGATGGAGATTAACAGTCACATGTGGTTAGGGATACCAATACCTGATGGAGATTAACAGTCAAATGTGGTTAGGGATACCAATACCTGATGGAGATTAACAGGCAAATGTTGTTAGGGATACCAATACCTGATGGAGATTAACAGTCAAATGTGGTTAGGGATACCAATACCTGATGGAAATTAATAGTCAAATGTGATTAGGGATACCAATACCTGATGGAGATTAACAGTCAAATGTGGTTAGGGATACCAATACCTGATGGAGATTAACAGTCAAATGTGGTTAGGGATACCAATACCTGATGAAGATTAACAGTCAAATGTGATTAGGGATACCAATACCTGATGGAGATTAACAGTCAAATGTGGTTAGGGATACCAATACCTGATGGAGATTAACAGTCAAATGTGGTTAGGGATACCAATACCTGATGACGATTAACAGTCAAATGTGGTTAGGGATACCAATTCCTGATGGAGATTAACAGTCAAATGTGGTTAGGGATACCAATACCTGATGGAGACTAACAGTCAAATGTGTTTAGGGATACCAATACCTGATGAAGATTAACAGTCAAATTTGATTAGGGATACCAATACCTGATGGAGATTAACAGTCAAATGTGGTTAGGGATACCAATACCTGATGGAGATTAACAGTCAAATGGGGTTAGGGATACCAATACCTGATGAAGATTAACAGTCAAATGTGGTTAGGGATACCAATTCCTGATGGAGATTAACAGTCAAATGTGGTTAGGGACACCAATACCTGATGGAGATTAACAGTCAAATGTGGTTAGGGATACCAATACCTGATGGAGATTAACTGTCAAATGTGGTTAGGAATACCAATACCTGATGAAGATTAAGTCAAATGTGGTTAGGGATACCAATTCCTGATGGAGATTAACAGTCAAATGTGGTTAGGGATACCAATACCTGATGGAGATTAACAGTCAAATGTGGTTAGGGATACCAATACCTGATGGAGATTAATAGTCAAATGTGATTAGGGATACCAATACCTGATGGAGATTAACAGTCAAATGTGATTAGGGATACCAATACCTGATGGAGATTAACAGTCAAATGTGGTTAGGGATACCAATACCTGATGGAGATTAACAGTCAAATGTGGTTTGGGATACCAATACCTGATGACGATTAACAGTCAAATGTGGTTAGGGATACCAATTCCTGATGGAGATTAACAGTCAAATGTGGTTAGGGATACCAATACCTGATGGAGACTAACAGTCAAATGTGTTTAGGGATACCAATACCTGATGAAGATTAACAGTCAAATGTGATTAGGGATACCAATACCGGATGGAGATTAACAGTCAAATGTGGTTAGGGATACCAATACCTGATGGAGATTAACAGTCAAATGTGGTTAGGGATACCAATACCTGATGAAGATTAACAGTCAAATGTGGTTAGGGATACCAATTCCTGATGGAGATTAACAGTCAAATGTGGTTAGGGATACCAATACCTGATGGAGATTAACAGTCAAATGTGGTTAGGAATACCAATACCTGATGAAGATTAAGTCAAATGTGGTTAGGGATATCAATTCCTGATGGAGATTAACAGTCAAATGTGGTTAGGGATACCAATACCTGATGGAGATTAACAGTCAAATGTGGTTAGGAATACCAATACCTGATGAAGATTAAGTCAAATGTGGTTAGGGATACCAATTCCTGATGGAGATTAACAGTCAAATGTGGTTAGGGATACCAATACCTGAAGGAGATTAACAGTCAAATGTGGTTAGGGATACCAATACCTGATGGAGATTAACAGTCAAATGTGGTTAGGGATACCAATACCTGGTGGAGATTAACAATCAAATGTGGTTAGGGATACCAATACCTGATGGAGATTAACAGTCAAATGTGGTTAGGGATACCAATACCTGATGGAGACTAAATCAAATGTGGTTAGTGATACCAATACCTGATGGAGTTTAAGTCAAATGTGGTTAGGGATACCAATACCTGATGGAAATTAACTGTCAAATGAGGTTAGGAATACCAATACCTGATGGAGATTAACTGTCAAATGTGGTTAGGGATACCAATACCTGATGGAGATTAACAGTCAAATGTGGTTAGGGATACCAATACCTGATGGAGATTAACAGTCACATGTGGTTAGGGATACCAATTCCTGATGGAGATTAACAGTCACATGTGGTTAGGGATACCAATACCTGATGGAGATTAACAGTCAAATGTGGTTAGGGATACCAATACCTGATGGAGATTAACAGTCAAATGTGGTTAGGGATACCAATACCTGATGGAAATTAATAGTCAAATGTGATTAGGGATACCAATACCTGATGGAGATTAACAGTCAAATGTGGTTAGGGATACCAATACCTGATGGAGATTAACAGTCAAATGTGGTTAGGGATACCAATACCTGATGAAGATTAACAGTCAAATGTGATTAGGGATACCAATACCTGATGGAGATTAACAGTCAAATGTGGTTAGGGATACCAATACCTGATGACAATTAACAGTCAAATGTGGTTAGGGATACCAATTCCTGATGGAGATTAACAGTCAAATGTGGTTAGGGATACCAATACCTGATGGAGACTAACAGTCAAATGTGTTTAGGGATACCAATACCTGATGAAGATTAACAGTCAAATTTGATTAGGGATACCAATACCTGATGGAGATTAACAGTCAAATGTGGTTAGGGATACCAATACCTGATGGAGATTAACAGTCAAATGGGGTTAGGGATACCAATACCTGATGACGATTAATAGTCAAATGTGGTTAGGGATACCAATACCGGATGGAGACTAAAAGTCAAATGTGTTTAGGGATACCAATACCTGATGAAGATTAAGTCAAATGTGGTTAGGGATACCAATTCCTGATGGAGATTAACAGTCAAATGTGATTAGGGATACCAATACCTGATGGAGATTAACAGTCAAATGTTGTTAGGGATACCAATACCTGATGGAGATTAACAGTCAAATGTGGTTAGGGATACCAATACCTGATGGAGATTAATAGTCAAATGTGATTAGGGATACCAATACCTGATGGAGATTAACAGTCAAATGTGATTAGGGATACCAATACCTGATGGAGATTAACAGTCAAATGTGGTTAGGGATACCAATACCTGATGGAGATTAACAGTCAAATGTGGTTTGGGATACCAATACCTGATGACGATTAACAGTCAAATGTGGTTAGGGATACCAATTCCTGATGGAGATTAACAGTCAAATGTGGTTAGGGATACCAATACCTGATGGAGACTAACAGTCAAATATGTTTAGGGATACCAATACCTGATGAAGATTAACAGTCAAATGTGATTAGGGATACCAATACCTGATGGAGATTAACAGTCAAATGTGGTTAGGGATACCAATACCTGATGGAGATTAACAGTCAAATGTGGTTAGGGATACCAATACCTGATGAAGATTAACAGTCAAATGTGGTTAGGGATATCAATTCCTGATGGAGATTAACAGTCAAATGTGGTTAGGGACACCAATACCTGATGGAGATTAACAGTCAAATGTGGTTAGGGATACCAATACCTGATGGAGATTAACAGTCAAATGTGGTTAGGAATACCAATACCTGATGAAGATTAAGTCAAATGTGGTTAGGGATACCAATTCCTGATGGAGATTAACAGTCAAATGTGGTTAGGGATACCAATACCTGATGGAGATTAACAGTCAAATGTGGTTAGGAATACCAATACCTGATGAAGATTAAGTCAAATGTGGTTAGGGATACCAATTCCTGATGGAGATTAACAGTCAAATGTGGTTAGGGATACCAATACCTGAAGGAGATTAACAGTCAAATGTGGTTATGGATATCAATACCTGATGGAGATTAACAGTCAAATGTGGTTAGGAATACCAATACCTGATGGAGATTAACAGTCAAATGTGATTAGGGATACCAATACCTGATGAAGATTAACAGTCAAAAGTGGTTAGGGATACCAATACCTGATGGATATCAACAGTCAAATGTGGTTAAGGATACCAATACCTCATGGAGATTAACAGTCAAATGTGGTTAGGGATACCAATACCTGATGGAGATTAACAGTCAAAAGTGGTTAGGGATACCAATACCTGATGGATATCAACAGTCAAATGTGGTTAAGGATACCAATACCTCATGGAGATTAACAGTCAAATGTGGTTAGGGATACCAATACCTGATGGAGATTAACAGTCAAATGTGGTTAGGGATACCAATACCTCATGGAGATTAACGGTCAAATGTGGTTAGGGATACCAATACCTGATAGAGATTAACAGTCAAAAGTGGTTAGGGATACCAATACCTGATGGATATTAACAGTCAAATATGGTTAGGGATACCAATACCTCATGGAGATTAACAGTCAAATGTGGTTAGGGATACCAATTCCTGATGGAGATTAACAGTCTAATGTGGTTAGGGATACCAATACCTGATGGAAATTAACAGTCAAATGTGGTTAGGGATACCAATACCTGATGGGGATTAACAGTCAAATGTGGTTAGGGATACCAATACCTGATGGAAATTAACAGTCAAATGTGGTTAGGGATACCAATACATTATGGGGATTAACAGTCAAATGTGGTTAGGGATAACAATGCCTGATGGAGATTAACAGTCAAATGTGGTTAGGGATACCAATACCTGATGGAGATTAACAGTCAAATGTGGTTAGGGATACCAATACCTGATGGAGATGAACAGTCAAATGTGGTTAGTGATACCAATACCTGATGGAGATTAACAGTCAAATGTGATTAGGGTTACCAATACCTGATGGAGATTAACAGTCAAATGTGGTTAGGGATACCAATACCTGATGGAGATTAACAGTCAAATGTGGTTAGTGATATCAATACCTGATGGAGATGAACAGTCAAATGTGGTTAGGGATACCAATGCCTGATGGAGATTAACAGTTAAAAAGTGGTTAGGGATACCAATACCGGATGGATATTAACAGTCAAATGTGGTTAGTGATATCAATACCTGATGGAGATTAACAGTCAAATGTGGTTAGGGTTACCAATACCTGATGGAAATTAACAGTCAAATGTGGTTAGGGATACCAATACCTGATGGAGATTAACTGTCAAATGTGATTAGGGATACCAATACCTGATGAAGATTAACAGTCAAATGTGGTTAATGATACCAATACCTGATGGAGATTAACAGTCAAATGTGGTTAGGGATACCAATACCTGATGAAGATTAACAGTCAAATGTGGTTAGGGATACCAATAGCTGATGGAGATTAATAGTCAAATGTGGTTAGGGATACCAAGACCTGATGAAGATTAACAGTCAAATGTGGTTATGGATATTAATACCTGATGGAGATTAATAGTCAAATGTGGTTAGGAATACCAATACCTGATGGAGATTAACAGTCAAATGTGGTTAGGGATACCAATACCTGATGGAGATTAACAGTCAAATGTTGTTAGGGATACCAATACCTGATGGAGATTAACAGTCAAATGTGGTTAGGAATACCAATACCTGATGGAGATTAACGGTCAAATGTGGTTAGGGATACCAAGACCTGATGGAGATTAACAGTCAAATGTGGTTAGGGATACCAATACCTGATGGAGATTAACAGTCAAATGTGGTTAGGGATACCAATACCTGATGGAGATTAACGGTCAAATGTGGTTAGGGATACCAATACCTGATGGAGATTAACAGTCAAAAGTGGTTAGGGACACCAATACCTGATGGATATTAACAGTCAAATGTGTTTAGGGATACCAATACCTCATGGAGATTAACAGTCAAATGTGGTTAGGGATACCAATTCCTGATGGAGATTAACAGTCAAATGTGGTTAGGGATACCAATACCTGATTGAAATTAACAGTCAAATGTGGTTAGGGATACCAATACCTGATGGGGATTAACAGTCAAATGTGGTTAGGGATACCAATACCTGATGGAAATTAACGGTCAAATATGGTTAGGGATACCAATGCCTGATGGAGATTAACAGTCAAATGTGGTAAGGGATACCAATACCTGATGGAGATTAACAGTCAAATGTTGTTAGGGATACCAATACCTGATGGAGATGAACAGTCAAATGTGGTTAGTGATACCAATACCTGATGGAGATTAACAGTCAAATGTGATTAGGGTTACCAATACCTGATGGAGATTAACAGTCAAATGTGGTTAGGGATACCAGTACCTGATGGAGATTAACAGTCAAATTTGGTTAGTGATATCAATACCTGATGGAGATGAACAGTCAAATGTGGTTAGGGATACCAATGCCTGATGGAGATTAACAGTCAAATGTGGTTAGGGTTACCAATACCTGATGGAAATTAACAGTCAAATGTGGTTAGGGATACCAATACCTGATGGAGATTAACAGTCAAATGTGGTTAGGGATACCAATACCTGATGAAGATTAACAGTCAAATGTGGTTAGGGATACCAATAGCTGATGGAGATTAACAGTCAAATGTGGTTAGGGATACCAAGACCTGATGAAGATTAACAGTCAAATGTGGTTATGGATATCAATACCTGATGGAGATTAACAGTCAAATGTGGTTAGGAATACCAATACCTGATGGAGATTAACAGTCAAATGTGGTTAGGGATACCAATACCTGATGCAGATTAACAGTCACATGTGGTTAGGGATACCAATTCCTGATGGAGATTAACAGTGACATGTGGTTAGGGATACCAATACCTGATGGAGATTAACAGTCAAATGTGGTTAGGGATACCAATACCTGATGGAGATTAACAGTCAAATGCTGTTAGGGATACCAATATCTGATGGAGATTAACAGTCAAATGTGGTTAGGGATACCAATACCTGATGGAGATTAACAGTCAAAAGTGGTTAGGAATACCAATACCTGATGGATATCAACAGTCAAATGTGGTTAGGGATACCAATACCTCATGGAGATTAACAGTCAAATGTGGTTAGGGATACCAATACCTGATGGAGATTAACAGTCAAATGTGGTTAGGGATACCAATACCTCATGGAGATTAACGGTCAAATGTGGTTAGGGATACCAATACCTGATAGAGATTAACAGTCAAAAGTGGTTAGGGATACCAATACCTGATGGATATTAACAGTCAAATGTGGTTAGGGATACCAATACCTCATGGAGATTAACAGTCAAATGTGGTTAGGGATACCAATTCCTGATGGAGATTAACAGTCTAATGTGGTTAGGGATACCAATACCTGATGGAAATTAACAGTCAAATGTGGTTAGGGATACCAATACCTGATGGGGATTAACAGTCAAATGTGGTTAGGGATACCAATACCTGATGGAAATTAACAGTCAAATGTGGTTAGGGATACCAATACATTATGGGGATTAACAGTCAAATGTGGTTAGGGATACCAATACCTGATGGAGATTAACAGTCAAATGTGGTTAGGGATACCAATACCTGATGGAGATTAACAGTCAAATGTGGTTAGTGATACCAATACCTGAAGGAGATTAACAGTCAAATGTGATTAGGGTTACCAATACCTGATGGAGATTAACAGTCAAATGTGGTTATGGATACCAATACCTGATGGAGATTAACAGTCAAATGTGGTTAGTGATATCAATACCTGATGGAGATGAACAGTCAAATGTGGTTAGGGATACCAATGCCTGATGGAGATTAACAGTTAAAATTTGGTTAGGGATACCAATACCGGATGGATATTAACAGTCAAATGTGGTTAGTGATATCAATACCTGATGGAGATTAACAGTCAAATGTGGTTTGGGTTACCAATACCTGATGGAAATTAACAGTCAAATGTGGTTAGGGATACCAATACCTGATGGAGATTAACTGTCAAATGTGGTTAGGGATACCAATACCTGATGGAGATTGACAGTCAAATGTGGTTAGGGATACCAATACCTGATGAAGATTAACAGTCAAATGTGGTTACGGATACCAATACCTGATGGAGATTAACAGTCAAATGTGGTTAGGGATACCAATACCTGATGAAGATTAACAGTCAAATGTGATTAGGGATACCAATACCTGATGGAGATTAACAGTCAAATGTGGTTAGGGATACCAAGACCTGATGAAGATTAACAGTCAAATGTGGTTATGGATATCAATACCTGATGGAGATTAACAGTCAAATGTGGTTAGGAATACCAATACCTGATGGAGATTAACAGTCAAATGTGGTTAGGGATACCAATACCTGATGGAGAATAACAGTCACATGTGGTTAGGGATACCAATTCCTGATGGAGATTAACAGTCAAATGTGGTTAGGGATACCAAGACCTGATGAAGATTAACAGTCAAATGTGTTTATGGATATCGATACCTGATGGAGATTAACAGTCAAATGTGGTTAGGAATACCAATACCTGATGGAGATTAACAGTCAAATGTGGTTAGGGATACCAATACCTGATGGAGATTAACAGTCACATGTGGTTAGGGATACCAATTCCTGATGGAGATTAACAATCACATGTGGTTAGGGATACCAATACCTGATGGAGATTAACAGTCAAATGTGGTTAGGGATACCAATACCTCATGGAGATTAACGGTCAAATGTGGTTAGGGATACCAATACCTGATGGATATTAACAGTCAAATGTGGTTAGGGATACCAATACCTGATGGAGATTAACAGTCAAATGTGGTTAGGGATACCAATACCTGATGGAGATGAACAGTCAAATGTGGTTAGGGATACCAATACCTGATGGAGATTAACAGTCAAATGTGGTTAGTGATAGCAATACCTGATGGAGATTAACAGTCAAATGTGATTAGGGATACCAATACCTGATGGAGATTAACAGTCAAATGTGGTTAGGGTTACCAATACCTGATGGAAATTAACAGTCAAATGTGGTTAGGGATACCAATATCTGATGGAGATTAACAGTCAAATGTGGTTAGGGATACCAATACCTGATGACGATTAACAGTCAAATGTGGTTAGGGATACCAATAGCTGATGGAGATTAACAGTCAAATGTGGTTAGGGATACCAAGACCTGATGAAGATTAACAGTCAAATGTGGTTATGGATATCAATATCTGATGGAGATTAACAGTCAAATGTGGTTAGGAATACCAATACCTGATGGAGATTAACAGTCAAATGTTGTTAGGGATACCAATACCTGATGGAGATTAACAGTCACATGTGGTTAGGGATACCAATTCCTGATGGAGATTAACAGTCACATGTGGTTAGGGATACCAATACCTGATGGAGATTAACAGTCAAATGTGGTTAGGGATACCAATACCAGATGGAGATTAACAGTCAAATGTTGTTAGGGATACCAATACCTGATGGAGATTAACAGTCAAATGTGGTTAGTGATACCAATACCTGATGGAGATTAATAGTCAAATGTGATTATGGATACCAATACCTGATGGAGATTAACAGTCAAATGTGGTTAGGGATACCAATACCTGATGGAGATTAACAGTCAAATGTGGTTAGGGATACCAATACCTGATGAAGATTAACAGTCAAATGTGATTAGGGATACCAATACCTGATGGAGATTAACAGTCAAATGTGGTTAGGGATACCAATACCTGATGGAGATTAACAGTCAAATGTGGTTAGGGATACCAAAACCTAATGGAGATTAACAGTCAAATGTGGTTAGGGATACCAATACCTGATGGAGATTAACAGTCAAATGTGGTTAGGGATACCAATACCTCATGGAGATTAACGGTCAAATGTGGTTAGGGATACCAATACCTGATAGAGATTAACAGTCAAATGTGGTGAGGGATACCAATACCTGATGGAGACTAAGTCAAATGTGGTTAGTGATACCAATACCTGATGGAGATTAAGTCTAATGTGGTTAGGGATACCAATACCTGATGGAGATTAAGTCAAATGTGGTTAGAGATACCAATACCTGATGGAGATTAACAGTCACATGTGGTTAGGGATACCAATTCCTGATGGAGATTAACAGTCACATGTGGTTAGGGATACCAATACCTGATGGAGATTAACAGTCAAATGTGGTTAGGGATACCAATACCAGATGGAGATTAACAGTCAAATGTTGTTAGGGATACCAATACCTGATGGAGATTAACAGTCAAATGTGGTTAGTGATACCAATACCTGATGGAGATTAATAGTCAAATGTGATTATGGATACCAATACCTGATGGAGATTAACAGTCAAATGTGGTTAGGGATACCAATACCTGATGGAGATTAACAGTCAAATGTGGTTAGGGATACCAATACCTGATGAAGATTAACAGTCAAATGTGATTAGGGATACCAATACCTGATGGAGATTAACAGTCAAATGTGGTTAGGGATACCAATACCTGATGGAGATTAACAGTCAAATGTGGTTAGGGATACCAATACCTAATGGAGATTAACAGTCAAATGTGGTTAGGGATACCAATACCTGATGGAGATTAACAGTCAAATGTGGTTAGGGATACCAATACCTCATGGAGATTAACGGTCAAATGTGGTTAGGGATACCAATACCTGATAGAGATTAACAGTCAAATGTGGTGAGGGATACCAATACCTGATGGAGACTAAGTCAAATGTGGTTAGTGATACCAATACCTGATGGAGATTAAGTCTAATGTGGTTAGGGATACCAATACCTGATGGAGATTAAGTCAAATGTGGTTAGAGATACCAATACCTGATGGAGATTAACAGTCAAATGTGGTTAGGGATACCAATACCTCATGGAGATTAACAGTCAAATGTGGTTATGGATATCAATACCTGATGGAGATTAACAGTCAAATGTGGTTAGGAATACCAATACTTGATGGAGATTAACAGTCAAATGTGATTAGGGATACCAATACCTGATGAAGATTAACAGTCAAATGTGGTTAGGGATACCAATACCTGATGGATATCAACAGTCAAATGTGGTTAAGGATACCAATACCTCATGGAGATTAACAGTCAAATGTGGTTAGGGATACCAATACCTGATGGAGATTAACAGTCAAAAGTGGTTAGGGATACCAATACCTGATGGATATCAACAGTCAAATGTGGTTAAGGATACCAATACCTCATGGAGATTAACAGTCAAATGTGGTTAGGGATACCAATACCTGATGGAGATTAACAGTCAAATGTGGTTAGGGATACCGATACCGCATGGAGATTAACGGTCAAATGTGGTTAGGGATACCAATACCTGATAGAGATTAACAGTCAAAAGTGGTTAGGGATACCAATACCTGATGGATATTAACAGTCAAATATGGTTAGGGATACCAATACCTCATGGAGATTAACAGTCAAATGTGGTTAGGGATACCAATTCCTGATGGAGATTAACAGTCTAATGTGGTTAGGGATACCAATACCTGATGGAAATTAACAGTCAAATGTGGTTAGGGATACCAATACCTGATGGGGATTAACAGTCAAATGTGGTTAGGGATACCAATACCTGATGGAAATTAACAGTCAAATGTGGTTAGGGATACCAATACATTATGGGGATTAACAGTCAAATGTGGTTAGGGATACCAATGCCTGATGGAGATTAACAGTCAAATGTGGTTAGGGATACCAATACCTGATGGAGATTAACAGTCAAATGTGGTTAGGGATACCAATACCTGATGGAGATGAACAGTCAAATGTGGTTAGTGATACCAATACCTGATGGAGATTAACAGTCAAATGTGATTAGGGTTACCAATACCTGATGGATATTAACAGTCAAATGTGGTTAGGGATACCAATACCTGATGGAGATTAACAGTCAAATGTGGTTAGTGATATCAATACCTGATGGAGATGAACAGTCAAATGTGGTTAGGGATACCAATGCCTGATGGAGATTAACAGTTAAAAAGTGGTAAGGGATACCAATACCGGATGGATATTAACAGTCAAATGTGGTTAGTGATATCAATACCTGATGGAGATTAACAGTCAAATGTGGTTAGGGTTACCAATACCTGATTGAAATTAACAGTCAAATGTGGTTAGGGATACCAATACCTGATGGAGATTAACTGTCAAATGTGGTTAGGGATACCAATACCTGATGAAGATTAACAGTCAAATGTGGTTAGGGATACCAATACCTGATGGAGATTAACAGTCAAATGTGGTTAGGGATACCAATACCTGATGAAGATTAACAGTCAAATGTGATTAGGGATACCAATACCTTATGGAGATTAACAGTCAAATGTGGTTAGGGATACCAATAGCTGATGGAGATTAACAGTCAAATGTGGTTAGGGATACCAAGACCTGATGAAGATTAACAGTCAAATGTGGTTATGGATATCAATACCTGATGGAGATTAATAGTCAAATGTGGTTAGGAATACCAATACCTGATGGAGATTAACAGTCAAATGTGGTTAGGGATACCAATACCTGATGGAGATTAACAGTCAAATGTTGTTAGGGATACCAATACCTGATGGAGATTAACAGTCAAATGTGGTTAGGAATACCAATACCTGATGAAGATTAACGGTCAAATGTGGTTAGGGATACCAATACCTGATGAAGATTAACAGTCAAATGTGGTTAGGGATACCAATACCGGGTAGAGATTAACAGTCAAATGTGGTTAGGGATACCAATACCTGATGGAGATTAACGGTCAAATGTGGTTAGGGATACCAATACCTGATGGAGATTAACCGTCAAAAGTGGTTAGGGACACCAATACCTGATGGATATTAACAGTCAAATGTGTTTAGGGATACCAATACCTCATGGAGATTAACAGTCAAATGTGGTTAGGGATACCAATTCCTGATGGAGATTAACAGTCAAATGTGGTTAGGGATACCAATTCCTGATGGAGATTAACAGTCAAATGTGGTTAGGGATACCAATACCTGATTGAAATTAACAGTCAAATGTGGTTAGGGATACCAATACCTGATGGGGATTAACAGTCAAATGTGGTTAGGGATACCAATACCTGATGGAAATTAACAGTCAAATATGGTTAGGGATACCAATACCTGATGGAGATGAACAGTCAAATGTGGTTAGTGATACCAATACCTGATGGAGATTAACAGTCAAATGTGATTAGGGTTACCAATACCTGATGGATATTAACAGTCAAATGTGGTTAGGGATACCAATACCTGATTGAAATTAACAGTCAAATGTGGTTAGGGATACCAATACCTGATGGGGATTAACAGTCAAATGTGGTTAGGGATACCAATACCTGATGGAGATTAACAGTCAAATGTGGTTAGGGATACCAATACCTGATGGAGATGAACAGTCAAATGTGGTTAGTGATACCAATACCTGATGGAGATTAACAGTCAAATGTGATTAGGGTTACCAATACCTGATGGATATTAACAGTCAAATGTGGTTAGGGATACCAATACCTGATGGAGATTAACAGTCAAATGTGGTTAGTGATATCAATACCTGATGGAGATGAACAGTCAAATGTGGTTAGGGATACCAATGCCTGATGGAGATTAACAGTTAAAAAGTGGTAAGGGATACCAATACCGGATGGATATTAACAGTCAAATGTGGTTAGTGATATCAATACCTGATGGAGATTAACAGTCAAATGTGGTTAGGGTTACCAATACCTGATTGAAATTAACAGTCAAATGTGGTTAGGGATACCAATACCTGATGGAGATTAACTGTCAAATGTGGTTAGGGATACCAATACCTGATGAAGATTAACAGTCAAATGTGGTTAGGGATACCAATACCTGATGGAGATTAACAGTCAAATGTGGTTAGGGATACCAATACCTGATGAAGATTAACAGTCAAATGTGATTAGGGATACCAATACCTTATGGAGATTAACAGTCAAATGTGGTTAGGGATACCAATAGCTGATGGAGATTAACAGTCAAATGTGGTTAGGGATACCAAGACCTGATGAAGATTAACAGTCAAATGTGGTTATGGATATCAATACCTGATGGAGATTAATAGTCAAATGTGGTTAGGAATACCAATACCTGATGGAGATTAACAGTCAAATGTGGTTAGGGATACCAATACCTGATGGAGATTAACAGTCAAATGTTGTTAGGGATACCAATACCTGATGGAGATTAACAGTCAAATGTGGTTAGGAATACCAATACCTGATGAAGATTAACGGTCAAATATGGTTAGGGATACCAATACCTGATGAAGATTAACAGTCAAATGTGGTTAGGGATACCAATACCGGGTAGAGATTAACAGTCAAATGTGGTTAGGGATACCAATACCTGATGGAGATTAACGGTCAAATGTGGTTAGGGATACCAATACCTGATGGAGATTAACCGTCAAAAGTGGTTAGGGACACCAATACCTGATGGATATTAACAGTCAAATGTGTTTAGGGATACCAATACCTCATGGAGATTAACAGTCAAATGTGGTTAGGGATACCAATTCCTGATGGTGATTAACAGTCAAATGTGGTTAGGGATACCAATTCCTGATGGAGATTAACAGTCAAATGTGGTTAGGGATACCAATACCTGATTGAAATTAACAGTCAAATGTGGTTAGGGATACCAATACCTGATGGGGATTAACAGTCAAATGTGGTTAGGGATACCAATACCTGATGGAAATTAACAGTCAAATATGGTTAGGGATACCAATGCCTGATGGAGATTAACAGTCAAATGTGGTAAGGGATACCAATACCTGATGGAGATTAACAGTCAAATGTTGTTAGGGATACCAATACCTGATGGAGATGAACAGTCAAATGTGGTTAGTGATACCAATACCTGATGGAGATTAACAGTCAAATGTGATTAGGGTTACCAATACCTGATGGAGATTAACAGTCAAATGTGGTTAGGGATACCAATACCTGATGGAAATTAACAGTCAAATGTGGTTAGGGATACCAATACCTGATGGAGATTAACAGTCAAATGTGGTTAGGGATACCAATACCTGATGAAGATTAACAGTCAAATGTGGTTAGGGATACCAATAGCTGATGGAGATTAACAGTCAAATGTGGTTAGGGATACCAAGACCTGATGAAGATTAACAGTCAAATGTGGTTATGGATATCAATACCTGATGGAGATTAACAGTCAAATGTGGTTAGGAATACCAATACCTGATGGAGATTAACAGTCAAATGTGGTTAGGGATACCAATACCTGATGCAGATTAACAGTCACATGTGGTTAGGGATACCAATTCCTGATGGAGATTAACAGTGACATGTGGTTAGGGATACCAATACCTGATGGAGATTAACAGTCAAATGCTGTTAGGGATACCAATACCTGATGGAGATTAACAGTCAAATGTGGTTAGGGATACCAATACCTGATGGAGATTAACAGTCAAATGTGATTAGGGATACCAATACCTGATGACGATTAACAGTCAAATGTGGTTAGTGATACCAATACCTGATGGAGATTAACAGTCAAATGTGGTTAGGGATACCAATACCTGATGGAGATTAACAGTCAAATGTGGTTAGGGATACCAATACCTGATGAAGATTAACAGTCAAATGTGGTTAGGGATACCAATTCCTGATGGAGATTAACAGTCAAATGTGGTTAGGGATACCAATACCTGAAGGAGATTAACAGTCAAATGTGAATATGGATACCAATACCTGATGGAGAATAACAGTCAAATGTGGTTATGGATACCAATACCTGATGAAGATTAACAGTCAAATGTGGTTAGGGATACCAATTCCTGATGGAGATTAACAGTCAAATGTGGTTAGGGATACCAATACCTGATGGAGATTAACAGTCAAATGTGGTTAGGAATACCAATACCTAATGAAGATTAAGTCAAATGTGGTTAGGGATACCAATTCCTGATGGAGATTAACAGTCAAATGTGGTTAGGGATACCAATACCTGATGGAGATTAACAGTCAAATGTGGTTAGGGATACCAATACCTGATGGAGATTAACAGTCACATGTGGTTAGGGATACCAATACCTGATGAAGATTAAGTCAAATGTGGTTAGTGATACCAATACCTGATGGAGATTAAGTCAAATGTGGTTAGGGATACCAA
Source organism: Bathymodiolus brooksi (assembly GCA_963680875.1). Classification (NCBI taxonomy): domain Eukaryota; kingdom Metazoa; phylum Mollusca; class Bivalvia; order Mytilida; family Modiolidae; genus Bathymodiolus; species Bathymodiolus brooksi. The sequence continues at coordinate 7,378,955 of OY804577.1, forward strand.
TACCTGATGGAGATTAAGTCAAATGTGGTTAGGGATACCAATACCTGATGGAAATTAAATGTCAAATGTGGTTAGGAATACCAATACCTGATGGAGATTGACAGTCAAATGTGATTAGGGATACTAATACCTGATCGATATTAAGTCAAAATTTGGTTAGGGATACCAATACCTGATGGAGATTAACAGTCAAATGTGATTAGGGTTACCAATACCTGATGGAGATTAACAGTCAAATGTGGTTAGGGATACCAATACCTGATGGAGATTAACAGTCAAATGTGGTTAGTGATATCAATACCTGATGGAGATGAACAGTCAAATGTGGTTAGGGATACCAATGCCTGATGGAGATTAATAGTTAAAATTTGGTTAGGGATACCAATACCGGATGGATATTAATAGTCAAATGTGGTTAGGGTTACCAATACCTGATGGAAATTAACAGTCAAATGTGGTTAGGGATACCAATACCTGATGGAGATTAACAGTCAAATGTGGTTTGGGATACCAATACCTGATGAAGATTAACAGTCAAATGTGGTTAGGGATACCAATACCTAATGAAGATTAAGTCAAATGTGGTTAGGAATACCAATACCTGATGGAGATTAACAGTCAAATGTGGTTAAGGATACCAATACCTGATGGAGATTAACAGTCACATGTGATTAGGGATACCAATTCCTGATGGAGATTAACAGTCACATGTGGTTAGGGATACCAATACCTGATGGAGATTAACAGTCAAATGTGGTTAGGGATACCAATACCTGATGGAGATTAACAGTCAAATGTTGTTAGGGATACCAATACCTGATGGAGATTAACAGTCAAATGTGGTTAGGGATACCAATACCTGATGGAGATTAATAGTCAAATGTGATTAGGGATACCAATACCTGATGGAGATTAACAGTCAAATGTGGTTTGGGATACCAATACCTGATGAAGATTAACAGTCAAATGTGGTTAGGGATACCAATACCTGGAGATTAACAGTCAAATGTGGTTAGGGATACCAATAGCTGATGGAGATTAACAGTCAAATGTGGTTAGGGATACCAAGACCTGATGAAGATTAACAGTCAAATGTGGTTATGGATATCAATACCTGATGGAGATTAACAGTCAAATGTGGTTAGGAATACCAATACCTGATGGAGATTAACAGTCAAATGTGGTTAGGGATACCAATACCTGATGGAGATTAACAGTCACATGTGGTTAGGGATACCAATTCCTGATGGAGATTAACAGTCACATGTGGTTAGGGATACCAATACCTGATGGAGATTAATAGTCAAATGTGATTAGGGATACCAATACCTGATGGAGATTAACAGTCAAATGTGGTTAGGGATACCAATACCTGATGGAGATTAACAGTCAAATGTGGTTAGGAATACCAATACCTGATGAAGATTAAGTCAAATGTGGTTAGGGATACCAATTCCTGATGGAGATTAACAGTCAAATGTGGTTAGGGATACCAATACCTGATGGAGATTAACAGTCAAATGTGATTAGGGATACTAATACCTGATGGAGATTAAGTCAAAATTTGGTTAGGGATACCAATACCTGATGGAGATTAACAGTCAAATGTGATTAGGGTTACCAATACCTGATGGAGATTAACAGTCAAATGTGGTTAGGGATACCAATACCTGATGGAGATGAACAGTCAAATGTGGTTAGTGATATCAATACCTGATGGAGATGAACAGTCAAATGTGGTTAGGGATACCAATGCCTGATGGAGATTAATAGTTAAAATTTGGTTAGGGATACCAATACCTGATGGATATTAACAGTCAAATGTGGTTAGGGTTACCAATACTTGATGGAAATTAACAGTCAAATGTGGTTAGGGATACCAATACCTGATGGAGATTAACAGTCAAATGTGGTTTGGGATACCAATACCTGATGAAGATTAACAGTCAAATGTGGTTAGGGATACCAATACCTGGAGATTAACAGTCAAATGTGGTTAGGGATACCAATAGCTGATGGAGATTAACAGTCAAATGTGGTTAGGGATACCAAGACCTGATGAAGATTAACAGTCAAATGTGGTTATGGATATCAATACCTGATGGAGATTAACAGTCAAATGTGGTTAGGAATACCAATACCTGATGGAGATTAACAGTCAAATGTGGTTAGGGATACCAATACCTGATGGAGATTAACAGTCACATGTGGTTAGGGATACCAATACCTGATGAAGATTAAGTCAAATGTGGTTAGTGATACCAATACCTGATGGAGATTAAGTCAAATGTGGTTAGGGATACCAATACCTGATGGAGATTAAGTCAAATGTGGTTAGGGATACCAATACCTGATGGAAATTAAATGTCAAATGTGGTTAGGAATACCAATACCTGATGGAGATTGACAGTCAAATGTGATTAGGGATACTAATACCTGATGGATATTAAGTCAAAATTTGGTTAGGGATACCAATACCTGATGGAGATTAACAGTCAAATGTGATTAGGGTTACCAATACCTGATGGAGATTAACAGTCAAATGTGGTTAGGGATACCAATACCTGATGGAGATTAACAGTCAAATGTGGTTAGTGATATCAATACCTGATGGAGATGAACAGTCAAATGTGGTTAGGGATACCAATGCCTGATGGAGATTAATAGTTAAAATTTGGTTAGGGATACCAATACCGGATGGATATTAATAGTCAAATGTGGTTAGGGTTACCAATACCTGATGGAAATTAACAGTCAAATGTGGTTAGGGATACCAATACCTGATGGAGATTAACAGTCAAATGTGGTTTGGGATACCAATACCTGATGAAGATTAACAGTCAAATGTGGTTAGGGATACCAATACCTAATGAAGATTAAGTCAAATGTGGTTAGGAATACCAATACCTGATGGAGATTAACAGTCAAATGTGGTTAAGGATACCAATACCTGATGGAGATTAACAGTCACATGTGATTAGGGATACCAATTCCTGATGGAGATTAACAGTCACATGTGGTTATGGATACCAATACCTGATGGAGATTAACAGTCAAATGTGGTTAGGGATACCAATACCTGATGGAGATTAACAGTCAAATGTTGTTAGGGATACCAATACCTGATGGAGATTAACAGTCAAATGTGGTTAGGGATACCAATACCTGATGGAGATTAATAGTCAAATGTGATTAGGGATACCAATACCTGATGGAGATTAACAGTCAAATGTGGTTTGGGATACCAATACCTGATGAAGATTAACAGTCAAATGTGGTTAGGGATACCAATGCCTGGAGATTAACAGTCAAATGTGGTTAGGGATACCAATAGCTGATGGAGATTAACAGTCAAATGTGGTTAGGGATACCAAGACCTGATGAAGATTAACAGTCAAATGTGGTTATGGATATCAATACCTGATGGAGATTAACAGTCAAATGTGGTTAGGAATACCAATACCTGATGGAGATTAACAGTCAAATGTGGTTAGGGATACCAATACCTGATGGAGATTAACAGTCACATGTGGTTAGGGATACCAATTCCTGATGGAGATTAACAGTCACATGTGGTTAGGGATACCAATACCTGATGGAGATTAATAGTCAAATGTGATTAGGGATACCAATACCTGATGGAGATTAACAGTCAAATGTGGTTAGGGATACCAATACCTGATGGAGATTAACAGTCAAATGTGGTTAGGAATACCAATACCTGATGAAGATTAAGTCAAATGTGGTTAGGGATACCAATTCCTGATGGAGATTAACAGTCAAATGTGGTTAGGGATACCAATACCTGATGGAGATTAACAGTCAAATGTGATTAGGGATACTAATACCTGATGGAGATTAAGTCAAAATTTGGTTAGGGATACCAATACCTGATGGAGATTAACAGTCAAATGTGATTAGGGTTACCAATACCTGATGGAGATTAACAGTCAAATGTGGTTAGGGATACCAATACCTGATGGAGATGAACAGTCAAATGTGGTTAGTGATATCAATACCTGATGGAGATGAACAGTCAAATGTGGTTAGGGATACCAATGCCTGATGGAGATTAATAGTTAAAATTTGGTTAGGGATACCAATACCTGATGGATATTAACAGTCAAATGTGGTTAGGGTTACCAATACTTGATGGAAATTAACAGTCAAATGTGGTTAGGGATACCAATACCTGATGGAGATTAACAGTCAAATGTGGTTTGGGATACCAATACCTGATGAAGATTAACAGTCAAATGTGGTTAGGGATACCAATACCTGGAGATTAACAGTCAAATGTGGTTAGGGATACCTATAGCTGATGGAGATTAACAGTCAAATGTGGTTAGGGATACCAAGACCTGATGAAGATTAACAGTCAAATGTGGTTATGGATATCAATACCTGATGGAGATTAACAGTCAAATGTGGTTAGGAATACCAATACCTGATGGAGATTAACAGTCAAATGTGGTTAGGGATACCAATACCTGATGGAGATTAACCGTCACATGTGGTTAGGGATACCAATTCCTGATGGAGATTAACAGTCACATGTGGTTAGGGATACCAATACCTGATGGAGATTAACAGTCAAATGTGGTTAGGGATACCAATACCTGATGGAGATTAACAGTCAAATGTTGTTAGGGATACCAATACCTGATGGAGATTAACAGTCAAATGTGGTTAGGGATACCAATACCTGATGGAGATTAATAGTCAAATGTGATTAGGGATACCAATACCTGATGGAGATTAACAGTCAAATGTGGTTAGGGATACCAATACCTGATGGAGATTAACAGTCAAATGTGGTTAGGGATACCAATACCTGATGGAGACTAAGTCAAATGTGGTTAGTGATACCAATACCTGATGGAGATTAAGTCAAATGTGGTTAGGGATACCAATACCTGATGGAGATTAACAGTCAAATGTGGTTAGAGATACCAATACCATATGGAGATTAAGTCAAATGTGGTTAGGAATACCAATACCTGATGGAGATTAACAGTCAAATGTGATTAGGGATACTAATACCTGATGGAGATTAACAGTCAAAATTTGGTTAGGGATACCAATACCTGATGGAGATTAACAGTCAAATGTGATTAGGGTTACCAATACCTGATGGAGATTAACAGTCAAATGTGGTTAGGGATACCAATACCTGATGGAGATTAACAGTCAAATGTGGTTAGTGATATCAATACCTGATGGAGATGAACAGTCAAATGTGGTTAGGGATACCAATGCCTGATGGAGATTAACAATTAAAATTTGGTTAGGGATACCAATACCGGATGGATATTAACAGTCAAATGTGGTTAGTGATATCAATACCTGATGGAGATTAACAGTCAAATGTGGTTAGGGATACCAATACCTGATGGAAATTAACAGTCAAATGTGGTTAGGGATACCAATACCTGATGGAGATTAACAGTCAAATGTGGTTAGGGATACCAATGCCTGATGAAGATTAACAGTCAAATGTGGTTAGGGATACCAATACCTGATGGAGATTAACAGTCAAATGTGGTTAGGGATACCAATAGCTGATGGAGATTAAGTCAAATGTGGTTAAGGATATCAATACCTGATGGAGATTAACAGTCAAATGTTGTTAGGGATACCAATACCTGATGGAGATTAACAGTCAAATGTGGTTAGGGATACCAATACCTGATGGAGATTAATAGTCAAATGTGATTAGGGATATCAATACCTGATGGAGATTAACGGTCAAATGTGGTTAGGGATACCAATACCTGATGAAGATTAACAGTCAAATGTGATTAGGGATACCAATACCTGATGGAGATTAACAGTCAAATGTGGTTAGGGATACCAATACCTGATGGAGATTAACAGTCAAACGTGGTTAGGGATACCAAGACCTGATGACGATTAACAGTCAAATGTGGTTAGGGATACCAATTCCTGATGGAGATTAACAGTCAAATTTGGTTAGGGATAACAATACCTGATGGAGACTAACAGTCAAATGTGTTTAGGGATACCAATACCTGATGAAGATTAACAGTCAAATGTGATTAGGGATACCAATACCTGATGGAGATTAACAGTCAAATGTGGTTAGGGATACCAATACCTGATGGAGACTAACAGTCAAATGTGGTTAGGGATACCAATACCTGATGGAGATTAACAGTCAAATGTGGTTAGGGATACCAATACCTGATGAAGATTAACAGTCAAATGTGGTTAGGGATACTAATACCTGATGGAGATTAACCATCAAATGTGGTTAGGGATACCAATACCTGATGAAGATTAACAGTCAAATGTGGTTAGGGATACCTGATGGAGATTAACAGTCAAATGTGGTTAGGGATACCAATACCTGATGGAGATTAAGTCAAATGTTGTTAGGGATACCAATACCTGATGGAAATTAACTGTCAAATGTGGTTAGGAATACCAATACCTGATGGAGATTAATAGTCAAATGTGGTTAGGGATACCAATACCTGAAGGAGATTAACAGTCAAATGTGGTTAGGGATACCAATACCTGGTGGAGATTAACAGTCAAATGTGGTTAGGAATACCAATGCCTGATGGAGATTAACAGTCAAAAGTGATTAGGGATACTAATACCTGATGGAGATTAACAGTCAAAATTTGGTTAGGGATACCAATACCGGATGGATATTAACAGTCAAATGTGGTTAGTAGTCAAATGTGGTTAGTGATATCAATACCTGATGGAGATTAACAGTCAAATGTGGTTAGGGATACCAAGACCTGATGAAGATTAAGTCAAATGTGGTTATGGATATCAATACCTGATGGAGATTAACAGTCAAATGTGGTTAGGAATACCAATACCTGATGGAGATTAACAGTCAAATGTGGTTAGGGATACCAATACCTGATGGAGATTAACAGTCACATGTGGTTAGGGATACCAATTCCTGATGGAGATTAACAGTCACATGTGGTTAGGGATACCAATACCTGATGAAGATTAACAGTCAAATGTGGTTAGGGATACCAATACCTGATGGAGATTAACAGTCAAATGTTGTTAGGGATACCAATACCTGATGGAGATTAACAGTCAAATGTTGTTAGGGATACCAATACCTGATGGAGATTAACAGTCAAATGTGGTTAGGGAAACCAATACCTGATGGAGATTAATAGTCAAATGTGATTAGGGATACCCAATACCTGATGGAGATTAACAGTCAAATGTGGTTAGGGATACCAATACCTGATGGAGATTAACAGTCAAATGTGGTTAGGGATACCAATACCTGATGAAGATTAACAGTCAAATGTGATTAGGGATACCAATACCTGATTGAGATTAACAGTCAAATGTGGTTAGGGATACCAATACCTGATGGAGACTAACAGTCAAATGTGGTTAGGGATACCAATACCTGATGGAGATTAACAGTCAAATGTGGTTAGGGATACCAATACCTGATGAAGATTAACAGTCAAATGTGGTTAGGGATACTAATACCTGATGGAGATTAACCATCAAATGTGGTTAGGGATACCAATACCTGATGGAGATTAACAGTCAAATGTGGTTAGGAATACCAATACCTGATGAAGATTAAGTCAAATGTGGTTAGGGATACCAATTCCTGATGGAGATTAACAGTCAAATGTGGTTAGGGATACCAATACCTGATGGAGATTAACAGTCAAATGTGGTTAGGGATACCAATACCTGATGAAGATTAACAGTCAAATGTGGTTAGGGATACCTGATGGAGATTAACAGTCAAATGTGGTTAGGGATACCAATACCTGATGGAGATTAAGTCAAATGTTGTTAGGGATACCAATACCTGATGGAAATTAACTGTCAAATGTGGTTAGGAATACCAATACCTGATGGAGATTAATAGTCAAATGTGGTTAGGGATACCAATACCTGAAGGAGATTAACAGTCAAATGTGGTTAGGGATACCAATACCTGGTGGAGATTAACAGTCAAATGTGGTTAGGAATACCAATGCCTGATGGAGATTAACAGTCAAAAGTGATTAGGGATACTAATACCTGATGGAGATTAACAGTCAAAATTTGGTTAGGGATACCAATACCGGATGGATATTAACAGTCAAATGTGGTTAGTAGTCAAATGTGGTTAGTGATATCAATACCTGATGGAGATTAACAGTCAAATGTGGTTAGGGATACCAAGACCTGATGAAGATTAAGTCAAATGTGGTTATGGATATCAATACCTGATGGAGATTAACAGTCAAATGTGGTTAGGAATACCAATACCTGATGGAGATTAACAGTCAAATGTGGTTAGGGATACCAATACCTGATGGAGATTAACAGTCACATGTGGTTAGGGATACCAATTCCTGTTGGAGATTAACAGTCACATGTGGTTAGGGATACCAATACCTGATGAAGATTAACAGTCAAATGTGGTTAGGGATACCAATACCTGATGGAGATTAACAGTCAAATGTTGTTAGGGATACCAATACCTGATGGAGATTAACAGTCAAATGTTGTTAGGGATACCAATACCTGATGGAGATTAACAGTCAAATGTGGTTAGGGAAACCAATACCTGATGGAGATTAATAGTCAAATGTGATTAGGGATACCCAATACCTGATGGAGATTAACAGTCAAATGTGGTTAGGGATACCAATACCTGATGGAGATTAACAGTCAAATGTGGTTAGGGATACCAATACCTGATGAAGATTAACAGTCAAATGTGATTAGGGATACCAATACCTGATTGAGATTAACAGTCAAATGTGGTTAGGGATACCAATACCTGATGGAGATTAACAGTCAAATGTGGTTAGGGATACCAATACCTGATGGAGATTAACAGTCAAATGTGGTTAGGGATACCAATACCTGATGGAGATTAACAGTCAAATGTGTTTAGGGATACCAAGACCTGATGGAGATTAACAGTCAAATGTGGTTAGGGATATCAATACCTGATGGAGATTAACAGTCAAATGTGGTTAGGGATACCAATACCTGATGGAGATTAACAGTCAAATGTGGTTAGGGATAACAATACCTCATGGAGATTAACAGTCAAATGTGTTTAGGGATACCAAGACCTGATGGAGATTAACAGTCAAATGTGGTTAGGGATACCAATACCTGATGGAGATTAACAGTCAAATGTGGTTAGGGATACCAATACCTGATGGAGACTAAGTCAAATGTGGTTAGTGATACCAATACCTGATGGAGATTAAGTCAAATGTGGTTAGGGATACCAATACCTGATGGAGATTAACAGTCAAATGTGGTTAGAGATACCAATACCATATGGAAATTAACAGTCAAATGTGGTTAGGAATACCAATACCTGATGGAGATTAACAGTCAAATGTGATTAGGGATACTAATACCTGATGGAGATTAACAGTCAAAATTTGGTTAGGGATACCAATACCTGATGGAGATTAACAGTCAAATGTGATTAGGGTTACCAATACCTGATGGAGATTAACAGTCAAATGTGGTTAGGGATACCAATTCCTGATGGAGATTAACAGTCAAATGTGGTTAGTGATATCAATACCTGATGGAGATGAACAGTCAAATGTGGTTAGGGATACCAATGCCTGATGGAGATTAACAATTAAAATTTGGTTAGGGATACCAATACCGGATGGATATTAACAGTCAAATGTGATTAGTGATATCAATACCTGATGGAGATTAACAGTCAAATGTGGTTAGGGATACCAATACCTGATGGAAATTAACAGTCAAATGTGGTTAGGGATACCAATACCTGATGGAGATTAACAGTCAAATGTGGTTAGGGATACCAATACCTGATGGAGATTAACAGTCAAATGTGGTTAGGGATACCAATAGCTGATGGAGATTAAGTCAAATGTGGTTAGGGATACCAAGACCTGATGAAGATTAACAGTCAAATGTGGTTATGGATATCAATACCTGATGGAGATTAACAGTCAAATGTGGTTAGGAATACCAATACCTGATGGAGATTAACAGTCAAATGTGGTTAGGGATACCAATACCTGATGGATATTAACAGTCAAATGTGGTTAGGGATATCAATACCTGATGGAGATTAACAGTCAAATGTTGTTAGGGATACCAATACCTGATGGAGATTAACAGTCAAATGTGGTTAGGGATACCAATACCTGATGGAGATTAATAGTCAAATGTGATTAGGGATACCAATACCTGATGGAGATTAATGGTCAAATGTGGTTAGGGATACCAATACCTGATGAAGATTAACAGTCAAATGTGATTAGGGATACCAATACCTGATGGAGATTAACAGTCAAATGTGGTTAGGGATACCAATACCTGATGGAGATTAACAGTCAAACGTGGTTGGTATAGTCAAATTTGGTTAGGGATACCAATACCTGATGGAGACTAACAGTCAAATGTGTTAAGGGATACCAATACCTGATGAAGATTAACAGTCAAATGTGATTAGGGATACCAATACCTGATGGAGATTAACAGTCAAATGTGGTTAGGGATACCAATACCTGATTGAGACTAACAGTCAAATGTGGTTAGGGATACCAATACCTGATGGAGATTAACAGTCAAATGTGGTTAGGGATACCAATACCTGATGAAGATTAACAGTCAAATGTGGTTAGGGATACTAATACCTGATGGAGATTAACCATCAAATGTGGTTAGGGATATCAATACCTGATAGAGATTAACAGTCAAATGTGGTTAGGAATACCAATACCTGATGAAGATTAAGTCAAATGTGGTTAGGGATACCAATTCCTGATGGAGATTAACAGTCAAATGTGGTTAGGGATACCAATACCTGATGGAGATTAACAGTCAAATGTGGTTAGGGATACCAATACCTGATGGAGATTAACAGTCAAATGTGGTTAGGGATACCAATACCTGATGAAGATTAACAGTCAAATGTGGTTAGGGATACCTGATGGAGATTAACAGTCAAATGTGGTTAGGGATACCAATACCTGATGGAGATTAACGGTCAAATGTGGTTAGGGATACCAATACCTGATGGAGATTAACAGTCAAATGTGGTTAGGGATACCAATACCTGATGGAGATTAACAGTCAAATGTGGTTAGGGATACCAATACCTGATGAAGATTAACAGTCAAATGTGGTTAGGGATACCTGATGGAGATTAACAGTCAAATGTGGTTAGGGATACCAATATCTGATGGAGACTAAGTCAAATGTGGTTAGTGATACCAATACCTGATGGAGATTAAGTCAAATGTTGTTAGGGATACCAATACCTGATGGAAATTAACTGTCAAATGTGGTTAGGAATACCAATACCTGATGGAGATTAACAGTCAAATGTGGTTAGGGATACCAATACCTGAAGGAGATTAACAGTCAAATGTGGTAAGGGATACCAATACCTGGTGGAGATTAACAGTCAAATGTGGTTAGGAATACCAATGCCTGATGGAGATTAACAGTCAAAAGTGATTAGGGATACTAATACCTGATGGAGATTAACAGTCAAAATTTGGTTAGGGATACCAATACCGGATGGATATTAACAGTCAAATGTGGTTAGTAGTCAAATGTGGTTATGGATATCAATACCTGATGGAGATTAACAGTCAAATGTGGTTAGGAATACCAATACCTGATGGAGATTAATAGTCAAATGTGGTTAGGGATACCAATACCTGATGGAGATTAACAGTCAAATGTGGTTAGGGATACCAATACCTGATGGAGATTAACAGTCAAATGTGGTTAGGGATACCAATACCTGATGAAGATTAACAGTCAAATGTGGTTAGGGATACCTGATGGAGATTAACAGTCAAATGTGGTTAGGGATACCAATACCTGATGGAGACTAAGTCAAATGTGGTTAGTGATACCAATACCTGATGGAGATTAAGTCAAATGTAGTTAGGGATACCAATACCTGATGGAAATTAACTGTCAAATGTGGTTAGGAATACCAATACCTGATGGAGATTAACAGTCAAATGTGGTTAGGGATACCAATACCTGAAGGAGATTAACAGTCAAATGTGGTTAGGAATACCAATGCCTGATGGAGATTAACAGTCAAAAGTGATTAGGGATACTAATACCTGATGGAGATTAACAGTCAAAATTTGGTTAGGGATACCAATACCTGGTGGATATTAACAGTCAAATGTGGTTAGGAATACCAATGCCTGATGGAGATTAACAGTCAAAAGTGATTAGGGATACTAATACCTGATGGAGATTAACAGTCAAAATTTGGTTAGGGATACCAATACCGGATGGATATTAACAGTCAAATGTGGTTAGTAGTCAAATGTGGTTAGTGATATCAATACCTGATGGAGATTAACAGTCAAATGTGGTTAGGGATACCAAGACCTGATGAAGATTAAGTCAAATGTGGTTATGGATATCAATACCTGATGGAGATTAACAGTCAAATGTGGTTAGGAATACCAATACTTGATGGAGATTAACAGTCAAATGTGGTTAGGGATACCAATACCTGATGGAGATTAACAGTCACATGTGATTAGGGATACCAATTCCTGATGGAGATTAACAGTCACATGTGGTTAGGGATACCAATACCTGATGAAGATTAACAGTCAAATGTGGTTAGGGATACCAATACCTGATGGAGATTAACAGTCAGATGTTGTTAGGGATACCAATACCTGATGGAGATTAACAGTCAAATGTTGTTAGGGATACCAATACCTGATGGAGATTAACAGTCAAATGTGGTTAGGGAAACCAATACCTGATGGAGATTAATAGTCAAATGTGATTAGGGATACCCAATACCTGATGGAGATTAACAGTCAAATGTGGTTAGGGATACCAATACCTGATGGAGATTAACAGTCAAATGTGGTTAGGGATACCAATACCTGATGAAGAATAACAGTCAAATGTTATTAGGGATACCAATACCTGATTGAGATTAACAGTCAAATGTGGTTAGGGATACCAATACCTGATGGAGATTAACAGTCAAATGTGGTTAGGGATACCAATACCTGATGGAGATTAACAGTCAAATGTGGTTAGTGATACCAATACCTGATGGAGATTAACAGTCAAATGTGGTTAGGGATACCAATACCTCATGTAGATTAACAGTCAAATGTGTTTAGGGATACCAAGACCTGATGGAGATTAACAGTCAAATGTGGTTAGGGATACCAATACCTGATGGAGATTAACAGTCAAATGTGGTTAGGGATACCAATACCTGATGGAGATTAACAGTCAAATGTGGTTAGTGATACCAATACCTGATGGAGATTAAGTCAAATGTGGTTAGGGATACCAATTCCTAATGGAGATTAACAGGCAAATGTGGTTAGGGATACCATAGATGCCAACCCCTTTTTGGTGCAATCAGTAAGTAATGGTCTACCTGCAGGGGTGATACCCCCATGGACTAATGGTCTACCTGACTGACTGCAGGGGTGATACCCCCATGGACTAATGGTCTACCTGACTGACTGCAGGGATGATACCCACATGGACTAATTGTCTACCTGCAGGGGTGATACCCTCATGGACTAATGGTCTACCTGACTGACTGCAGGGATGATACCCCCATCGACTAATGGTCTACCTGCAGGGGTGATACCCCCATGGACTAATGGTCTACCTGCAGGGATTATACCCCCATGGACTAATGGTCTACCTGCAGATAGTAATGGTTGACAATAAAGACAACCACATCATGACAGAAACTGATAGAAATCTAGATCATCATTTGAGATAGGTATGAAAAGGGGTACTTTCCCTCCCAAAGACTTTTAAATTACATAGATCTGAGTGTCCCTGGTGAAGGTTATTCCCAAAAATCTGTTGTGAGACTAAATTAAATATCTACATTTTTATCAAAGTGGTTCATGTTTTGTGTGACTAATGGTGCTAGATACAATATTCCGTTTAAAATCCTTAATTATGTATAAAATTAATCACCAGCAAAGTGTAGTAACATTGATATAAAAGTTAGAACAATATCTTTTTGGGCTAAACTAATCAGTGGAAAGCAAACAAAACTATCTGCCATCATTTATAAATGTATGTATAATATGTTGCGAGTGAGAGATAGAAACTGTATGTGGTTGAAATATGTAAAACATATATTGTGTAATTGTGGTTTTAATTATATTTGGGAGTCACAAACTTTTATTAATGAATTGTGGTTGAAACACTCAATTAAACAAAATCTCACTGATCAATATCTCCAAATGTGGCTTTCTTCAGTAAACGATACTCCGAAGGCACTGAATTACAGAATATATAAAGATAATTTGGTTTTCGAAAACTACTTAAATATTTTAAATGATAAGGATAATTTGACATTAAGTAAATTTAGAACAACAAACCATAAGTTACGAGTCGCAAATGGTAGATGGAAAAACATAGCCATTAAAAAATGAAACCTCCGTGACTTGACGAAACTATGACATTAGCATTGCTCTTTTTCTTTAAATAACGTTAACAGTAGCCATGAAGGGTTGTTTGACGCTTTCCAATAATGGCCATTCCCATCCTCAGATTAGGACCTTTTTCTACTCCATTTTTATGATTTATATATTGTGTGTACTCGATATTTTATTAATCTGATTTAAATATCACAAACTTAAGGGTGTCGAACCTAATCGTGTATAGATGTTATATAGGTCACAAATTAAGTATGTAAACATTTCAATATTATTTACAAGATAATCTTGTACATATCATCTTCCAGGAAGTAAATATACTTCCATGCAGTACAACCAGGAACGGTTTGTTAAATCTCATTAACTAATAAGTATATATGACTAACTATACAACATTTATTTTTATATTTGAACTTGTACTATAATATCTATTAAGTTAAAATTGCTATGACAAAATAATATTTTTTTCTTATATTGTAGCAAAAATATGTAATAATTTCATTTTCTTTGTTTAAATACTGCTGTTCTAAAAATAGTTATAGAGATAAGAGATCTATTTTATAAATAGCCTCACTAAGTAATAATTTTTTGATTAGAATAACGAAAATTTAAAATATCTTTTAAACTGTAGATTTTAAAGTAGAAGTGTAAACGAGAGTTGTGTAGAGAATCAAGGGTGTTAATTTAATTTGGAAGTTTGCAGACCAGAAAGTGAACGTATTTGGCCCTGCTCATATAGAAAAATCGCATTTTAAAGGAGTTTTTGGGTGAATATTTTGACAAAGGTTTATGAAATACGGAGGGAATAAGTCTATAAAAGAGAACAGCCTGCCGCCGTGGGTTTTAATCTCTGAGGACAATAGTGTAAACATATTTTATTAATCAATACATATGAATATAGTACAACAATTTAAATACAACAATAGTAATAACTATGAATTAATTAAGAGGATCCGAAAACAAGTTATTAAACTTATATAAATCCGTATCCCAGTATGACTTATATATTTTGTGTACTCGATATTTTATTAATCTGATTTAAATATCACAAACTTAAGGGTGTCGAACCTAATCGTGTATAGATGTTATTTAGGTCACAAATTAAGTATGTAAACATGAGGACAATAGACAATAGATTATGACATTGAGCACTGTCATTTTTCTTAGCTATTTTTTTTTACCAAATCTTCAACTTAACATTGGTAAAAAATACCTAAAAACTGCAAAAATTATTGATGAATCATTGATACTTGTTTTATGCCTACGTAGAAAAGGCAGTATAATAGGGGCAAGAATTTCATCTCTGTAACGTGCTGTGTTCAGATAACCGTCAATAACTTTTAAATCAGTTCGTTCGACATGGCTTATTCCACCCCATATCATGACGCTACCTCCGCCAAAACGGTCAGTTTCCAGTACACAAGCGTCAGAGAAGCGTTCTCTGCGACGACGGTAAGCACGCGCCCGCCCATCACTAAACTTCAAACAAAATCTGGATTCATTTGAGAAGAGAATGTTTTGCCATGTATTGCTATTCCATCAGTCGAGTACGACCCCATTGTAGTCGGGCAGCTCTGTGACGTTGTTTTAACGTTGAACCTTTCAAAGGACGTCGTGCACGAAGGCCACACTGACGCAATCTGTTCGGCACTGTCTGGTCAGAAATTCGGACATTGGTTCTACCAGGAGTTAGCCTAGCTGTGTGCACGGCTGTAACGAAGCGATTGCGTAGATGAATAAATCGGATGTGCCTGTCCTGACGTAAGGTCGTCACACGCGGTCTTCCACTACGTGGACGGTCTGACGTAGTGCCCGTATCCCTCAGACTAATCATCAGTCGTTAAATTGTCATTCTTGACACATTTGTAGTAGCCCTGCTACCTGGGACTGGGAATACCTCTACGAATACGTTGGCCTCCAGCCAGCGCTGTAACCTTCTGAGCCAAAGAAGTACTTCCCTTGCTCAGCCGATTAAGGCTGGCTTTATATCTTCGCCACTTCCGGTCCCACAACACCCTCCCCCCTTTTCTTCTAGGAGGGTGTTTCCAATCTCACATACAGAGTTGTCGGTCCTTGCAGGCTGCAAGGACCGGCCTGCAAGGACCGACAACTCTGTATGGGAGATTGGGGTGTTTCATCTCGTGGGTCCACCACAGGAGGTCAAATCGCATCGAATTCTCATCTAAACTCTTCCCCTGCCTGTAGCGGTCACCCGCAGTACCATTGTAGTAGCCCTGCTACCTGGAACTGGGAATACCTCGACAAATAGGCGTTGGCCTTCCAGCCAGCGCTCTAACCTTCTGAGCCAAAGAAGTACATTGAAATGGTTTGCAATTTGGGTTTGTGCCATTCCAGCCAGTAACATTCCAACATCCTGTTCCCTTTCATTTTGACGTAGCTGGGGCATTAACTTACGTTGACAGTATGAATTCTTTTGATGCGACCTTTTGCTTACAATTAAGGATGACACATTTAATGACCTTCGTTTCGATTCGAACACACCAGTAAAGTCGTAAAATTTAACAAATGATGAAAATCGTTGAATTGGTTAATTGACGTAACGTCAAATCTTAAAGTGCCCATTTTGCACATTTTAGAAAGATATTTCATTATTTTTCATTGCGTGAAAAGGAAACAAAATGAAAGAATCTGGATATTGCGTCAAAAGACATATCATGACAGAAAATCATATTGGGAAAGGTTTCAGGTTGGGGATATATAGTCTATGTCTTCTTCCCGAAACATAAGATAGGTTGCTCTCCTAAGTTCACGTTCGTTTGGCGAGGTCCTTTCATAGTACAGAGAATAATAACAGATGTTGGACGAGAAGCCAGATTAGAAATAATACATTGTGATAGAATGCGCAAAAAGCCATCACAAGAATTATATCATGAATCAACAGACTTGTCAGGGACGGCAGTCGAAGAGGAGGTTCCTCCCTCGATTATGGTGTCTGACAGGACTGAAAATGTAGACGGAACCTGCTCAGAACACTCTAAGAGGAGAGTGAAAAGACCTGTTCGTTTCGATGTATTTGTTGTGTAAATAATGTACATTTTGTTTTCGTACAGTGTATAAAAAGTTTGATATTGGCTTCATATAGTTTAATTCCGTAGTCCTTATATTTACTCATGTTAGATCGTAGTTCTCATAGTTTCATTTGTTGACTAGGCTTCAGAGTTATTTTCATATTATATATTCGTAGTTCTTGTGCCTGCTTAGACTTGTATTAGAAAATAGTTTGTTATCTGTATATTATTGGTTCTGTACATCTGTGAATAGTATGTCCTTCGGATGAGACGTTAAACCGAGGTCCCGTGTTCAAGGAAATGTCACGCCCTGTGCACGAAAAAGATCCCTCTAGCAGATTTCGCTAAGAGTAGGCTCTCGGGCCGCTGCTAAGACTAAATTTCCGATAGTAGCATTTAGTTTTCATTGGTGTGACAGTCGAAATTGCAAACGTATCAATATGCACAGACCATGTTCTGTCAAAACTTTACTCGTTTATAGACCCAGACCATCATTTGGCAAAAGTAGAATAAAGTCATGCGAGCACGCATGAACTCAGAGGCGTGGGTATTGTAGCAAAAATATGTAATAATTTCTTTTACTTTGTTTAAATACTGCTGTTCTAAAAATAGTTATAGAGATAAAAGATTTATCGTCTGTAGATTGGTTTATAAATAGCCTCACTAATTAATTAGAGTAATTAATTATCTACACTGATAATTCTTTGCAGTAGAAAAGTCAAAAGGTGATCCGATAATGCTTTGCAGTAGAAAACTCGAAAGGTGATCCGAATGTTTCTCGATAGCATATATATACCTGAGAAATTGTTCACACAAGTCATATACAAAATGATCATCCAATCAGTGAAACACGCAGATAAGGAATACACAAAAACCTCGTATATCGGTTTGAACATAGGTTGGGAAGTGTTAAGTTGTTCTGAAGCTATTGCTTGGCGAAGCCTCTCGGAACACACTCATCAACCTATGATAAAGATTGTGCCAGGCATAGTCTGGAGGTTAACACATAGCTTGAGCAGTGTTGAGACAGCTAAATTAGTCTCAAACACTGGGTCAGACACATAGTTTGAAGATATCTTCAGTGGTTTATATGTTGGAGGTAACCTCGAGTCTCGGGCATCTGATAACGGTTTATGCATAGCTTGAGAAGTGTTTGAGAGATAAGGTGATTAGTCTCAAACACGAGAATACATCGTGCCTCAGACACATAGTTTGAAGCATATCTTCAGTGGTTTATGGGTCATTCTCCGACAACTTTTCCAAATACCGAGATTTGTCAGTATGAAAGGGAATTTTGTCACAAATGGTTCATTTTGTACAGTTCGTTTAATTAACCATCCTGGAGACATAATTAAGTGTTTGGCAAGCTGATTTATCAAAAAAAATATTTTTCTACGTCTTTTATTCTCGTGTGGAGGAAATATTTGTCTTTACCGTCACGATACCTTAAACGCATATTTTCTTACTTTTTCTTCAACATAAACTATAAAACCGATATGAATATAAACGAATGAATTGTTCTGTTGATACATGTAGAATTACTTATATAATTTTTCTTATATCTACGAAGTATTGAAAAGGTTTGTGTGTCATAATTTCAAAATTGAGATCCGGGATGTATATATTTTTGCTATATTCTTTAACTATTGCTCAATGGTAAAAAATAACTGAACTGGGTTATAGATGTGATACTACAGTGTCATTTAAGGTTACATATGTTGTATAATTACAAATATAATATACATAAAACATTTTTGAGTTCGTGACGGTAAATAAAACGTATGTGACGGTAAAGACATTTTGGTTTATAATAACAACTACCAACATAAATCAAATGCACGAGGTTGAATATAACACATTTAACGGTGCTCAAAGTCATTCCTAATGCTAAATAAAAGTGATTAAAAGTGTGGTTGTCTTTACCGTCACGACTGTAATATGAAATTGTGACGGCAAAGACTGTTACGGTAGAGACAATTCCGCATTTCGGTATTGATTCCATGTATTACAGAAATTTTTTCTAAAAGTGAACTATGTGCATTGCTATCGGGAACAACGTTTTATTTTTGCATGACGTTTAAAATGTTGTAGCAGGTGAACTGAGGAATTTCTATTATGTTTGGTAAAGACATTGATTAAAGGTACTAATGCATTTTATTTTAATTTTAATTTGTTGTTTTTCTGTAATATTAATGGGACACAATTGCAGTCTTTTACCGTCACTATTGTAAAAGTTGTCAGAGAATGACCCTTATATGTGTTTGAGGTAATCTCGGTGTCTCAGGAAACTGATACGAACTACTATATATTAAATCAACGCCGAGACATGTTACAATATTTGCTGTGTTCGAATGGTATAAATTTGGAAATTGGTTTCAATTTCGGGACGTTACCCACTATATCCGTAGAGTCTAGTCCCGCACTTGGAAGAATAAGAATTTATCATGATAAATCGTCTGTAAATTTTGATGTGGTGCCAAAAATCACGATTATTTGCAATGGTCATGATAGAATAGATTTAGAATACAATAGAATATTGTTCCCATCAACGTCCCATAGGGGAATATTACATCAACTATGGACAGTAAGCGTCACTTTAGCTATTGAGATTATCTTATTGTTTCGAAGATTGCCCGTTGACATTATTTTAGTATTCAATCCCATTTTCAGACCCCTTTCGTGTTTACTAAAAACTTTTTCATATAAATTCCACAGATTTGCATAACATCATGAAACGGGACTGTCTCACCACAAACGACCAGATACTAAGAAAAGTCATTGGTAAGAAAATATTATCAATTACCCATTGAGACCACAGGCGCTCGTGGCACGGACTCACCACCCCCCCCCCCTTTTTTTTTCTAACTTTCTGTTTACAAATTTATTTTCAATAACATTTCTTTATTTCTTTATTATTTTATCTCTTTTTCCTTATTTTAACTTGTTCGTGTCAATATTCATACAATCTTATGCTAACATCAAATTGCTTGTGTCGACCCTATATAGATACTAATAATCCACATAGGGTCGACAGTGACGACACATGCAATTTGATGTTAAGATAAGATTGTATGAATATTGACACGAACAAGTTAAAATAAGGAAAAAGAGATGACTTGATGGAATTCAATTATTGAGTCGATCGCGTCTTTCCCTGTCTACACACACACACACACACACACACACATATTCAATGACTAAGACAGAATATATATATACGATTAAATAGACAATAGACAATATTTATTGGTACTAACACATTTACAATATATGGTTATGACACATAAAGAAAGATATACATGTAATATATATATAATATCAATACATGTGGGAGGACAGTGGCATCAGCTTGCATACGTACATATATAAATATACATATAGAGTGAAAATGTACTCATTTTATTTGTTATGTTAAACGTTGACTAGGATGAATTTCTCTTGGACATGCATTTATTCATAAAATTGACAATGATATTGAGAAGTTTTGGTGAATTGCTGTTCCGTAGGGCTATCATTTGACATTTATTAAATTGACAATGATATTGAGAAGTTTTGGTGAATTGCTGTTCAGTAGGGCTATCATTTGACATTTATTAAATTGACAATGATATTGAGAAGTTTTGGTGAATTGCTGTTCAGTAGGGCTATCATTTGACATTTATTAAATTGACAATGATATTGAGAAGTTTTGGTGAATTGCTGTTCAGTAGGGCTATCATTTGACATTTATTAAATTGACAATGATATTGAGAAGTTTTGGTGAATTGCTGTTCAGTAGGGCTATCATTTGACATTTATTAAATTGACAATGATATTGAGAAGTTTTGGTGAATTGCTGTTCAGTAGGGCTATCATTTGACATTTATTAAATTGACAATGATATTGAGAAGTTTTGGTGAATTGCTGTTCAGTAGGGCTATCATTTGACATTTATTAAATTGACAATGATATTGAGAAGTTTTGGTGAATTGCTGTTCAGTAGGGCTATCATTTGACATTTATTAAATTGACAATGATATTGAGAAGTTTTGGTGAATTGCTGTTCAGTAGGGCTATCATTTGACATTTATTAAATTGACAATGATATTGAGAAGTTTTGGTGAATTGCTGTTCAGTAGGGCTATCATTTGACATTTATTAAATTGACAATGATATTGAGAAGTTTTGGTGAATTGCTGTTCAGTAGGGCTATCATTTGACATTTATTGAAAACTTTTGGATTTACTTCACCTAAGATACTTTTTATTTTTTCAAAAAAAGTATTGCATTAAATGTGCATAAGATGGGCAGTCAAGGAAAAGATGTAATTCATCTTCTACTTTACCAGCTTTGCATGATAAGCAAACACGATTTTCACGTGGAATATTATAGTACCTGCCCTTCTCAATTTCAAGAGAGTGGGCACTAATTCTAAATTTACATAGAGTAGACCTATCCTCTTTAAATTTACATATATCAGTGTATGCAGGTCTTTCATACATTTTGAAAAAATTCTAGTTTCGAACATTCTCTAATTGAGCAATTAAGGTTTTGAATTGCATGGTCATGGATTCGTTGCTTTATATTTGTCAAGTAAAATGCAATATTATTAGTATGGAAATTCAGGTGTCCATATCCTAATTTATTTACCCAATCCTTTACAGTATTTAACCATTTACTGTTTTTTGCAGTACTACTATATACTTTGTTAACAAGTGAGTTATTTGCATTTAAGATATGTTCTAAAAATTTAATTGTTGCTAATTGTATCCTACCTCTTAAAGGGTATCTGTTTAATTCTGCTAGACAAGCAGCATTAGTTGCCTTGCAATGGACACCTAATATTTCTTTAATAAACTTAATGTGTAGGTGTTCAAATGGTTCACTATCTTTAAAACAGTGGTCAACCCCCCAAATTTCGCAACCATAAACAATTATGGGGACTACTAAAGTATCAAAAAGTTTTTCAAGGAGATTACAGTTGTTATTTAAACCAACAGTCTTTTTTATTTTAAACCAAGCTTTTCTACCTTTTTCCATTAGTAATTTACTGGAAATGTTAAGATTACCTGTATATTTAATTGTCATTCCTAGATAACAGTATGATTTCACTGTTTCCAGATGTTTTCCTTTTAAGTTAAAATCATTCATGTATGTTTTACTATTTGAATTAAATACAATGGCCTTTGATTTCTCTTGGTTTACATCCAGTTTCCAAGAAGAGCAAACATTTTGTAGTCCTTCCTGTGTATTTGACAACAGTATGATGTCATCTGCATAGAGAAGAGAGTTGGCCTGTACATCACCAACTATAACGGTCAGTTTTTGCCTTTTCAAGGTCATCTACTAAATATAAATGTAAAATATTATATTTCATTAACATATATTCCATTGTGTGTTTGATAAATGATATAGCAACCAAAGTATGTAAAAATATATTAAATAACTCAGTATACAGTACTTCCGAATACACGTGTCTTCCGTAATTAATACTGCTCAGTAATGGGCGTCTTAATTGACTATAAAAGAATTGAATCGAATTGTAAATATTGTATTATATGTATTTGTGTATCTGTTATTTGTTTGTCATGTATGTGTTGTGTTACATTTTTCTGTTGTAACTTCTCTATACCATTGTAATCTATGGTTTATTTGAGAATAAAGATTCTTTTCTTGTCTTGCTAGATTAAATGGAACGTTTTGACCCTCTCCACTATAAGATAGATAAGATACTTTATTTTACAAATGAGGGCCCCTGGAGGGCATGATACAACATTTATAATTAGCACATACACAATAAATAAAGTAAAATATAATAATTATTTTATTACCATCAACCATGTCTGTCACAGATTAGAACAAAGGGAAGTAATTCAAGCAAGATTGTCTTAGAATTTTATATTCAGTTTGAGTATATAGTATATATACAGATTAATACATGGGCATTTCCATATTGGCCTGGTTATCATCCCAAGACCCCCATATTGGCCCGAGACGGAGTCAATTCAATTCAATTCTTTATTAACCAATGTCATACAACATATAGGTATACATATATTCAATATTTACAATTATACTGATCATAAATAAGACAAAACACATAAACAATATCACCCCAAAAAAAAATATACAATACTTGTGCACTGTCGAAGCATATATATATATATCTTTATTCTCATCACCAAATGACATAGGTACAGAGAAGACATAGACACAATTATATACAATATATACAATATATACACAATATTAGAACACAGGAAACCAGTTAGCTAGGAGGACACACCCTTTCATTTATGATCCGTATAAATTTACATAGATTAGTCAGATTCAGTCTATTTGTTGACGCCATAATCCCCAAGAAGTTAATGATATTTGGTCTTTTTGTATATCTCTTCTTGATATAAATATCTCTATATTGCTTAAAATATGGACAATTTAAAATATAATGGAATTCATCACCAATTTCCTCTAAATTACATAAATTACATTTTCTATTTTCGCGCGGCATGTTATTCCATCTTCCATGTTCTATTGGCAGTTTATGGTTTGTTGTTCGAAATTTACATAGAGTTAAGAAATCTTTTTCGTCTAAAATATCAAAATATTGTTAAAAAATAAACGTTTCTTTAAAAATACAATAATTTAGGGTTTTAGAACAATTGTGTAATGTTTCTCGCCATGTCTGCTGGAATTGATCGTGCAATCTCATTTTTATATTGGATTTTAACCAGACTTCACTAATGAAAATTTATGTTTCCCAAATATACGAAAAACCACATTCATCTAAAATAGTTTTTACACTGTTTAGCCAAGAAAAATTTGCATTCTGTGTATTGTCAATAATAAACCCAAATAATTAAATTCCTTCACAATTTCAATTTCGCTGTTGCTATATGTAAATTGTAAATTTTGTGGTAATCTTCCATTTGTAAAGCATACAATTTTAGTTTTGTCTATATTTACTTTTAATTTCCAAGCCAAGCAATAATCATGGAAAATATTTAATTGTTTTTGAAGGTCTTCAGGGGTTTCTGCCATTAGGACGGTGTCATCTGCATAAAGCAATAGAAATATGTTTATATATACATTCATAATATTTTCAATATCTTGTGAAATTGTGAGAAGGCCTGTAACATTGTGGTTTTCTAAAAAATCTTCCAGATCATTCAAAAATATTGCAAATAAGAAAGGGTATAAGTTTTCACCTTGTCTGATGCCATTATCACATGGAAAATAATCGGATTTACTGTTATTAAAAATAATGTTTGATTTGATATCTTTATAAATATTCTGTATTACATTTAACATTTTCCCATTTATATTATTAATTAACAATTTGTACCACAATCCTTCCCGCCAGATTTTATCAAAGGCCTTCTCAAAATCTATAAACGCACAATACATTTTTTTCTTTTTCCTTTTTAAAAGTTCAAAGAATGAATACAATGTAAATAAATTATCAACTGTACAATAGCCTTGCCTGAAACCACACTGATTTTCATGCATAACAAAGAAATCGTCAGAATATTTACTCAGTCTCTCGCTCAAAATAGCCGTAAAAAGTTTACCCAAACAGCTAACTAATGTTATTGGTCTAAAGTTTTTGGGGTCATTACTGTCTCCTTTATTTTTGTAGATAGGGATTATGTTTCCAACCACCCAACTCTCAGGTATAAACCCAGTGTCGAAAATCAAGTTAAATAGTTTTTCGTAAATTTCAATGAACTGGTTTGAAGTTGTTTTTATGTATTCGTTTATGATAGCATCTTCACCCCCTGACTTATTATTTTTCAATTTTTGAATACATTTTATAATTTCGTCTTTTTGGATGTATAAATTCAGATTATAATTCTGTCCGTTCATCATATCATCATTCAGGGAAGGTATATCTATTTCATCAAAATTCGATGGAGCACCATTTAATTTTTAAAAAAATTGTAAGAGATTTTCAATAGATATATTTGGTTGTTTTTTGTGTCTACCACTATTGAGTATTTTCCAATATTCTTTCGGATTATTTGTGCGTAAATTTCTCAACTGTTTTGTTATTTTGTTTCTATATAATTTCTGATTCTTATCTAGTGTTCTTTTATAATATTTTTCGGAGTTATTTAATTCTTCTTTGTTTTTTTCAGTTCGATTTTTCTTATATTTTCTCCTTAATTTTCTATAATTTTGTCGGGCTAATTTGCATTCTACGTTAAACCAGGTAATATGTGTATGAAGCTTAGAAACGCGGGGAAAGGCGAGGCTTCGCCGAGCCTTTTTCCGCGTTTCGCGCCGAATACACATATTTACCTATATGCTTCGACAGTGCACATGTATTGTATTTATCCTGCAATTTTAAATCGTAAATAAACGTTTACTGGACGATGATAAAAGTATTTGAAATAATTTTGTGTATGTATTTGAAAGCAATATCCCCCGATGTGCCCCGATGTGGGCGGAGCTTACATTTGTATGTTCTATTTATAACTGACCAATATCAAAAAAAATATTGGCAGGCTATATTGGTCGGTAAATGTTGTCATTGCAGGATAAATATATATATCACAAGTCCACACAGAACATTACAAATTCACTACAGATTATAGTCTCTCCTCTTATATCACACAATCTCTGGAAAGTATACGCCGTACCTAAAATTCTGTATGGACTAGAAGTAATGCCAATCAAGAAAAAAGAAATGGAGCAGATGGAAATAATGCAAAGGAAGCTACTTAGACAACTCCAATGCCTATCAAACCAAGTAGTCTATGTGCTAATTGGAGCGGTACCCATATACATGATGATTGAGCGAAATATGCTCTCGCTACTGATGAACATAATAAGAAACAACACTACAGTGGAATATAAAATCCTTATGCGCCAACTTGCAATGCGTAAAGAGAAAGATCATACATTTATAAATAGGATACAACTGGTTCAGTTGAAAAGCTTATGGAACAACCAAGAATTCGGCGCGAAACGCGGGAAAAGGCTCGGCGAAGCTTCGCCTTTCCCCCGTTTCTAAGCCTCATACACATATATTACCTATATGCTTCGACAGTGCACATGTATTGTATTTATCCTGCAATTTTAAATCGTAAATAAACGTTTACTGGACGATGATAAAAGTATTTGAAATAATTTAGTGTATGTATTTGAAAACAATATCCCCCGGTGTGTCCCGTTTTACATTTGTATGTTCTATTTATAACTGACCAATATCAAAAAAAATATTGGGCAGGCTATATTGGTCGGTAAATGTTGTCATTGCAGGATAAATAGTTATATATACATATATATATATACTAATTATAAATAATAAGTGTAAACAAGTGTTTTATAATTCAGTTTGAGTATATAGTATATATACTCATTAAAATAATAATAAATATAAGACGCTTGGTTTTCTTTTGGTTTTAAGCTCAACCATATTAACCAATGCATTGTCTCCCTTGATTAAAACATCAACACGGAAGAAGCGTTGAAGTATGACCGCAATATTTAATAAGCATTTATTTATCTTTTGAAAAGTACTAATCGTCAGTTTTTTACGTTTACAATGTAAATGTTTTTCTTGTCAAATCATACTTTTATCTTGGCTACTTGTTACACTGTTGAAGAATGCCACCTGTAGAGAGAGGGTACCTGTCCTTGTCAACTGGTTGCTGTAAAGTAATGATGAAGCTGACATTGACATGACAATGATGACTCACCACTTCATTTTAATATTCTCATTTATATTAGAATATATCATAATGAAGATAAAACGATACTTGAATATTTTATAAAAATCTTTAGATTTACATTAATTAATAAAATTTATTTAAATATCTATTTATTTACTAAATAATTTAGTAATATTTACCAACAGTTCTTAAAAATACAACAACATTTCGAACGTTTCATGTGTTCATTTATTATGAAAATAAAATTTAATCAGTAATGGTCAGCAATTCCACCAATATCAACAAAAAACAATCACTTCTCAACTCAAATCATTGAATATTAAAAAGACAATGATGTCATACAATGTACATGTATGACGTTGGA
This sequence comes from Bathymodiolus brooksi, assembly GCA_963680875.1. Lineage (NCBI taxonomy): Eukaryota > Metazoa > Mollusca > Bivalvia > Mytilida > Modiolidae > Bathymodiolus > Bathymodiolus brooksi. The sequence continues at coordinate 7,406,451 of OY804577.1, forward strand.
AATCTATGAACTGACTTTGGACAGACTCAAAAATGTGACAGGGATATACCTGTTAATGGGACCCCAACCCTCTCCTCTTTATAATTGGATCTCCAATGGCAATACATATACATTTGTATCAACAAATGAAAAGAAACCTGCACTAAATATCTTCCACTCGAAAAGACCACATCCTATTGTCATGTTTTTGACAATAAAATATGTTTAAGCTAAAAGACCACATACAATGTACACATGTAATGATGTACACTATCACAATAATGGATGGCAACATAAACATGGACAGTACAACAGCAAGGTGAATGAATGCTCTTAGTTACCGACTATTAGCTAGGAAGGTAGAATCTGTTGGTTAAAGATCATTACTTTTATAGGACATAAAAAATCATGACAGATTTAATATCAATATTTAACTTAGTTAATTATGTTATCTTAAAAACGTGGATGAGAAATAATCTTTTTGATCAGATGTAGAAATGTATTAATAATAATGTACAATATCTCTATTAGTCCAGTCAATAGGCCAGTAGACCCAAAATAAATTGCAACAGAAATTATAATTACACCAGTATTTTCACTTTATCCCATAGAGTAACCAATAAAAAAATCGCCATGAAAATTTTATGTATTAAAGACAGAAATTAAGATAAAAAATGAGTACTTTTTACTTCTATCGCCGAATCAGAGATTTCCCGGAAAATGCAACTTAGACGGAAAGCAATGAAAATAGGGATGATCATCCATATCTAGGTAAGTGTAATAATAATAGAATATATTTCTATGAAGTTACTACAACAAGTACAGGTATGTTCAATTTTACCAAAACACCCATGAAAAGTGAACAAATGGGTCAATATCTATGACATTCAAATTGAACAGACGAAATTCCCATAATGCACCATTCTCAACCCAAATAGAGCTTTGTAAAGCCTTTTTTAATTACTTTCTGCTAAATTTTGTGTAAAAATATGTTATTATATATTAGACAGATATATTTATTCAATTGTTTGATTGAATTAGCACTTAAATTCACGGATGCGGACGGAAAATAAATCGATGGAACCTCAGTTTACCATTAATGACGGATAAATATTTGTTTTCTTACGACATATTTTATTGTGCAGAGAACATGACTTAATATTGTAGTACAAATGAATTTGTAACATAAATAGGCATTTTGCCTTTGATGTTTTTATGCAGTAATCAACTTAAAAATAGTAAACTTTTACAAACCATGGTCTAACATGAAGATCTTGATGTTATTCCATGATTTTGCGGACCTCGACGAAAGCACCCAATGATTTCTGTTACAAACCATATATACCAAGGATCTTACTCATGAACATATTTAAACCAACTCATCCTTCGGATTCATTGGAATAATTAAGTTAATTCGTAAGATCCATGGTATATATAACACTTAGCTTATAATTTTCAGGTACATGATGGAATTTCAAAGAAGAAGAAAATGTACACAGTTGGTTTATAATTTTAAAGAATCAGGTAGGTACTTTGATATGTTGAAGCAACATCTTGTGTTGTGTTTTGCATTTAATTATTATTTACAAATGTAATTACTGTATTCAATTTACTATTTGTTGTGAAAATGTTTTGCTACTTTATTTGCAAAAGAAAATTAAGAAAACCGATTATAAAGAACAAGAAAACAAATAACATTTTTAGACACACAAATGACAATATAAAACGATAAAAATAGAGAACAAAACAGACACTTACAAAAACCAAAAGTGAACACCGGTGGTCGGAGAGGGTGAGCAGTTTTTATCCCCTCGCCAACGAAGTTGCGAAGGGATATAGTAACGCTACCATCCTTCCTTCCGTAACATCCCTGTGAACACTCTAGAATCAACATCCTTCAATGGATTGTTACCAAACATGGTACATACTTAGTCCTTAAGAGAATCTGGAACCCTATTGATTTTCAAGGTCATAGGTCAAAGGACAAGTTCACCGGGTCAAATGTTTACCACATAACATCCTTGTGAACACTTAGAATCAACATCCTTCAATGGATTTTGACCAAACTTGGTACATACAGTACAGCTGACAGCATACACTGATAAATGCTGAGCATAATCTGGATGCTGAGCCAGGCTCAGCATTTTCGCTGATGATCTGCTAATTAACCCCAAGGTAATAAACAAGGCCATAAAATACCTGGTCAGTAGTGTCTTGTTGATTTCACAGGTGATCTACAGGTAAATATATACACCTGTTTGTGTTACATAACAGGAAATGGGCATATTTGGATTTCAGTGATTTTGATGTGTAGAAAAAGGACTTTAACACATTTAAAAATTTGTCAATAAAATAATATTTTCAAAATTTAATATTTTGTGATATTAGCATCAGCTAACAATTTAAGCAAATAATTGAAATGAAATCATAATTTTGTGTTGGATATATAAGAATTTTTAACTGAAAATATGGGAAAGAAGAACAAGATTAATTGTGATGCTATTTTAATCAATAGATCAATTAACTAAGATTAGATTTAACATTTTAAGAATTTTCTTTCTATGTAATGTGCATGTGTGTACATGTTAGTCATGTATTTAAGAGTTTTTGTTTTTATTTTTCAACTTTGACAAAAATGTTATAGTTGTTCTTTGATGATACAATACAATACAATATTTTTATTCCAATTAGGGTCCCTCAAGGGGCAATAACAAATATACATTCATAATTATATCAACAGTTACAACAATACAGAATGGAGATATATGTTTTTAAACAAGACAATTCTTAACTATTTAAATGATATGTTACAAAAAATATATAAATAAATAAATAAATAGGCCGTGTTCGGCAGCACGACCCGAGGAGAGGCAATGAGTAATGTATAGTTGCAGTGTATCATATGGTTGAAGAATGGACTACATGTATGCGATTACTTAGCTGGAGGAGACACCAGGGGACGATGCTTAAGAATTGTGTTTTGATTCTCCCCGTGTCTGATCCAGCAAAGCAAGCGGTTCAAGTAGTAAAACATCATGTGTTTGATGAAAGGACTGTGATTACTTAGCTGGAGGAGACACCAGGGGACGGTGCTTAAGAATCGCATTTCGATTCTCCCCGTGTCTGATCCAGGAAAGCAAGCAGTTCAAGTAATAAACTAAAATGGGAATAAATAGATGTATCGTTTATCTGCAACAGACACCAAGGGACAGTGCTTCAGGAAATGTATTGCATCTACTAAGATTAGCAATGAGCATTCCTCCTCGTGTCTAGTGCAGACAAACAATAATATATTTTAGGCATTAATATGTAGATTTTGTTAATAAAATTGAAGCAGTGTTATTCAGTTATTTAAATTATCTGCAGTATTTATAAATAAAGTGACACAACTCTTTCAAAACTGATACATCTTCACAGGTCATTAACCAGTAAAATTTACATGTATTTAAAATTAAAAAAAATAATTTGTAATTAATTTTATTTGTTTTTGCAGAGGAATAATATATTTAATTTGCTTTATCAATTTAATCAAATAAATGTAATCCAATTTCAAAAATGTACTTGTTACTATGTTTCGATTTTTTTGAATCCATTTTATCCAAGGTAATATTAATTTCTTTTCTTTTCATAGTTTATTTTGTGACATGTCAGGTTGGTTTTTTTTGTTATTCAGGACATTTCTTGAACATTTTTTTTCTTCACATTTTTATTCTTATTTTGTTAAACATACATTCTAAACATTAAAAAAAATATGCCAGTTGATTATATATACATTCTTTTCAATATAAAAAATGACAAATTAAGTATTTTTTGTATATTAACACACAGATATGGTAAACATAGAAAATCTCAATCAATGAAGGATTTATGGACACTGTAATTTGCCACTTATTCACTCTCATGTCATACTGTCTAGGCTAATGAAAAAGAAAAACACACACACACATATTCAACTAGATTCCTAAATTAAATACATATATTTTTTTTTTTTTATAAAATGTGAAATGTTCAATGGTTAAAATTAAATTACTATCAATTTCTTTTTCATAAATATTCATGAATTTTGAATTAAACTCTTTTTTAAATAATTTACTATTTTTGTTAGTACAAACACAAATAAAAAAGGGAAAAAAAGAAAATCAAAGACAGCTAATGAGAATAGATTAACTGCTAATTACTTTTCTCTATGCCATGTTTAATAAATGTAATTAAAACATAACATTCTCTGATTGTGCACCAAGTTTAATATCCACAGTTTAGTTAGAGTTTACTTTCAAGATTTAAAACATTGATAAGACAAACAAATTGAAGAAAATATGAAGCTTTACAGCAAAAAAAAAAAAGAAAAAAAAAGACAACAAACAAATTGTTAAAAAAAAGAATAGATACACATCTATTGTATACATGTAAATATTTTCAAATAATTTACTTTTAAATTTTAAAATACAGATAATAATTGAAATTTTAACAAAACAAATCAATTGAAAAACAAAGAAATTTTAATTCAATTTTAGAATTATCAAAACATTACTACATTGTAAAATAGAAAATTTATTATGTAATATTTCCACTAAATAAAAAGTCACATGTGTAACAAATCACACATGCATGCTCAGGTAAATTTTACTAACACCTATTGAATCAGGTACATCTACCTGGAAATCAGTATGATCATATTGTTTATTCGATTGCTGACCATCTGTACAGGTGAGGGTAATAAAACTGATCATCAGCCCATGATTTATAACCCCCAATAAAACCTCAGCATTGAATGTTGAGCCTTTTAAATGCTCAGCATTCATCAGTGTATGCTGTCAACTGTACTGTACTTAGTCCTTAGGAGAGTCTGGAACCCTATTGATTTTCAAGGTCATAGATCAAAGGTCAATGTCACCAGGTCAAATTTTTACAGCGTAACATCCTTATGAACACTAGAATCAACATCCTTCAATGGATTTTGACCAAACTTGGTACATACTTAGTCCTTAGGAGAATCTGGAACCCTATTGATTTTCAAGGTCAAAGGTCAAGGTCACTGGGTCAAATTTTTACCACGTAACATCTTTGTGAACACTCTAGAATCAACATCCTTCAATGGATTTTGACCAACCTTGGTACATATTAAGGTCACTGGGTCAAATGTTTAGGCGAGGGGATATGCCATGCTTTGCGTTGACCTTGTTTTTAATGTTTCAAGACACTAACCATATTATTTATCGAAGGTCATGTTTATATATATATAATTGAAACATAGAATCATCATAATACTCCGATTCTAGAATAAGTGAAAGGCCTTATAGCACCAAGCAAAATTTGAATTTGATATAATACAACAGTAAAAACAAGACCTTTGAAATGGTCATTTATATTTACATGTAAAAAAAAAAAAAAAAACAGGGAAGTGTTTACAGCTAATATATGACTCAGGAATCAGAAATAATTTTCTTTATTTTCTTTAAAATTTAGTTCTTTTGTTAATTGGTATATTTTTCTAACTTTCAGATGAAAAGTAATGGATGAGACCATTTGTGTTTTCTGTAAAAATCAGTTAGAGGATGGTGACGCCACTGTTGTTCTCTGAGAAATGGGATGTGAAGGTATCAAGAAAGCGAGTGAAGCTCTGAATAAAACTATTTCCACGAGTCCAGGACAACGAGTTCATCAATCAAGTAGGAGAGATTTTTGTCGTCACAGAGAGATTCGCCGCATTGATCACAACTCGGTACTGCAAGATAAAAACCGACAACTAAGATCACTGTCGAATTCTTTCTCTTTTAAAGATGACTGTTTATTTTGTACTCTGCCGGTAAAAATAGAGGGCAAGATTGTTTCCAAGTAAGAACATTTGACTTTCAAACAGCAATTAAGGCAGCATGTACTGAACAAAATGACCAATGGGGACGAGAAGTACTGGCAAGAATAGAATTTGGTCGAAACCTTCCGGCAGTTGATGCAGTGTATCATCAGAAATGCAGTACTAATTTTAGAACTGGCAGATAAATACCTAAGAAAATGCAAGAACCGGATGTAAAAATTCAGAAGTCTGCCAAAGGAAGACCACAAAATCTGATACAGACAGAAGCTTTTTTGAAAACAATAAATTATTTAGAGGAAAATGATGACGAACAAATTATTATATCCGATCTAGTATTAAAGATGACAGAAATTTGCAACCATGAACCATACAGTACTAATTATATGAAGAAGAGACTAATCAAACACTTTGGCTCTGCAGTTGTAATATCCGAAATCAACGGTAAGTCGGATGTGGTTACCTTCAAAACGACAGCATCGGAGATATTGCATGAATTTTATCGTCAGCCTAAAGAGGAAGATCTCAGTGTAAAGAAAAGGAGGATAGTTGAAACGGCAGCAAAACTGATATTAAATGACATTAAAAGTTTTCCTACAAACAAAGAGATGTACCCTGACCCCAATACATTGTCATCAGTAACGGCGAATCATGAGTGTTTTCCAGATTCATTAAGAACTTTCATGGATACTCTGTGTAAAGGAAAGAACTCTGCTATTAAACAGTTTCTTCCATAAGTCAATCAATCATGCAAGCTGTTAGACCCAAAGTGTTTATATCACCACTTCAGATTGGGCTTGGTATTCAATTACACCACCATTTTACCTCAAAGTATTGATTGATGTTCTATACAATCTTGGATTCAGTTCATCTTACCACAAATTTTTAAAATTTTGAGTCAAGCGCAGCAGTAAAAAATGTATCAATGAGGTCATATTTACCAACAGAAGTCTCGGACAGCAACATTCAGTTCTCTGCAGACAACGTAGACCGTAATTTACGGACCATCGATGAACAAAATGCATTCCATGAAATGGGAATGATAGCAACGGTCAACCCTGGTATTTATTTCACAGATCCTATTCCGAGAATCAATGCAACTGCTGAAGAAATTTTCAAATGTGGAAAGATTGAAATCAAATTTTATAAGTCACCTAGTGAAATACCATCGCTGACTCTAAAGAAATTAAGATCTTTCAAGTGGAAAGACCGAACAGAAAGTTTAGATACATTACTGAAGATATCATAGCCGCAACAGTCACCAAAACTAAGCTGGTTCGGATTCATGCAAACAATACAAGAAGGATCTTTTCCAGGACAGTCATCTATCTGCTTCCTGCCAATGATAGATATGAACCCATCCGATCTATCATGCATTTATTCCACTCTTCTGTTCATTTGTAAGGAAACAACACGTCTTGACGTTACACCAATTATCACATTCGACGGCTCTGACAATAATTCAAAGTGAACCGCATGACAGCCCACTGAAAGCAATAGTCTTACGACTCGGGGGCTTCCATACACAGATGAGTTTTCTTGGATGTATAGGTCATATTATGCAGTTGTCTAGACTATTTGAAATTCTTGAAAACATTTATTCTTCCAATACAATACAACACATGATGACAGGGAAAGCTGTTTCCAGAGCTGTTCAAGGACATCTTATTGTCGACTGCACTCTTTACATAATCATGCTGTAGAACATGATTGATATTCCTATACTACATGAAAATGATGATAACATGTCTTCAAGGAATGGAAGTATGTCACAAAGTGAGGAATCAAATGTTGACCAGAATAAACTGTCTATGAAGACAAAATTTGTAACAGTTATAGGCTTATACAAAGGAATCCTAGAGAACAAAGCAACAACCGACGATGTCCTGAACGACGAACATCTGACCGAAATTAGTCAATTTATAAGAAACGAGATCAACAGTGTGTCCAAATACCCAACTGCAAAATTGTGGATTCAGTATATGGACATGATTAACATCATGAAGATCTTCATAAAGGCGGAGAGAATGGGTGATTGGCAGTTGTATCTGTACAGCTTAAAGAAAATGCTTCCTTTCTTTGCAGCATCCGGCCATAGCCTTTACCTGAAATCAGTGTATTGTCATCTTCAGCAAATGGACACGCTAGAAAATGATCACCTGACATCTATCAAAAGTTTTGCCAGGGATACCATGTCATAAGGAGAAGTAATAGGTATTGGGCTGAGATTTCAACTGACTTGGTCATCGAACAGACTAATGAGAAGAGTGAAAACAACAAGAGGAAAGGGAATGTCTGAACAGCAAAGAGCACAGTGGGTGCTGTCAATGCCAGCATGTTCTAGCATAAACTTGGCGATGCAAAAAAGTTGAAAATTTGCAGTATGAAACAAGTGATCAACACAAAGAAAACACAAAATCACGACAAGAACGAGATAATAAAGATTTAATGATTCAGATAATTGTTAATTTTCTCAACGAGAGGCATCCCTTCATAATATAGAAACTGGTGTTTCGGCGAAAGATAAAGTGAATGTTCAACATGCCTGTGGTATCGGACAGAGTATTGTAGATTCTATGGAAAGTATGGATGCATTTTCAATATCATTTAAAAGAAATCTTCAAGTTAAGACTCTAAATGAAAAGTCGAAAGTTAAAGCACAAGGCGACAGTCTCAATGTTAATTCTCAGCTTCTTTTCCAAAGACTAGTTATAGCTGCAAGAAATATTACAGAAGATGTTTTGAAGATATTTGAATATGAACTGAGCTATTTTCCATCTTCAATGTTCGAGTCATCTGGTGTCATGTGAGAGCCTCAAAAGTCGACTCTAGCTGAAGCCTTGTGGATTCTAGGAGACTGTTCTACAGAGTATGTTGTTTCAACAACTGACGTACAGTATGTCCTTGATGGAGGGTCATTGCTACACCACATCCCATGGCCGAGAGGTGCTACTGTTGGTAAAATCATTGACATGTATGCTGAGTATGTCCGTAATAGATACAGTAATGCAATTGTTGTATTCGATGGATATGGCAACAGCCCTTCTACGAAAGATCACACACATTAGAGACAGACAAAAGGCATTGTAGGAACTAAAGTCTATTTTAATGAGGACACCCCCTTCAAGTCTAAGAAAGATCTTTTCTTAGGAAACGTAGAAAACAAACAGAACTTCATTACACTTCTTGCTAACCATCTAAGAAATCAAGGCTGTAAAACTATCCATGCCGATAATGATGCCGATATTTTTAATTGTTCAGACAGCAGTGCAATGTTCAAAAACCATCAACACAGTTTTAGTTGGGGAAGATCTTTTGGTATTGTTGTGTTATCACATCAATACTGATTACTACAATATAGTCTTCCAATCTGAAATGAAAGCCTCATTAAAGAAAATCAGGATATGGGATATTAAGAAAACTAAAACTGCTATTGGCAAAATCTTGCCATTTGTTCATGCAATTTCAGGCTGCAACACTACATCTTGTTTGTTTGGAGTGGGAAAAGGGCAAAGCGTTAAAAAAGCATCAAGCGATATATACTTCAAAGAGTGTGCCGACAAGTTCATGAACACAAACTCTAAAGAGGAAGCTTCTAGAATTGGAAAGGAAGCATTAGTAGGTCTATATAATGGAGTGCCACTTGAAGGCCTGAATCTGCTATGCTTCAGAAAATTTACATTTAAGGTGATGACAAGTTCCAAATTTGTTGAAGTACACACATTGCCTCCGACGTCAAACGCTGCACACTTTCATATTTTGCGAGTGTTTCATCAAGTGAAACAATGGATCGGTGAGGCTGAAAACATGGAAGCAAATGATTGAGGATGGTTTATTGAAGACAACAGATCGAATTTGCCACCTGCTCCAGATGAACTTCAAAAAACGATATATTGCAGATGTAAGACAAACTGCGATTCACAACGCTGTAACTGTAGAAAGCATGGTCTGGAATTTTCTGTTGCGTGCACTGAATGCTGAGGGAATACATATATCAACATGTTTGCATGCGAAGATCAGGACTTTGATTCAGATGAATAGTTGATGCCTAATATTGATATTTCAAAGATATTGCTAACTTATTATATACGATATCAGAACTTTCATTTAATTTTTTTGGTGAATTTTGAAATTTTCGTTAATCTATGTATGTATGAATGTTTGTGGTATTTAACCTCACTTTCAACAATATTTCAGTTATATAGTTGCTGTCAGTTTTATTGGTGGAGGAAACCGGAGTACCTGGAGAAAACCACTGACCTGTCGCAATTCACCGACAAACTTTATCACATAATGTCGTTAATCTAGGGAAGGAAAATAAGATGTTTCTAAAAAAAAAATTTCATTAAACAAACACCAACTGATTGTTAACAATTTACATTTAATTATATTTCAAAACATTCTTTGTTAATCTGTACCGAAACGGTCATGATTTAATTTATTCTGCCACGGAAAATAAAATTTTTTCAAAATTTCAGTTTTCAGCATTATTTTTTTTTATGGAATTTTACCAAAAAATTCGTCACCTGGACAGAATATATATAGTATAGCGAATTGTAGATTTGGATATCAAAATAAGACCACGAGTGACCGATGTACGCATAATCATTAATGCGTATTCGGTCACGGGTGGTCTTATTTTGATATTCAAAATGTATGATTTAGTTATGCTGTTTATTATATAGACTTTCAATATTTCTGATATATTATTTTTGTTATTTGTATATTTCATTCCACGCGTGTGAATCTACGAGCAATGATACTAAGGGGTTCAGCTGGAAGGGTCTGCCATCTTGAAAATGTGAAATCCTACATGTCATGTTTACAACAATACACAAAAATGATTAAAATGCTTACCTTGAAAACTTATTTTAGTTAAATTTGATCAAAATTGAAGCGTACACGAAGCCAAATGACATCTAATCTTTACCTTTCAAACTGGAAGTCTTCATATGACGTCAATGACGTCATGTTGGTTATGTGCCAAAGTCGTTAATGACATTTCGCAGAATTTTTTCAGTTTACAATCGTATGTGTATTTGCCGTAACACAACAAGGGACACAACCACCACACTTATAGTTGTGTAAAAGTAGTTCCGGCAGGAAAAAAAACTGATATTTCACATGTGAGATACCGGAATTTATTTCACGGATAAATCCCCATAATTCACACCTATCTATATAATAAGGATAGATTTTGTTATTTTGTTTGAAAGAATATTCAATAATAACAAGATATTTTTAGAGAAATTGGTAATATTCTGCAAAGTAGAGTGAACATGTGAAATTTCCAGTTTTCAGCGATTTTTCTTCAAAATCCCTTGTTTTTACCCCCAAAATTGTAAGAAGGCAACTTGGGATTTTTGGCAACTTTTAATATGTTAATGAGGACACTTCCAGCTTCAAGATGAGCCCAAGAAACCTTCTGTTGCAATTTGTTCTAGGTCATGCCTTTTCTGGCATATATAGACTGGACTATATATATATATAGTGGTAAAAAAAAATTTGTGAAAGTTTTTAATTATTTATGAAAACAGTATCCTTGGTGTAGTAGTTTTTCCATTGTCACAAAATTGCAGTCATTGAAATCAATATCATTATTACAAATATCCCCGGTATGCAAAATGGTCTAAGCGAGAAAGGCCAAACGATGTGTCCAAAAGAACGTCGCCATCCAAAAAGGTAAAATTGATGATGGGGAAAGAAAACTCTTTTAAGTTTGGTTCAATTTGGTCAAGTTACTTCTGTCCTACTGCAGAACAAGTTACTTCTGGCCTACTGCAGGACAAGTTACTTCTGTCCTACTGCAGGACAAGTTACTTCTGGCCTACTGCAGGACAAGTTACTTCTAGCCTACTGCTGGACAAGTTACTTCTGGCCTACTGCAGAACAAGTTACTTCTGGCCTAATGCAGGACAAGTTACTTCTGGCCTACTGCAGAACAAGTTACTTCTGGCCTACTGCAGGACAAGTTACTTCTGGCCTACTGCAGGACAAGTTACTTCTGGCCTACTGCAGAACAAGTTACTTCTGGCCTACTGCAGGACAAGTTACTTCTGGCCTACTGCAGGACAAGTTACTTCTGGCCTACTGCAGGACAAGTTACCTATGGCCTACTGCAGGACAAGTTACTTCTGGCCTACTGCAGGACAAGTTACTTCTGTCCTACTGCAGGACAAGTTACTTCTGTCCTACTGCAGGACAAGTTACTTCTGTCCTACTGCAGAACAAGTTACTTCTGGCCTACTGCAGGACAAGTTACTTCTGTCCTACTGCAGGACAAGTTACTTCTGGCCTACTGCAGGACAAGTTACTTCTGTCCTACTGCAGGACAAGTTACTTCTGGCCTACTGTAGGACAAGTTACTTCTGGCCTACTGCAGGACAAGTTACTTCTGTCCTACTGCAGGACAAGTTACTTCTGGCCTACTGCAGGACAAGTTACTTCTGGCCTACTGCAGGACAAGTTACTTCTGTCCTACTGCAGGACAAGTTACTTCTGTCCTACTGCAGGACAAGTTACTTCTAGCCTACTGCAGGACAAGTTACTTCTGTCCTACTGCAGGACAAGTTACTTCTGGCCTACTGCAGGACAAGTTACTTCTGTCCTACTGCAGGACAAGTTACTTCTGGCCTACTGCAGAACAAGTTACTTCTGGCCTACTGCAGGACAAGTTACTTCTGGCCTACTGCAGGACAAGTTACCTCTGGCCTACTGCAGGACAAGTTACTTCTGTCCTACTGCAGGACAAGTTACTTCTGGCCTACTGCAGGACAAGTTACTTCTGGCCTACTGCAGGACAAGTTACTTCTGTCCTACTGCAGGACAAGTTACTTCTGTCCTACTGCAGGACAAGTTACTTCTGGCCTACTGCAGGACAAGTTACTTCTGTCCTACTGCAGGACAAGTTACTTCTGGTCTACTGCAGGACAAGTTACTTCTGTCCTACTGCAGAACAAGTTACTTCTGGCCTACTGCAGGACAAGTTACTTCTGTCCTACTGCAGAACAAGTTACTTCTGGTCTACTGCAGGACAAGTTACTTCTGTCCTACTGCAGGACAAGTTACTTCTGGCCTACTGTTGGACAAGTTACTTCTGGCCTACTGCTGGACAAGTTACTTCTGGCCTACTGCAGAACAAGTTACTTCTGGCCTACTGCATGACAAGTTACTTCTGGCATACTGCAGGACAAGTTACTTCTGTCCTACTGCAGGACAAGTTACTTCTGGCCTACTGCTGGACAAGTTACTTCTGGCCTACTGCAGAACAAGTTACTTCTGGCCTACTGCAGGACAAGTTACTTCTGGCCTACTGCAGGACAAGTTACTTCTGGCCTACTGCAGGACAAGTTACTTCTGGCCTACTGCAGGACAAGTTACTTCTGGCCTACTGCAGGACAAGTTACTTCTGGCCTACTGCAGAACAAGTTACTTCTGGCCTACTGCAGGACAAGTTACTTCTGGCCTACTGCAGGACAAGTTACTTCTGGCCTACTGCAGGACAAGTTACTTCTGTCCTACTGCAGGACAAGTTACTTCTGTCCTACTGCAGGTCAAGTTACTTCTGTCCTACTGCTGGACAAGTTGATTTTTAGAATCTATTGGAAAATGTTGTAGAATAACATCTTCTCTGATATCACTGAACCTTTTGAAAGGGAAGTCAGCTGTAATATTTCTTGGATTTTTTTCTACAAAAATACTTGTGTGGTCTTCTAGAAACTGTATATTGATAAGAAATGAAAGAAATCCTCTTTTTAACAGGACTTGTTAAGGAAATGCTAGAATATCTTATTTTCAGGAAACACAATTCTAATTGAACCTTTATATATAATTACTGTATTGTTTGATCATTACATAATAAACAGACCACAGGCTATTTATATTCAGTTGAACAATGTAGGTTCAGATTAGCCTCTTGTTTATTTAATTTTCATCAACTTCATTGATGTTTGCATTCATGTTTTTGAACTGACTAAGTTAGAAATACTTGAAAGCTAAATTAGTCTTATTTAAATTCAAACAAATTAAATCTAACAATAATTTCAATTAATTTACTATCCTGTAATTTTTTTGCTCCAAAGATTTTAATTTATTTTTATTTTAGCATTCTAATCTTTTGACTTTGAGCACACCCGATGATAATATTTGCCGAATGTCCATGACCAGTATAAAATGTAAAATATGGATCATGCTTAATTATCCCCTCGCCAATGAAGTTGCGAAGGGATATAGTAAAGCTACCGTCCGTTCTTCCGTCCATCCGTCTGTCCTTCCGTAACATCCTTGTGAACAGTCTAGAATCAACACCCTTCAATGGATTTTGACCAAATCTGATACATACTTAGTCCTTAAGAGAATCTGGAACCCTATCGATTTGCAAGGTCAAGTCAAAGGTCAAGGTCACCGGGTCAAATTTTTAGCGCATAACATTCTTGTGAACACTCTGGAATCAATATCCTTCAATGGATTTTGACCAAGCTTGGTACATACTTAGTCCTTAGGAGAGTCTGGAACCCTATTGATTTTCAAGGTCACCGAGTCAAATTTTTACCGCATAACATCCTTGTGAACACTAGAATCAACATCCTTAAATGGATTTTGACCAAACTTGGTATATACTTAGTCCTTAGGAGAATCTGGAACCCTATTGTTTTTCAAGGTCAAAGGTCAAGGTCACCAGGTCAAATTTTTAGGTGGGGGATATGCCACGCTTTGCATTGCCCGTGTATTATATTTAAACAGATATGAGATACTTGTGACCGTAGCTTGGTAGAGTACACTATAAAATACAGGATACTGTCAATTCATTATTATTCGTGGTATACCAATATTTGTGGATAGTTTAAACCATGACATTAAAAATTAATAAATATTTGTAACTACGTTTATATGTACTGACTATAGCAGAGGATCCACAAATCAACATATCTGTGAAAATAAAAAAATTCCTGAAACCACACAAAATTGGGTTCCATGAATTTAAAAGACTTCACAATATGTTGTTGACCTGACAGGGTTTTTTTTGCTGCATAATGTGAAATGTCATCCTTTAGAAATGGAAGATTTCTTAATGACTGTTTATTTACTATTATGTCTGTTTCAATTTCAGTTCATTATGATGGTGACAGTTTATCTTGACTAGAATGGTATGGAGAACATTATTAAACAGGGTTACTTGAAAAAGTCTAGACCAACTGCTCCTGGTACTGGTAGTAATCCAGCCAATAGTTTTCTCCAGGTAGGTCAGACAAACTGCTCCTGGTAGTAATCCAACCAATAGTTTTCTCCAGGTAGGTCAGACAAACTGCTCCTGGTAGTAATCCAACCAATAGTTTTCTCCAGGTAGATCATAAATTCATAAAAAAACTAGAGTTTTGATCATGTGCTGTCACTATTATATTTCTGTTTTCCTACACTAGAACAAAATTATTATACCCCCGTCCAAGATATTTTTCGTCACATTTTCCGACTGTTTATTTTTATACACATTGAACATATATGCTAATTTTTCGTCGCATTTTTCTCAGCAACTGTTGATGACAGAAATTTGATATTTGATCACAAGCTTCATATAGGTACCCCATATCATGGGAAGCGTTTTTTGACCCGTCAGATTCCTACTTCCTGTTTGCCGACTTAGTTGGCTTTTATACACATTTAACATATATGCACATTTTTTGTCGCATTTTTCTAAGCAACTATTGATGACAGGAATCTGATATTTGGTCACAAGTTTCATATAGGTATGCCATATTGTGGGAAGCGTTTTTGGACTCGTCAGATTCCTACTTCCTGTTTGCCGACTTAGTTGATTTTTATACACATTGAACATATTTGCGGGGGTATCATAAGTGAGCATTAGCTCACAGTTCATCTTGTTTGTACAGCCTTTGTATCTACTGGTACATATGTAAGACATCATTTTTTCTGGTTGAAATTTTATCTGGTGGAAAGAACTTAATATTAAATTTTTTGTTACAGTAAATATTTTATAATAAAATACTTTCCATTGCTATAAAAAAGTATCCTAGTGTACAATAAACAGGTACATAATATTATTTCCGACGCTGATTATTAAATCATAAGACGCTTCTGTAATATTATTTCCGACGATTAATGATAAATCACCTGAACCATCAAATGAGATAATCCGGATAATATTTTATACTAAGGTATGTAATATTATTTCCAACGCTGATTAATAAAATCACCTGACCCATCCGGAAAATATTTTATTAATAAAATTTACAGGTAAATATATATATATATACGGAAAATATATTATAGCCAGAACACTGTCAATTTAAATGACAGATTGAGTAATCTTCAAACCCATTATAAAATCAATAAGAGTCATGTAAATTTAATTGAGAAAATTAGTAATTTACAAAATCAGATTATTTCCTCTATAATTTTTTTTCCGGTTGAAAAGTTATAATGTGCAATGTTATCCACGGATATATTTTGATATTAAATTTCTTCCACCTCATCTGGAAAATATATTGGAAGAAATTTAATATTGAAATATTGTCCAAGAATAATATTCTATATTAAAAATAATCGGCTGGAAAGAATATTATGGAGGATAAAATAAAATGTTACACATATTGTACAAAAAAAGAAGCAAAAATCACCAAATTATGCACCATTTTATGTTATAGTTCAATCGTGGTGAATGGCATGTTTTGTTATCAAATTAAGTATTTTAATTCCCTATTTATTCTTTCTAGTTGATACACTGAATGGAAATGTGCATCAGTTTTAACTCTCAAGGCCAAGTTTATTGTGTACTTTTGACGATACATACAGGGGCGTAGCTAACTATGTTATTCTACCGAGGCAGGGGGTCTGGGGGCTGCCTGAAGCCCCCAGTGGGGTACAGGGGCAAAGCCCCCCATAAGCGATTTAGAGCAATTTAGAGTGTATTTGGGACCAGTTTTGCTTCAAAATAGTCATAAAAATATGTCACAGCTATACACAATTGTATATTCATAATGGTCATCTAACATGTACAACTTAGTCCAAGAAACTTTGTTAATTGCTGATTCAAAAATATTATGGATTGCATTAGACAAAATCACACATATAAACTTGAACATACTACGTTCGTGATTGCTATACAGGAACAGCACCTTATAATTGCTGTTCTTCATCTTGAAGTTGCAATGAGGCCTAAACCCTTCAACTAGGTGCCATTTCCGTCAGTAACTGAGTCTTAGTCTGTTAACTTATTTATTGTCCCTTTATTGAGAACATGGAAACAAAATTTAATTGTCTTTATATTTTTTTTTTGCATATATTTTTTACCTAGGCAGATGCCTCGGTTGCCTCAACGTAAGCTACGCCCATGGATACATATGAAGAGGTGCTTGGCTTCTAAATTGTTGAATTCTGGGATCAAATCTTATAAGAGGTCTTAAAGTGTATTCCTTGAGAAATTCAAACCAAATTTATACATAAGTGATATATGGACAATATTTCAGTCAAGTTTGAATGCCATAATTTGATGTTTAGAAATTTCAAGAGTTTTTCTCCTTGACAATGTTAGGTGTGAAAATGTTCTTGTTACCACACTGCAAAATAGTTTTACAACAGATTCAACCAACATTTATACACAAGCTATATAAGAAGAATATATCAGTCGAATTAAAAAAATTAAAGAGTTAGTTATGTCCCTTGAAAATGTAAAAAAAAAGAGTTTAAATTCATTGGTTGACAGATTATAACCAAATTTATACAGAAGCTATATATGAACAATCAGTCACTCAGGTCTTTTGAAAAAACCCACTTCTAAATGTTTATTACAGGGATCTCTTTGTTATCTTCAATACCATTAACTTAACTTACAGTGTAAAGATTTGTCAGTACTCTCCATTTATTTTATTGCCTTTAGGTGATTAATCAAAGATTTACCACAATGAACTGTATGACCTTTGCTTAGGTTTTAAGTGATATAAGACAACTTGATTTGTGTATATCTGATGTTTATGGTTAATTGATATTAAATGTCATTTAGGATTTTTTATCTTTAAAGTAATGGTCTTTGCCCGACAGATTCTATTTTCATATTTTGTAGTCAAAAATACCTTTGAGCACCCACTAGTTGAGTTCCTTTGTAAAATTTCTTATAAAGGCAAACAAAAATGTAAAATCTATTTTATAAGCAGTATAACTCCTCCTGCATTCTGAATATGAAAAATAAATAGACTTTTAACTGAACAACAATTATAATTCACTCATGAGCTTACACACATTTAACTGAACAACAATTATAATTCACTCATGAGCTTACACACATTTAACTGAAGAACAATTATAATTCACTCATGAGCTTACACACATTTAACTGAAGAACAATTATAATTCACTCATGAGCTTACACACATTTAACTGAAGAACAATTATAATTCACTCATGAGCTTACACACATTTAACTGAAGAACAATTATAATTCACTCATGAGCTTACACACATTTAACTGAAGAACAATTAAAATTCACTCATGAGGTTACACACATTTAACTGAAGAACAATTATAATTCACTCATGAGCTTACACACATTTAACTGAAGAACAATTAAAATTCACTCATGAGGTTACACACATTTAACTGAAGAACAATTATAATTCACTCATGAGCTTACACACATTTAACTGAAGAACAATTAAAATTCACTCATGAGGTTACACACATTTAACTGAACAACAATTATAATTCACTCATGAGCTTACACACATTTAACTGAAGAACAATTAAAATTCACTCATGAGGTTACACACATTTAACTGAAGAACAATTATAATTCACTCATGAGCTTACACACATTTAACTGAAGAACAATTAAAATTCACTCATGAGGTTACACACATTTAACTGAACAACAATTATAATTCACTCATGAGCTTACACACATTTAACTGAAGAACAATTAAAATTCACTCATGAGGTTACACACATTTAACTGAAGAACAATTATAATTCACTCATGAGCTTACACACATTTAACTGAAGAACAATTAAAATTCACTCATGAGGTTACACACATTTAACTGAACAACAATTATAATTCACTCATGAGCTTACACACATTTAACTGAAGAACAATTAAAATTCACTCATGAGGTTACACACATTTAACTGAACAACAATTATAATTCACTCATGAGCTTACACACATTTAACTGAAGAACAATTAAAATTCACTCATGAGGTTACACACATTTAACTGAACAACAATTATAATTCACTCATGAGCTTACACACATTTAACTGAACAACAATTATAATTCACTCATGAGCTTACACACATTTTTGAATTACTTTGTTGTTCAGTTGTTCATGATTTATTTTCAATATTTAGATTGTAAGACTAAGAGAACTTAGTTTTATTATAAAGGTTTGACAGTGAATCGTGTACTAACTCAAGTAAATAACAAATATTACTCATGTCAAGTTTTAATTATTGATATCTTGTTATACAGGAGAAATGGTTTAGAAGTTTGATTTGTCTGTTTTGATTGACAAGATAGAAATTAGCAGGAAAATCAAAACCAATATATTTTCATCAAATTTGAAAACTGAGAGTGTTCCATAAGAATTTTTATTTTATAGCTGTTTGAGCCAACAAGATGGTTTGTGTTTGGGTTACGGATTCGTCGGCCATATTTGGAGTACTATGAAAAAGAACAACATGTTTTTTCTGCTCAACCAATCAATAGCTTTGACCTTTATCCCTGTACCAAAGTGACCTATACTCTTGGACGTAACAATAGGAACTGGACATTCTGTCTGTTTTTACAAGACAGAGTATTAGAATTAACAGCTGAATCCAGGTAGGAAAAACTCACCTTAATGTGACCACAGGATTAAAATATTAATGAATTTTCCTCTACTCTCTGACATTCTGAAATATCAAGTTTTGTTGCATTTAGGTACTGGTTTGATTTGTGCATAATTGGTATAAAAAATAAAAATACCAGATCATCAAAATAGTTGTAAAAATCTAAATGTTTATAACAGAAACAGAAGCAAAAATTTTCAATTTGATCAGATATTTATGATGGAGACAATAAAGAAAATGAGCTGAGATTTTATATAGTACTAGCTCACTGAAGCAACCACAGGTAGACATGTCACTCCACTTAAAACACAGTATTCTTAATCTAAGTCTTTAAAGCTGCATACTTAATGGAAAAGCAGCAAATACTGTATTAATGTTATAGACTTTGGTTAGACCCATGTGGAGTTAATGTTATAGACTTTGGTTAGACCCACGTGGAGTTAATGTTATAGACTTTGGTTAGACCCACATGGAGTTAATGTTATAGACTTTGGTTAGACCCACATGGAGTTAATGTTATAGACTTTGGTTAGACCTACGTGGAGTTAATGTTATAGACTTTGGTTAGACCCACATGGAGTTAATGTTATAGACTTTGGTTAGACCCACATGGAGTTAATGTTATAGACTTTGGTTAGACCCACATGGAGTTAATGTTATAGACTTTGGTTAGAGCCACATGGAGTTAATGTTATAGACTTTGGTTAGACCCACATGGAGTTAATGTTATAGACTTTGGTTAGACCCACATGGAGTTAATGTTATAGACTTTGGTTAGACCCACATGGAGTTAATGTTATAGACTTTGGTTAGACCTACATGGAGTTAATGTTATAGACTTTGGTTAGACCCACGTGGAGTTAATGTTATAGACTTTGGTTAGAGCCACATGGAGTTAATGTTATAGACCTTGGTTAGACCCACATGGAGTTAATGTTATAGACTTTGGTTAGACCTACATGGAGTTAATGTTATAGACTTTGGTTAGACCCACATGGAGTTAATGTTATAGACTTTGGTTAGACCCACGTGGAGTTAATGTTATAGACTTTGGTTAGAGCCACATGGAGTTAATGTTATAGACCTTGGTTAGACCCACGTGGAGTTAATGTTATAGACTTTGGTTAGACCTACATGGAGTTAATGTTATAGACTTTGGTTAGACCTACGTGGAGTTAATGTTATAGACTTTGGTTAGACCCACATGGAGTTAATGTTATAGACTTTGGTTAGACCCACATGGAGTTAATGTTATAGTTAATGTTATAGACTTTGGTTAGACCCACGTGGAGTTAATGTTATAGACTTTGGTTAGACCTACATGGAGTTAATGTTATAGACTTTGGTTAGACCTACATGGAGTTAATGTTATAGACTTTGGTTAGACCCACATGGAGTTAATGTTATAGACTTTGGTTAGACCCACATGGAGTTAATGTTATAGACTTTGGTTAGACCCACATGGAGTTAATGTTATAGACTTTGGTTAGACCTACATGGAGTTAATGTTATAGACTTTGGTTAGACCCACATGGAGTTAATGTTATAGACTTTGGTTAGACACACATGGAGTTAATGTTATAGACTTTGGTTAGACCCACATGGAGTTAATGTTATAGTTAATGTTATAGACTTTGGTTAGACCCACATGGAGTTAATGTTATAGACTTTGGTTAGACCCACATGGAGTTAATGTTATAGACTTTGGTTAGACCCACATGGAGTTAATGTTATAGACTTTGGTTAGACC
Organism: Bathymodiolus brooksi; assembly: GCA_963680875.1. Taxonomy (NCBI): domain Eukaryota; kingdom Metazoa; phylum Mollusca; class Bivalvia; order Mytilida; family Modiolidae; genus Bathymodiolus; species Bathymodiolus brooksi. The sequence continues at coordinate 7,427,833 of OY804577.1, forward strand.
CACATGGAGTTAATGTTATAGACTTTGGTTAGACCCACATGGAGTTAATGTTATAGACTTTGGTTAGACCCACATGGAGTTATTGTTATAGACTTTGGTTAGACCCACATGGAGTTAATGTTATAGACTTTGGTTAGACCCACATGGAGTTAATGTTATAGACTTTGGTTAGACCCACATGGAGTTAATGTTATAGACTTTGGTTAGACCTACATGGAGTTAATGTTATAGACTTTGGTTAGACCCACATGGAGTTAATGTTATAGACTTTGGTTAGACCCACATGGAGTTAATGTTATAGACTTTGGTTATACCCACATGCAGTTAATGTTATAGACTTTGGTTAGACCCACATGGAGTTAATGTTATAGACTTTGGTTAGACCCACATGGAGTTAATGTTATAGACTTTGGTTAGACCCACATGGAGTTAATGTTATAGACTTTGGTTAGACCCACGTGGAGTTAATGTTATAGACTTTAGTTAGACCCACATGGAGTTAATGTTATAGACTTTGGTTAGACCTACGTGGAGTTAATGTTATAGACTTTGGTTAGACCCACATGGAGTTAATGTTATAGACTTTGGTTAGACCCACATGGAGTTAATGTTATAGACTTTGGTTAGACCCACATGGAGTTAATGTTATAGACTTTGGTTAGACCCACATGGAGTTAATGTTATAGACTTTGGTTAGACCTACGTGGAGTTAATGTTATAGACTTTGGTTAGATCAATGTGGAGTTAATGTTATAGACTTTGGTTAGACCCACATGGAGTTAATGTTATAGACTTTGGTTAGACCCACGTGGAGTTAATGTTATAGACTTTGGTTAGACCCACATGGAGTTAATGTTATAGACTTTGGTTAGACCCACGTGGAGTTAATGTTATAGACTTTGGTTAGACCTACGTGGAGTTAATGTTATAGACTTTGGTTAGACCCATGTGGAGTTAATGTTATAGACTTTGGTTAGACCCACATGGAGTTAATGTTATAGACTTTGGTTAGACCCACATGGAGTTAATGTTATAGACTTTGGTTAGACCCACATGGAGTTAATGTTATAGACCTTGGTTAGACCCACGTGGAATTAATGTTATAGACTTTGGTTAGACCCACATGGAGTTAATGTTATATACTTTGGTTAGACCCACATGGAGTTAATGTTATAGACTTTGGTTAGACCTACGTGGAGTTAATGTTATAGACTTTGGTTAGACCCACATGGAGTTAATGTTATAGACTTTGGTTAGACCCACGTGGAGTTAATGTTATAGACTTTGGTTAGACCCACATGGAGTTAATGTTATAGACTTTGGTTAGACCCACGTGGAGTTAATGTTATAGACTTTGGTTAGACCCACATGGAGTTAATGTTATAGACTTTAGTTAGACCCACATGGAGTTAATGTTATAGACTTTGGTTAGACCCACATGGAGTTAATGTTATAGACTTTGGTTAGACCTACATGGAGTTAATGTTATAGACTTTGGTTAGACCCACATGGAGTTAATGTTATAGACTTTGGTTAGACCCACATGGAGTTAATGTTATAGACTTTGGTTATACCCACATGCAGTTAATGTTATAGACTTTGGTTAGACCCACATGGAGTTAATGTTATAGACTTTGGTTAGACCCACATGGAGTTAATGTTATAGACTTTGGTTAGACCCACATGGAGTTAATGTTATAGACTTTGGTTAGACCCACGTGGAGTTAATGTTATAGACTTTAGTTAGACCCACATGGAGTTAATGTTATAGACTTTGGTTAGACCTACGTGGAGTTAATGTTATAGACTTTGGTTAGACCCACATGGAGTTAATTTTATAGACTTTGGTTAGACCCACATGGAGTTAATGTTATAGACTTTGGTTAGACCCACGTGGAGTTAATGTTATAGACTTTGGTTAGACCCACATGGAGTTAATGTTATAGACTTTGGTTAGACCTACGTGGAGTTAATGTTATAGACTTTGGTTAGACCCATGTGGAGTTAATGTTATAGACTTTGGTTAGACCCACATGGAGTTAATGTTATAGACTTTGGTTAGACCCACGTGGAGTTAATGTTATAGACTTTGGTTAGACCCACATGGAGTTAATGTTATAGACTTTGGTTAGACCCACGTGGAGTTAATGTTATAGACTTTGGTTAGACCTACGTGGAGTTAATGTTATAGACTTTGGTTAGACCCATGTGGAGTTAATGTTATAGACTTTGGTTAGACCCACATGGAGTTAATGTTATAGACTTTGGTTAGACCCACATGGAGTTAATGTTATAGACTTTGGTTAGACCCACATGGAGTTAATGTTATAGACCTTGGTTAGACCCACGTGGAGTTAATGTTATAGACTTTGGTTAGACCCACATGGAGTTAATGTTATATACTTTGGTTAGACCCACATGGAGTTAATGTTATAGACTTTGGTTAGACCTACGTGGAGTTAATGTTATAGACTTTGGTTAGACCCACATGGAGTTAATGTTATAGACTTTGGTTAGACCCACGTGGAGTTAATGTTATAGACTTTGGTTAGACCCACATGGAGTTAATGTTATAGACTTTGGTTAGACCCACGTGGAGTTAATGTTATAGACTTTGGTTAGACCCACATGGAGTTAATGTTATAGACTTTAGTTAGACCCACATGGAGTTAATGTTATAGACTTTGGTTAGACCCACGTGGAGTTAATGTTATAGACTTTGGTTAGACCCACATGGAGTTAATGTTATAGACTTTGGTTAGACCCACGTGGAGTTAATGTTATAGACTTTGGTTAGACCTACGTGGAGTTAATGTTATAGACTTTGGTTAGACCCACGTGGAGTTAATGTTATAGACTTTGGTTAGACCTATGTGGAGTTAATGTTATAGACTTTGGTTAGACCCACGTGGAGTTAATGTTATAGACTTTGGTTAGACCCACATGGAGTTAATATTATAGACTTTGGTTAAACCCACATGGAGTTAATGTTATAGACTTTGGTTAGACCCACGTGGAGTTAATGTTATAGACTTTGATTAGACCTACATGGAGTTAATGTTATATACTTTGGTTAGACCCATGTGGAGTTAATGTTATAGACTTTGGTTAGACCCACATGGAGTTAATGTTATAGACTTTGGTTAGACCCACATGGAGGTAATGTTATAGACTTTGGTTAGACCCACATGGAGTTAATGTTATAGACTTTGGTTAGACCCACATGGAGTTAATGTTATATACTTTGGTTAGAGCCACATGGAGTTAATGTTATAGACTTTGGTTAGACCCATGTGGAATTAATGTTATAGACTTTGGTTAGACCCACATGGAGTTAATGTTATAGACTTTGGTTAGACCCACATGGAGTTAATGTTATAGACTTTGGTTAGACCCACGAGGAGTTAATGTTATAGACTTTGGTTAGACCCACATGGAGTTAATGTTATAGACTTTGGTTAGACCCACATGGAGTTAATGTTATAGACTTTGGTTAGACCCACATGGAGTTAATGTTATAGACTTTGGTTAGACCCACATGGAGTTAATGTTATATACTTTGGTTAGACCCACATGGAGTTAATGTTATAGACTTTGGTTAGACCCACATGGAGTTAATGTTATATACTTTGGTTAGACCCACATGGAGTTAATGTTATAGACTTTGGTTAGACCCACGAGGAGTTAATGTTATAGACTTTGGTTAGACCCACATGGAGTTAATGTTATAGACTTTGGTTAGACCCACGTGGAGTTAATGTTATAGACTTTGGTTAGACCCACATGGAGTTAATGTTATAGACTTTGGTTAGACCCACATGGAGTTAATGTTATATACTTTGGTTAGACCAACATGGAGTTAATGTTATAGACTTTGGTTAGACCCATGTGGAATTAATGTTATAGACTTTGGTTAGACCCACATGGAGTTAATGTTATAGACTTTGGTTAGACCCACAAGGAGTTAATGTTATAGACTTTGGTTAGACCCACGTGGAGTTAATGTTATAGACTTTAGTTAGACCCACATGGAGTTAATGTTATAGACTTTTGTTAGACCCACATGGAGTTAATGTTATATACTTTGGTTAGACCCATGTGGAGTTAATGTTATAGACTTTAGTTAGACCCATATGGAGTTAATGTTATAGACTTTGGTTAGACCCACGTGGAGTTAATGTTATAGACTTTGGTTAGACCCACGTGGAGTTAATGTTATAGACTTTGGTTAGACCCACATGGAGTTAATGTTATAGACTTTGGTTAGACCCACATGGAGTTAATGTTATAGACATTGGTTAGACCCACATGGAGTTAATGTTATAGACTTTGGTTAGACCTACGTGGAGTTAATGTTATAGACTTTGGTTATACCCACATGGAGTTAATGTTATAGACGTTGGTTAGACCCACGTGGAGTTAATGTTATAGACTTTGGTTAGACCCACATGGAGTTAATGTTATAGACTTTTGTTAGACCCACGTGGAGTTAATGTTATAGACTTTGGTTAGACCCACATGGAGTTAAAGTTATAGACTTTGGTTAGACCCACATGGAGTTAATGTTATAGACTTTGGTTAGACCCACATGGAGGTAATGTTATAGACTTTGGTTAGACCCACGTGGAGTTAATGTTATAGACTTTGGTTAGACCCACATGGAGTTAATGTTATAGACTTTGGTTAGACCCACATGGAGTTAATGTTATAGACTTTGGTTAGACCCACATGGAGTTAATGTTTTAGACTTTGGTTAGACCCACGTGGAGTTAATGTTATAGACTTTGGTTAAACCCACGTGGAGTTAATGTTATAGACCTTGGTTAGACCCACATAGAGTTAATGTTATAGACTTTGGTTAGACCCACATGGAGTTAATGTTATAGACTTTGGTTAGACCCACATGGAGTTAATGTTATAGACTTTGGTTAGACCCACGTGGAATTAATGTTATAGACTTTGGTTAGACCCACATGGAGTTAATGTTATAGACTTTGGTTAGACCCACGTGGAGTTAATGTTATATACTTTGGTTAGACCCACATGGAGTTAATGTTATATACTTTGGTTAGACCCACATGGAGTTAATGTTATAGACTTTGGTTAGACCCACATGGAGGTAATGTTATAGACTTTGGTTAGACCCACATGGAGTTAATGTTATAGACTTTGGTTAGACCCACATGGAGTTAATGTTATAGACTTTGGTTAGACCCACATGGAGTTAATGTTATAGACTTTGGTTAGACCCACATGGAGTTAATGTTATAGACCTTGATTAGACCCACATGGAGTTAATGTTATAGACTTTGGTTAGACCCACGTGGAGTTAATGTTAAAGACTTTGGTTAGACCCACATGGAGTTAATGTTATAGACTTTGGTTAGACCCACGTGGAGTTAATGTTATAGACCTTGGTTAGACCCACGTGGAGTTAATGTTATAGACTTTGGTTAGACCCACATGGAGTTAATGTTATAGACTTTGGTTAGACCCACATGGAGTTAATGTTATAGACTTTGGTTAGACCCACATGGAGTTAATGTTATAGACTTTGGTTAGACCCACATGGAGTTAATGTTATAGACTTTGGTTAGACCCACGTGGAGTTAATGTTATAGACTTTGGTTAGACCCACATGGAGTTAATGTTATAGACTTTGGTTAGACCCACATGGAGTTAATGTTATAGACTTTGGTTAGACCCACATGGAGATTGGAGATGATTTCATGTATTAGATTGTTTAGTCTTACTATTATTACTATTACAGGGAGGTTATGCTGAGTTGGTGTCGGACGTTAGAACATACCTTACAGAATTACGGAGCTTTAGTAAGTCATAACTGTTAATTTGTGTTAATGTAAAGAATGCAGGTTTCTGAAAATGAACAAAGTGTTGTTGAATTGTATATTTTTTCAGCAAAGGTATTTTTACTTCTTATTTTGTAATAATAATGGCCAAAATTTCCTTTAATTATGTACTAACTCATGAAAAAAATCTAGTTTTCATCACACAATGTTATCATAAATTGTTTCAAATAAAATCCAAATACAGTAGAAGCAATGTGATAAATATAAGAAATGTTTGTCAGGAACAAATAAACAATTGGGGGATGTTTTAATTAAAATATTTCTGTGTATCATTTTTGATATCTTAACAATCATGACAATTGTTATAAATGCAATGGACTCAATTTGTACACAATTATCAAAGCTTTTCAATCTTTAGCATCTTCAGTAACATTTAAAGTTTATTTTTCATTGATTATATGTGATGGGTACATGTACCTATACTGAATATGACACCCTCTCTAACTTATCAGTCAAACTATGAAAAAATAACAACATCTTCAAATGAAATGAATATGGAGAAATAAAATATTAACGACTGAATTGATATGATAGTACATTTGTATAATAGTTGATAAAGCACAACCTTAACATGTTTGAGAGAACTTAAAATCATCTGTGTACAAGACATTAAATATATTTTAAAACCGAAGAAAGATTTACTAATGGGGAATATAACTGAAATGAAGATGTAGCGTAAATGAAAAAAGAAATATTGTATACATGTATTTAGTACACTGATCAAATAAAATAAAAATGTCTATAATTGAAATCAAATTATTTTTATAATTACTTACTCTAACTATGTGTGGTATGATTCAGGGTATAGGTACTACTTTTACTCTGTGTGGTATGATTCAGTGTATAGGTACTACTTTAACTCTGTGTATTATGATTCAGTGTATAGGTACTACTTTAACTATGTGTGGTATGATTCAGTGTATAGGTACTACTTTGACTATGCGTGGTATGATTCAGTGTATAGGTACTACTTTAACTATGTGTGTTATGATTCAGTGTATAGGTACTACTTTGACTATGTGTGGTATGATTCAGTGTATAGGTACTACTTTAACTCTGTGTATTATGATTCAGTGTATAGGTACTACTTTAACTATGTGTATTATGATTCAGTGTATAGGTACTACTTTGACTATGTGTATTATGATTCAGTGTATAGGTACTACTTTGACTATGTGTGGTATGATTCAGTGTATTGGTACTACTTTGACTATGTGTGTTATGATTCAGTGTATTGGTACTACTTTGACTATGTGTATTATGATTCAGTGTATAGGTACTACTTTGACTATGTGTATTATGATTCAGGGTATAGGTACTACTTTAACTCTGTGTGTTATGATTCAGTGTATAGGTACTACTTTGACTATGTGTGGTATGATTCAGTGTATTGGTACTACTTTGACTATGTGTGGTATGATTCAGTGTATAGGTACTACTTTAACTATGTGTATTATGATTCAGTGTATAGGTACTACTTTAACTATGTGTGGTATGATTCAGTGTATAGGTACTACTTTGACTATGTGTATTATGATTCAGGGTATAGGTACTACTTTGACTATGTGTATTATGATTCAGGGTATTGGTACTACTTTGACTATGTGTGTTATGATTCAGTGTATAGGTACTACTTTGACTATGTGTGGTATGATTCAGTGTATTGGTACTACTTTGACTATGTGTGGTATGATTCAGTGTATTGGTACTACTTTGACTATGTGTGTTATGATTCAGTGTATTGGTACTACTTTGACTATGTGTATTATGATTCAGTGTATTGGTACTACTTTGACTATGTGTGGTATGATTCAGTGTATTGGTACTACTTTGACTATGTGTGTTATGATTCAGTGTATTGGTACTACTTTGACTATGTGTGGTATGATTCAGTGTATAGGTACTACTTTGACTATGTGTATTATGATTCAGTGTATAGGTACTACTTTGACTATGTGTGTTATGATTCAGTGTATAGGTACTACTTTGACTATGTGTGGTATGATTCAGTGTATTGGTACTACTTTGACTATGTGTGTTATGATTCAGTGTATAGGTACTACTTTAACTATGTGTGGTATGATTCAGTGTATAGGTACTACTTTAACTATGTGTATTATGATTCAGTGTATAGGTACTACTTTAACTATGTGTATTATGATTCAGTGTATAGGTACTACTTTGACTATGTGTATTATGATTCAGGGTATAGGTACTACTTTGACTATGTGTGGTATGATTCAGTGTATTGGTACTACTTTGACTATGTGTGTTATGATTCAGTGTATTGGTACTACTTTAACTATGTGTGGTATGATTCAGTGTATAGGTACTACTTTAACTATGTGTATTATGATTCAGTGTATAGGTACTACTTTAACTATGTGTATTATGATTCAGTGTATAGGTACTACTTTGACTATGTGTATTATGATTCAGTGTATAGGTACTACTTTGACTATGTGTGTTATGATTCAGTGTATAGGTACTACTTTAACTATGTGTGGTATGATTCAGTGTATAGGTACTACTTTGACTATGTGTGGTATGATTCAGTGTATTGGTACTACTTTAACTATGTGTATTATGATTCAGTGTATAGGTACTACTTTAACTATGTGTATTATGATTCAGGGTATAGGTACTACTTTGACTATGTGTGTTATGATTCAGTGTACAGGTACTACTTTGACTATGTGTGGTATGATTCAGTGTATAGGTACTACTTTGACTATGTGTGGTATGATTCAGTGTATAGGTACTACTTTGACTATGTGTATTATGATTCAGTGTATAGGTACTACTTTGACTATGTGTGGTATGATTCAGTGTATTGGTACTACTTTGACTATGTGTATTATGATTCAGTGTATAGGTACTACTTTGACTATGTGTGTTCTGATTCAGTGTATAGGTACTACTTTAACTATGTGTGGTATGATTCAGTGTATAGGTACTACTTTAACTCTGTGTATTATGATTCAGTGTATAGGTACTACTTTAACTATGTGTGGTATGATTCAGTGTATAGGTACTACTTTAACTCTGTGTATTATGATTCAGTGTATAGGTACTACTTTAACTATGTGTGGTATGATTCAGTGTATAGGTACTACTTTGACTATGTGTGGTATGATTCAGTGTATAGGTACTACTTTGACTATGTGTGGTATGATTCAGTGTATAGGTACTACTTTGACTGTGTGGTATGATTCAGTGTATAGGTACTACTTTAACTCTGTGTATTATGATTCAGTGTATAGGTACTACTTTAACTATGTGTGGTATGATTCAGTGTATAGGTACTACTTTGACTATGTGTGGTATGATTCAGTGTATTGGTACTACTTTGACTATGTGTGGTATGATTCAGTGTATAGGTACTACTTTGACTATGTGTGGTATGATTCAGTGTATAGGTACTACTTTGACTATGTGTGGTATGATTCAGTGTATAGGTACTACTTTGACTATGTGTGGTATGATTCAGTGTATAGGTACTACTTTGACTATGTGTGGTATGATTCAGTGTATAGGTACTACTTTGACTATGTGTGGTATGATTCAGTGTATAGGTACTACTTTGACTGTGTGGTATGATTCAGTGTATAGGTACTACTTTGACTATGTGTGGTATGATTCAGTGTATAGGTACTACTTTGACTATGTGTGGTATGATTCAGTGTATAGGTACTACTTTGACTATGTGTGGTATGATTCAGTGTATAGGTACTACTTTGACTATGTGTATTATGATTCAGTGTATAGGTACTACTTTAACTCTGTGTATTATGATTCAGTGTATAGGTACTACTCTAACTATGTGTGGTATGATTCAGTGTATAGGTACTACTTTAACTATGTGTGGTATGATTCAGTGTATTGGTACTACTTTGACTATGTGTGGTATGATTCAGTGTATAGATACTACTTTAACTATGTGTGGTATGATTCAGTGTATATGTACTACTTTAACTATGTGTGGTATGATTCAGTGTATAGGTACTACTTTAACTCTGTGTATTATGATTCGGTGTATAGGTACTACTTTAATTATGTGTGGTATGATTCAGTGTATAGGTACTACTTTGACTATGTGTGGTATGATTCAGTGTATTGGTACTACTTTAACTCTGTGTATTATGATTCAGTGTATAGGTACTACTTTAACTATGTATGGTATGATTCAGTGTATAGGTACTACTTTGACTATGTGTGGTATGATTCAGTGTATAGGTACTACTTTGACTATGTGTGGTATGATTCAGTGTATAGGTACTACTTTGACTATGTGTGGTATGATTCAGTGTATAGGTACTACTCTAACTATGTGTATTATGATTCAGTGTATTGGTACTACTTTGACTATGTGTATTATGATTCAGGGTATAGGTACTACTCTAACTATGTGTGGTATGATTCAGTGTATAGGTACTACTTTGACTATGTGTGGTATGATTCAGTGTATAGGTACTACTTTTACTATATGTATTATGATTCAGTGTATAGGTACTACTTTAACTCTGTGTATTATGATTCAGTGTATAGGTACTACTTTGACTATGTGTATTATGATTCAGGGTATAGGTACTACTTTAACTCTGTGTATTATGATTCAGTGTATAGGTACTACTCTAACTATGTGTATTATGATTCAGTGTATAGGTACTACTTTGATTATGTGTGTTATGATTCAGTGTATAGGTACTACTTTAACTCTGTGTATTATGATTCAGTGTATAGATAGTACTTTAACTATGTGTGGTATGATTCAGTGTATAGGTACTACTTTGACTATGTGTATTATGATTCAGGGTATAGGTACTACTCTAACTATGTGTATTATGATTCAGTGTATAGGTACTACTTTAACTATGTGTGTTATGATTCAGTGTATAGATACTACTTTGACTATGTGTGGTATGATTCAGTGTATAGATACTACTTTAACTATGTGTGGTATGATTCAGTGTATAGGTACTACTTTAACTATGTGTGTTATGATTCAGTGTATAGGTACTACTTTAACTCTGTGTGTTATGATTCAGTGTATAGATACTACTTTAACTATGTGTATTATGATTCAGGGTATAGGTACTACTCTAACTCTGTGTATTATGATTCAGTGTATAGGTACTACTTTGACTATGTGTGGTATGATTCAGTGTATAGGTACTACTTTAACTCTGTGTATTATGATTCAGTGTATAGGTACTACTTTAACTATGTGTGGTATGATTCAGTGTATAGGTACTACTTTAACTCTGTGTATTATGATTCAGGGTATAGGTACTACTTTAACTCTGTGTATTATGATTCAGTGTATAGGTACTACTTTGACTATGTGTATTATGATTCAGGGTATAGGTACTACTCTAACTATGTGTATTATGATTCAGTGTATAGGTACTACTTTAACTATGTGTGTTATGATTCAGTGTATAGATACTACTTTGACTATGTGTGGTATGATTCAGTGTATAGATACTACTTTAACTATGTGTGGTATGATTCAGTGTATAGGTACTACTTTAACTATGTGTGGTATGATTCAGTGTATTGGTACTACTTTGACTATGTGTGGTATGATTCAGTGTATAGATACTACTTTAACTATGTGTGGTATGATTCAGTGTATAGATACTACTTTGACTATGTGTGGTATGATTCAGTGTATAGATACTACTTTAACTCTGTGTGTTATGATTCAGTGTATAGATACTACTTTAACTATGTGTGGTATGATTCAGTGTATAGGTACTACTTTAACTATGTGTGGTATGATTCAGTGTATAGGTACTACTTTAACTATGTGTATTATGATTCAGTGTATAGGTACTACTTTAACTATGTGTGGTATGATTCAGTGTATAGGTACTACTTTAACTATGTGTATTATGATTCAGTGTATAGGTACTACTTTAACTATGTGTGGTATGATTCAGTGTATAGGTACTACTTTAATTATGTGTATTATGATTCAGGGTATAGGTACTACTTTAACTCTGTGTATTATGATTCAGGGTATAGATACTACTTTAACTATGTGTGGTATGATTCAGTGTATAGATACTACTTTAACTATGTGTGGTATGATTCAGTGTATAGGTACTACTTTAACTATGTGTGGTATGATTCAGTGTATAGGTACTACTTTGACTATGTGTGGTATGATTCAGTGTATTGGTACTACTTTGACTATGTGTATTATGATTCAGGGTATAGGTACTACTTTAACTCTGTGTATTATGATTCAGTGTATAGGTACTACTTTGACTATGTGTATTATGATTCAGGGTATAGGTACTACTTTAACTATGTGTGGTATGATTCAGTGTATAGGTACTACTTTAACTCTGTGTATTATGATTCAGGGTATAGGTACTACTTTAACTCTGTGTATTATGATTCAGTGTATAGGTACTACTTTAACTCTGTGTATTATGATTCAGGGTATTGGTACTACTTTGACTATGTGTGGTATGATTCAGTGTATAGGTACTACTTTAACTCTGTGTATTATGATTCAGGGTATTGGTACTACTTTAACTATGTGTGGTATGATTCAGTGTATAGGTACTACTCTAACTATGTGTATTATGATTCAGTGTATAGGTACTACTTTAACTATGTGTGGTATGATTCAGTGTATAGGTACTACTTTAACTCTGTGTATTATGATTCAGGGTATAGGTACTACTTTAACTCTGTGTATTATGATTCAGTGTATAGGTACTACTTTAACTCTGTGTATTATGATTCAGGGTATTGGTACTACTTTGACTATGTGTGGTATGATTCAGTGTATTGGTACTACTTTGACTATGTGTATTATGATTCAGGGTATAGGTACTACTTTAACTCTGTGTATTATGATTCAGTGTATAGGTACTACTTTGACTATGTGTATTATGATTCAGGGTATAGGTACTACTCTAACTATGTGTATTATGATTCAGTGTATAGGTACTACTTTAACTATGTGTGGTATGATTCAGTGTATAGGTACTACTTTAACTCTGTGTATTATGATTCAGGGTATAGGTACTACTTTAACTCTGTGTATTATGATTCAGTGTATAGGTACTACTTTAACTCTGTGTATTATGATTCAGTGTATAGATACTACTTTGACTATGTGTGGTATGATTCAGTGTATAGATACTACTTTAACTATGTGTGGTATGATTCAGTGTATATGTACTACTTTAACTCTGTGTATTATGATTCAGTGTATAGGTACTACTTTAACTATGTGTATTATGATTCAGTGTATAGGTACTACTTTAACTATGTGTGGTATGATTCAGGGTATAGGTACTACTTTAACTCTGTGTATTATGATTCAGGGTATAGGTACTACTCTAACTATGTGTATTATGATTCAGTGTATTGGTACTACTTTGACTATGTGTGTTATGATTCAGTGTATAGATAGTACTTTAACTATGTGTGGTATGATTCAGTGTATAGGTACTACTTTGACTATGTGTATTATGATTCAGGGTATAGATACTACTTTAACTCTGTGTATTATGATTCAGTGTATAGGTACTACTCTAACTATGTGTATTATGATTCAGTGTATTGGTACTACTTTGACTATGTGTGGTATGATTCAGTGTATAGGTACTACTTTAACTATGTGTGGTATGATTCAGTGTATAGGTACTACTTTGACTATGTGTGGTATGATTCAGTGTATAGGTACTACTTTAACTCTGTGTATTATGATTCAGTGTATAGGTACTACTCTAACTATGTGTGGTATGATTCAGTGTATAGGTACTACTTTGACTATGTGTGGTATGATTCAGTGTATAGGTACTACTTTAACTATGTGTGGTATGATTCAGTGTATAGGTACTACTTTAACTATGTGTGGTATGATTCAGTGTATTGGTACTACTTTGACTGTGTGGTATGATTCAGTGTATTGGTACTACTTTAACTATGTGTGGTATGATTCAGTGTATTGGTACTACTTTGACTATGTGTGGTATGATTCAGTGTATAGGTACTACTTTAACTCTGTGTGTTATGATTCAGTGTATAGGTACTATTTTGACTATGTGTGGTATGATTCAGTGTATAGGTACTACTTTAACTATGTGTATTATGATTCAGTGTATAGGTACTACTTTGACTATGTGTGGTATGATTCAGTGTATAGGTACTACTTTTACTATATGTGGTATGATTCAGTGTATTGGTACTACTTTGACTATGTGTGGTATGATTCAGTGTATTGGTACTACTTTGACTATGTGTGGTATGATTCAGTGTATAGGTACTACTTTGACTATGTGTGGTATGATTCAGTGTATAGGTACTACTTTTACTATATGTGGTATGATTCAGTGTATTGGTACTACTTTTGACTATGTGTGGTATGATTCAGTGTATTGGTACTACTTTGACTATGTGTGGTATGATTCAGGGTATAGGTACTACTTTAACTCTGTGTATTATGATTCAGTGTATAGGTACTACTTTGACTATGTGTATTATGATTCAGTGTATAGGTACTACTTTAACTATGTGTATTATGATTCAGTGTATAGGTACTACTTTAACTCTGTGTATTATGATTCAGTGTATAGGTACTACTTTGACTATGTGTATTATGATTCAGTGTATAGGTACTACTTTGACCATGTGTATTATGATTCAGTGTATAGGTACTACTTTAACTATGTGTGGTATGATTCAGTGTATAGGTACTACTTTAACTATGTGTGGTATGATTCAGTGTATAGGTACTACTTTAACTATGTGTGGTATGATTCAGTGTATAGGTACTACTTTGACTATGTGTGGTATGATTCAGTGTATTGGTACTACTTTGACTATGTGTATTATGATTCAGTGTATAGGTACTACTTTAACTATGTGTGGTATGATTCAGTGTATTGGTACTACTTTGACTATGTGTATTATGATTCAGTGTATAGGTACTACTTTAACTATGTGTGGTATGATTCAGTGTATAGGTACTACTTTAACTATGTGTGTTATGATTCAGTGTATTGGTACTACTTTGACTATGTGTATTATGATTCAGTGTATAGGTACTACTTTAACTATGTGTGGTATGATTCAGTGTATAGGTACTACTTTGACTATGTGTGGTATGATTCAGTGTATAGGTACTACTTTGACTATGTGTGGTATGATTCAGTGTATTGGTACTACTTTAACTATGTGTGGTATGATTCAGTGTATAGGTACTACTTTAACTCTGTGTGGTATGATTCAGTGTATAGGTACTACTTTGACTATGTGTGGTATGATTCAGTGTATTGGTACTACTTTAACTATGTGTGGTATGATTCAGTGTATAGGTACTACTTTAACTATGTGTGTTATGATTCAGTGTATTGGTACTACTTTGACTATGTGTTTTATGATTCAGTGTATAGGTACTACTTTAACTCTGTGTATTATGATTCAGTGTATTGGTACTACTTTGACTATGTGTATTATGATTCAGTGTATAGGTACTACTTTGACTATGTGTATTATGATTCAGTGTATAGGTACTACTTTGACCATGTGTATTATGATTCAGTGTATAGGTACTACTTTAACTATGTGTGGTATGATTCAGTGTATAGGTACTACTTTAACTATGTGTGGTATGATTCAGTGTATAGGTACTACTTTAACTATGTGTGGTATGATTCAGTGTATAGGTACTACTTTGACTATGTGTGGTATGATTCAGTGTATTGGTACTACTTTGACTATGTGTATTATGATTCAGTGTATAGGTACTACTTTAACTATGTGTGGTATGATTCAGTGTATTGGTACTACTTTGACTATGTGTATTATGATTCAGTGTATAGGTACTACTTTAACTATGTGTGGTATGATTCAGTGTATAGGTACTACTTTAACTATGTGTGTTATGATTCAGTGTATTGGTACTACTTTGACTATGTGTATTATGATTCAGTGTATAGGTACTACTTTAACTATGTGTGGTATGATTCAGTGTATAGGTACTACTTTGACTATGTGTGGTATGATTCAGTGTATAGGTACTACTTTAACTATGTGTGGTATGATTCAGTGTATAGGTACTACTTTAACTCTGTGTGGTATGATTCAGTGTATAGGTACTACTTTGACTATGTGTGGTATGATTCAGTGTATTGGTACTACTTTAACTATGTGTGGTATGATTCAGTGTATAGGTACTACTTTAACTATGTGTGTTATGATTCAGTGTATTGGTACTACTTTGACTATGTGTATTATGATTCAGTGTATAGGTACTACTTTAACTCTGTGTATTATGATTCAGTGTATTGGTACTACTTTGACTATGTGTATTATGATTCAGTGTATAGGTACTACTTTAACTATGTGTGGTATGATTCAGTGTATAGGTACTACTTTGACTATGTGTGGTATGATTCAGTGTATTGGTACTACTTTAACTATGTGTGGTATGATTCAGTGTATAGGTACTACTTTAACTATGTGTGTTATGATTCAGTGTATTGGTACTACTTTGACTATGTGTATTATGATTCAGTGTATTGGTACTACTTTGACTATGTGTATTATGATTCAGTGTATAGGTACTACTTTAACTATGTGTGGTATGATTCAGGGTATAGGTACTACTTTGACTATGTGTATTATGATTCATTGTATAGGTATAACTTTAACTATGTGTGGTATGATTCAGTGTATTGGTACTACTTTGACTATGTGTATTATGATTCAGGGTATAGGTACTACTTTAACTATGTGTGGTATGATTCAGTGTATAGGTACTACTTTAACTATGTGTGTTATGATTCAGTGTATTGGTACTACTTTGACTATGTGTATTATGATTCAGTGTATAGGTACTACTTTAACTATGTGTGGTATGATTCAGTGTATTGGTACTACTTTGACTATGTGTGTTATGAATCAGTTTATAGGTACTACTTTGACTATGTGTGGTATGATTCAGTGTATAGATACTACTTTAACTATGTGTGGTATGATTCAGTGTATAGGTACTACTTTGACTATGTGTGTTATGATTCAGTGTATAGGTACTACTTTAACTATGTGTGGTATGATTCAGTGTATAGGTACTACTTTAACTATGTGTGGTATGATTCAGTGTATAGGTACTACTTTAACTATGTGTGGTATGATTCAGGGTATATGTACTACTTTAACTCTGTGTATTATGATTCAGTGTATAGGTACTACTTTGACTAAGTGTGGTATGATTCAGGGTATTGGTACTACACAGGAGATTTAAATACTGTCACCAACACAAACTAATACACAGGAGATTTAAATACTGTCACCAACACAAACTAATACACAGGAGATATAAATACTGTCACCAACACAAACTAATACACAGGAGTTTAAATACTGTCACCAACACAAACTAATACACAGGAGATTTAAATATGTCACCAACACAAACTAATACACAGGAGATTTAAATATGTCACCAACACAAACTAATACACAGGAGATTTAAATACTGTCACTAACACAAACTAATACACAGGAGATTTAAATACTGTCACCAACACAAACTAATACACAGGAGATTTAAATACTGTCACCAACACAAACTAATACACAGGAGATTTAAATATGTCACCAACACAAACTAATACACAGGAGATATAAATATGTCACCAACACAAACTAATACACAGGAGATTTAAATATGTCACCAACACAAACTAATACACAGGAGATTTAAATACTGTCACTAACACAAACTAATACACAGGAGATTTAAATACTGTCACTAACACAAACTAATACACAGGAGATATAAATACTGTCACTAACACAAACTAATACACAGGAGATATAAATATGTCACCAACACAAACTAATACACAGGAGATTTAAATATGTCACCAACACAAACTAATACACAGGAGATTTAAATACTGTCACTAACACAAACTAATACACAGGAGATTTAAATACTGTCACCAACACAAACTAATACACAGGAGATTTAAATACTGTCACCAACACAAACTAATACACAGGAGATATAAATACTGTCACCAACACAAACTAATACACGGGAGATTTAAATACTGTCACCAACACAAACTAATACACAGGAGTTTAAATACTGTCACCAACACAAACTAATACACAGGAGATTTAAATATGTCACCAACACAAACTAATACACAGGAGATTTAAATATGTCACCAACACAAACTAATACACAGGAGATTTAAATACTGTCACTAACACAAACTAATACACAGGAGATTTAAATACTGTCACCAACACAAACTAATACACAGGAGATTTAAATACTGTCACCAACACAAACTAATACACAGGAGATTTAAATATGTCACCAACACAAACTAATACACAGGAGATATAAATATATCACCAACACAAACTAATACACAGGAGATTTAAATATGTCACCAACACAAACTAATACACAGGAGATTTAAATACTGTCACTAACACAAACTAATACACAGGAGATTTAAATACTGTCACTAACACAAACTAATACACAGGAGATATAAATACTGTCACTAACACAAACTGATACACAGGAGATATAAATATGTCACCAACACAAACTAATACACAGGAGATTTAAATATGTCACCAACACAAACTAATACACAGGAGATTTAAATACTGTCACTAACACAAACTAATACACAGGAGATATAAATATGTCACCAACACAAACTAATACACAGGAGATTTAAATACTGTCACCAACACAAACTAATACACAGGAGATTTAAATACTGTCACCAACACAAACTAATACACAGGAGATATAGATATGTCACCAACACAAACTAATACACAGGAGATTTAAATACTGTCACCAACACAAACTAATACACAGGAGATTTAAATACTGTTACCAACACAAACTAATACACAGGACATTTAAATACTGTCACCAACACAAACTAATACACAGGAGATTTAAATACTGTCACCAATACAAACTAATACACAGGAGATTTAAATATGTCACCAACACAAACTAATACACAGGAGATTTAAATATGTCACCAACACAAACTAATACACAGGAGATATAAATATGTCACCAACACAAATTAATACACAGGAGATTTAAATACTGTCACCAACACAAACTAATACACAGGAGATTTAAATACTGTCACCAACACAAACTAATACACAGGAGATTTAAATACTGTCACCAACACAAACTAATACACAGGAGATTTAAATACTGTCACCAACACAAACTAATACACAGGAGATATAAATATGTCACCAACACAAACTAATACACAGGAGATTTAAATATGTCACCAACACAAACTAATACACAGGAGATTTAAATACTGTCACCAACACAAACTAATACACAGGAGATTTAAATACTGTCGCCAACACAAACTAATACACAGGAGATTTAAATACTGTCACCAACACAAACTAATACACAGGAGATATGAATATGTCACCAACACAAACTAATACATAGGAGATTTAAATACTGTCACCAACACAAACTAATACACAGGAGATTTAAATACTGTCAGCAACACAAACTAATACACAGGAGATTTAAATACTGTCACCAACACAAACTAATACACAGGAGATTTAAATACTGTCACCAACACAAACTAATACACAGGAGATTTAAATACTGTCACCAACACAAACTAATACACAGGAGATATAAATATGTCACCAACACAAACTAATACACAGGAGATATAAATATGTCACCAACACAAACTAATACACAGGAGATTTAAATATGTCATCAACACAAACTAATACACAGGAGATATAAATATGTCACGAACACAAACTAATGCATAGGAGATTTAAATATGTCACCAACACAAACTAATACACAGGAGATATAAATACTGTCACCAACACAAACTAATACACAGGAGATTTAAATACTGTCACCAACACAAACTAATACACAGGAGATTTAAATACTGTCACCAACACAAACTAATACACAGGAGATTTAAATACTGTCACCAACACAAACTAATACACAGGAGATTTAAATACTGTCACCAACACAAACTAATACACAGGAGATATAAATATGTCACCAACACAAACTAATACACAGGAGATATAAATATGTCACCAACACAAACTAATACACAGGAGATTTAAATATTGTCACCAACACAATCTAATACACAGGAGATTTAAATACTGTCACCAACACAAACTAATACACAGGAGATTTAAATATGTCACCAACACAAACTAATACACATGAGATATAAATATGTCACCAACACAAACTAATACATAGGAGATTTAAATATGTCACCAACACAAACTAATACACAGGAGATATAAATACTGTCACCAACACAAACTAATACACAGGAGATTTAAATACTGTCACCAACACAAACTAATACACAGGAGATTTAAATATGTCACCAACACAAACTAATACACAGGAGATTTAAATATGTCACCAACACAAACTAATACACAGGAGATATAAATATATCACCAACACAAACTAATACACAGGAGATTTAAATATGTCACCAACACAAACTAATACACAGGAGATTTAAATACTGTCACCAACACAAACTAATACACAGGAGATTTAAATACTGTCACCAACACAAACTAATACACAGGAGATTTAAATACTGTCACCAACACAAACTAATACACAGGAGATTTAAATACTGTCACCAACACAAACTAATACACAGGAGATATAAATATGTCACCAACACAAACTAATACACAGGAGATATAAATATGTCACCAACGCAAACTAATACACAGGAGATTTAAATATTGTCACCAACACAAACTAATACACAGGAGATTTAAATATGTCACCAACACAAACTAATACACATGAGATATAAATATGTCACCAACACAAACTAATACATAGGAGATTTAAATATGTCACCAACACAAACTAATACACAGGAGATATAAATACTGTCACCAACACAAACTAATACACAGGAGATTTAAATACTGTCACCAACACAAACTAATACACAGGAGATTTAAATACTGTCGCCAACACAAACTAATACACAGGAGATTTAAATACTGTCACCAACACAAACTAATACACAGGAGATATGAATATGTCACCAACACAAACTAATACATAGGAGATTTAAATACTGTCACCAACACAAACTAATACACAGGAGATTTAAATACTGTCACCAACACAAACTAATACACAGGAGATTTAAATACTGTCACCAACACAAACTAATACACAGTAGATTTAAATACTGTCACCAACACAAACTAATACACAGGAGATATAAATATGTCACCAACACAAACTAATACACAGGAGATATAAATATGTCACCAACACAAACTAATACACAGGAGATTTAAATACTGTCACCAACACAAACTAATACACAGGAGATTTAAATACTGTCACCAACACAAACTAATACACAGGAGATTTAAATATGTCATCAACACAAACTAATACACAGGAGATATAAATATGTCACGAACACAAACTAATGCATAGGAGATTTAAATATGTCACCAACACAAACTAATACACAGGAGATATAAATACTGTCACCAACACAAACTAATACACAGGAGATTTAAATACTGTCACCAACACAAACTAATACACAGGAGATTTAAATACTGTCACCAACACAAACTAATACACAGGAGATTTAAATACTGTCACCAACACAAACTAATACACAGGAGATTTAAATACTGTCACCAACACAAACTAATACACAGGAGATATAAATATGTCACCAACACAAACTAATACACAGGAGATATAAATATGTCACCAACACAAACTAATACACAGGAGATTTAAATATTGTCACCAACACAATCTAATACACAGGAGATTTAAATACTGTCACCAACACAAACTAATACACAGGAGATTTAAATATGTCACCAACACAAACTAATACACATGAGATATAAATATGTCACCAACACAAACTAATACATAGGAGATTTAAATATGTCACCAACACAAACTAATACACAGGAGATATAAATACTGTCACCAACACAAACTAATACACAGGAGATTTAAATACTGTCACCAACACAAACTAATACACAGGAGATTTAAATATGTCACCAACACAAACTAATACACAGGAGATATAAATATGTCACCAACACAAACTAATACACAGGAGATTTAAATATGTCACCAACACAAACTAATACACAGGAGATTTAAATACTGTCACCAACACAAACTAATACACAGGAGATTTAAATACTGTCACCAACACAAACTAATACACAGGAGATTTAAATACTGTCACCAACACAAACTAATACACAGGAGATTTAAATACTGTCACCAACACAAACTAATACACAGGAGATATAAATATGTCACCAACACAAACTAATACACAGGAGATATAAATATGTCACCAACACAAACTAATACACAGGAGATTTAAATATTGTCACCAACACAAACTAATACACAGGAGATTTAAATATGTCACCAACACAAACTAATACACATGAGATATAAATATGTCACCAACACAAACTAATACATAGGAGATTTAAATATGTCACCAACACAAGCTAATACACAGGAGATATAAATACTGTCACCAACACAAACTAATACACAGGAGATTTAAATACTGTCACCAACACAAACTAATACACAGGAGATTTAAATATGTCACCAACACAAACTAATACACAGGAGATTTAAATATGTCACCAACACAAACTAATACACAGGAGATATAAATATGTCACCAACACAAACTAATACACAGGAGATTTAAATATGTCACCAACACAAACTAATACACAGGAGATTTAAATATGTCACCAACACAAACTAATACATAGGAGATTTAAATACTGTCACCAACACAAACTAATACACAGGAGATTTAAATACTGTCACCAACACAAACTAATACACAGGAGATTTAAATACTGTCACCAACACAAACTAATACACAGGAGATATAAATATGTCACCAACACAAACTAATACACAGGAGATATAAATATGTCACCAACACAAACTAATACACAGGAGATTTAAATACTGTCACTAACACAAACTAATACACAGGAGATTTAAATATGTCACCAACACAAACTAATACACAGGAGATTTAAATATGTCACCAACACAAACTAATACATAGGAGATTTAAATACTGTCACCAACACAAACTAATACACAGGAGATTTAAATATGTCACCAACACAAACTAATACACAGGAGATACAAATATGTCACCAACACAAACTAATACATAGGAGATTTAAATACTGTCACCAACACAAACTAATACACAGGAGATTTAAATATGTCACCAACACAAACTAATACACAGGAGATATAAATATGTCACCAACACAAACTAATACACAGGAGATTTAAATATGTCACCAACACAAACTAATACACAGGAGATTTAAATATGTCACCAACACAAACTAATACATAGGAGATTTAAATACTGTCACCAACACAAACTAATACACAGGAGATTTAAATACTGTCATCAACACAAACTAATACACAGGAGATATAAATATGTCACCAACACAAACTAATACACAGGAGATATAAATATGTCACCAACACAAACTAATACACAGGAGATTTAAATACTGTCACTAACACAAACTAATACACAGGAGATTTAAATACTGTCACCAACACAAACTAATACACAGGAGATTTAAATACTGTCACCAACACAAACTAATACACAGGAGTTTAAATACTGTCACCAACACAAACTAATACACAGGAGATTTAAATATGTCACCAACACAAACTAATACACAGGAGATTTAAATACTGTCACCAACACAAACTAATACACAGGAGATTTAAATACCGTCACTAACACAAACTAATACACAGGAGATTTAAATATGTCACCAACACAAACTAATACACAGGAGATTTAAATACTGTCACCAACACAAACTAATACACAGGAGATATAAATATGTCACCAACACAAATTAATACACAGGAGATTTAAATACTGTCACCAACACAAACTAATACACAGGAGATTTAAATACTGTCACCAACACAAACTAATACACAGGAGATTTAAATACTGTCACCAACACAAATTAATACACAGGAGATTTAAATACTGTCACCAACACAAACTAATACACAGGAGATTTAAATACTGTCACCAACACAAACTAATACACAGGAGATATAAATATGTCACCAACACAAACAAATACACAGGAGATTTAAATACTGTCACCAACACAAACTAATACACAGGAGATTTAAATACTGTCACCAACACAAACTAATACACAGGAGATTTAAATACTGTCACCAACACAAACTAATACACAGGAGATTTAAATACTGTCACCAACACAAACTAATACACAGGAGATTTAAATACTGTCACCAACACAAACTAATACACAGGAGATATAAATATGTCACCAACACAAACTAATACACAGGAGATTTAAATACTGTCACCAACACAAACTAATACACAGGAGATTTAAATACTGTCACCAACACAAACTAATACACAGGAGATTTAAATACTGTCACCAACACAAACTAATACACAGGAGATTTAAATACTGTCACCAACACAAACTAATACACAGGAGATTTAAATACTGTCACCAACACAAACTAATACACAGGAGATATAAATATGTCACCAACACAAACTAATACACAGGAGATATAAATATGTCACCAACACAAACTAATACACAGGAGATTTAAATACTGTCACCAACACAAGCTAATACACAGGAGATATAAATATGTCACCAACACAAACTAATACACAGGGGATTTAAATATGTCACCAACACAAACTAATACACAGGAGATTTAAATATGTCACCAACACAAACTAATACACAGGAGATTTAAATACTGTCACCAACACAAACTAATACACATGAGATTTAAATACTGTCACAAACACAAACTAATACACAGGAGATTTAAATATGTCACCAACACAAACTAATACACAGGAGATTTAAATACTGTCACCAACACAAACTAATACACAGGAGATTTAAATACTGTCACCAACACAAACTAATACACAGGAGATTTAAATATGTCACCAACACAAACTAATACACAGGGGATTTAAATATGTCACCAACACAAACTAATACACAGGAGATTTAAATATGTCACCAACACAAACTAATACACAGGAGATTTAAATATGTCACCAACACAAACTAATACACAGGAGATTTAAATATGTCACCAACACAAACTAATACACAGGAGATTTAAATACTGTCACCAACACAAACTAATACACAGGAGATATAAATATGTCACCAACACAAACTAATACACAGGAGATATAAATATGTCACCAACACAAACTAATACACAGGAGATTTAAATACTGTCACTAACACAAACTAATACACAGGAGATTTAAATATGTCACCAACACAAACTAATACACAGGAGATTTAAATATGTCACCAACACAAACTAATACATAGGAGATTTAAATACTGTCACCAACACAAACTAATACACAGGAGATTTAAATACTGTCACCAACACAAACTAATACACAGGAGATTTAAATACTGTCACCAACACAAACTAATACACAGGAGATTTAAATACTGTCACCAACACAAACTAATACACAGGAGATATAAATATGTCACCAACACAAACTAATACACAGGAGATATAAATATGTCACCAACACAAACTAATACACAGGAGATTTAAATACTGTCACCAACACAAACTAATACACAGGAGATTTAAATACTGTCACCAACACAAACTAATACACAGGAGATTTAAATATGTCATCAACACAAACTAATACACAGGAGATATAAATATGTCACGAACACAAACTAATGCATAGGAGATTTAAATATGTCACCAACACAAACTAATACACAGGAGATATAAATACTGTCACCAACACAAACTAATACACAGGAGATTTAAATACTGTCACCAACACAAACTAATACACAGGAGATTTAAATACTGTCACCAACACAAACTAATACACAGGAGATTTAAATACTGTCACCAACACAAACTAATACACAGGAGATTTAAATACTGTCACCAACACAAACTAATACACAGGAGATATAAATATGTCACCAACACAAACTAATACACAGGAGATATAAATATGTCACCAACACAAACTAATACACAGGAGATTTAAATATTGTCACCAACACAATCTAATACACAGGAGATTTAAATACTGTCACCAACACAAACTAATACACAGGAGATTTAAATATGTCACCAACACAAACTAATACACATGAGATATAAATATGTCACCAACACAAACTAATACATAGGAGATTTAAATATGTCACCAACACAAACTAATACACAGGAGATATAAATACTGTCACCAACACAAACTAATACACAGGAGATTTAAATACTGTCACCAACACAAACTAATACACAGGAGATATAAATATGTCACCAACACAAACTAATACACAGGAGATTTAAATATGTCACCAACACAAACTAATACACAGGAGATTTAAATACTGTCACCAACACAAACTAATACACAGGAGATTTAAATACTGTCACCAACACAAACTAATACACAGGAGATTTAAATACTGTCACCAACACAAACTAATACACAGGAGATTTAAATACTGTCACCAACACAAACTAATACACAGGAGATATAAATATGTCACCAACACAAACTAATACACAGGAGATATAAATATGTCACCAACACAAACTAATACACAGGAGATTTAAATATTGTCACCAACACAAACTAATACACAGGAGATTTAAATATGTCACCAACACAAACTAATACACATGAGATATAAATATGTCACCAACACAAACTAATACATAGGAGATTTAAATATGTCACCAACACAAGCTAATACACAGGAGATATAAATACTGTCACCAACACAAACTAATACACAGGAGATTTAAATACTGTCACCAACACAAACTAATACACAGGAGATTTAAATATGTCACCAACACAAACTAATACACAGGAGATTTAAATATGTCACCAACACAAACTAATACACAGGAGATATAAATATGTCACCAACACAAACTAATACACAGGAGATTTAAATATGTCACCAACACAAACTAATACACAGGAGATTTAAATATGTCACCAACACAAACTAATACATAGGAGATTTAAATACTGTCACCAACACAAACTAATACACAGGAGATTTAAATACTGTCACCAACACAAACTAATACACAGGAGATTTAAATACTGTCACCAACACAAACTAATACACAGGAGATATAAATATGTCACCAACACAAACTAATACACAGGAGATATAAATATGTCACCAACACAAACTAATACACAGGAGATTTAAATACTGTCACTAACACAAACTAATACACAGGAGATTTAAATATGTCACCAACACAAACTAATACACAGGAGATTTAAATATGTCACCAACACAAACTAATACATAGGAGATTTAAATACTGTCACCAACACAAACTAATACACAGGAGATTTAAATATGTCACCAACACAAACTAATACACAGGAGATACAAATATGTCACCAACACAAACTAATACATAGGAGATTTAAATACTGTCACCAACACAAACTAATACACAGGAGATTTAAATATGTCACCAACACAAACTAATACACAGGAGATATAAATATGTCACCAACACAAACTAATACACAGGAGATTTAAATATGTCACCAACACAAACTAATACACAGGAGATTTAAATATGTCACCAACACAAACTAATACATAGGAGATTTAAATACTGTCACCAACACAAACTAATACACAGGAGATTTAAATACTGTCATCAACACAAACTAATACACAGGAGATATAAATATGTCACCAACACAAACTAATACACAGGAGATATAAATATGTCACCAACACAAACTAATACACAGGAGATTTAAATACTGTCACTAACACAAACTAATACACAGGAGATTTAAATACTGTCACCAACACAAACTAATACACAGGAGATTTAAATACTGTCACCAACACAAACTAATACACAGGAGTTTAAATACTGTCACCAACACAAACTAATACACAGGAGATTTAAATATGTCACCAACACAAACTAATACACAGGAGATTTAAATACTGTCACCAACACAAACTAATACACAGGAGATTTAAATACCGTCACTAACACAAACTAATACACAGGAGATTTAAATATGTCACCAACACAAACTAATACACAGGAGATTTAAATACTGTCACCAACACAAACTAATACACAGGAGATATAAATATGTCACCAACACAAATTAATACACAGGAGATTTAAATACTGTCACCAACACAAACTAATACACAGGAGATTTAAATACTGTCACCAACACAAACTAATACACAGGAGATTTAAATACTGTCACCAACACAAATTAATACACAGGAGATTTAAATACTGTCACCAACACAAACTAATACACAGGAGATTTAAATACTGTCACCAACACAAACTAATACACAGGAGATATAAATATGTCACCAACACAAACAAATACACAGGAGATTTAAATACTGTCACCAACACAAACTAATACACAGGAGATTTAAATACTGTCACCAACACAAACTAATACACAGGAGATTTAAATACTGTCACCAACACAAACTAATACACAGGAGATTTAAATACTGTCACCAACACAAACTAATACACAGGAGATTTAAATACTGTCACCAACACAAACTAATACACAGGA
The DNA here is from genome assembly GCA_963680875.1 of Bathymodiolus brooksi. Taxonomy (NCBI): domain Eukaryota; kingdom Metazoa; phylum Mollusca; class Bivalvia; order Mytilida; family Modiolidae; genus Bathymodiolus; species Bathymodiolus brooksi. Next base: position 7,456,532 of record OY804577.1, read on the forward strand.
GATTTAAATACTGTCACCAACACAAACTAATACACAGGAGATATAAATATGTCACCAACACAAACTAATACACAGGAGATTTAAATACTGTCACCAACACAAACTAATACACAGGAGATTTAAATACTGTCACCAACACAAACTAATACACAGGAGATTTAAATACTGTCACCAACACAAACTAATACACAGGAGATTTAAATACTGTCACCAACACAAACTAATACACAGGAGATTTAAATACTGTCACCAACACAAACTAATACACAGGAGATATAAATATGTCACCAACACAAACTAATACACAGGAGATATAAATATGTCACCAACACAAACTAATACACAGGAGATTTAAATACTGTCACCAACACAAGCTAATACACAGGAGATATAAATATGTCACCAACACAAACTAATACACAGGGGATTTAAATATGTCACCAACACAAACTAATACACAGGAGATTTAAATATGTCACCAACACAAACTAATACACAGGAGATTTAAATACTGTCACCAACACAAACTAATACACATGAGATTTAAATACTGTCACCAACACAAACTAATACACAGGAGATTTAAATATGTCACCAACACAAACTAATACACAGGAGATTTAAATACTGTCACCAACACAAACTAATACACAGGAGATTTAAATACTGTCACCAACACAAACTAATACACAGGAGATTTAAATATGTCACCAACACAAACTAATACACAGGGGATTTAAATATGTCACCAACACAAACTAATACACAGGAGATTTAAATATGTCACCAACACAAACTAATACACAGGAGATTTAAATATGTCACCAACACAAACTAATACACAGGAGATTTAAATATGTCACCAACACAAACTAATACACAGGAGATTTAAATACTGTCACCAACACAAACTAATACACAGGAGATATAAATATGTCACCAACACAAACTAATACACAGGAGATATAAATATGTCACCAACACAAACTAATACACAGGAGATTTAAATACTGTCACTAACACAAACTAATACACAGGAGATTTAAATATGTCACCAACACAAACTAATACACAGGAGATTTAAATATGTCACCAACACAAACTAATACATAGGAGATTTAAATACTGTCACCAACACAAACTAATACACAGGAGATTTAAATATGTCACCAACACAAACTAATACACAGGAGATACAAATAAGTCACCAACACAAACTAATACATAGGAGATTTAAATACTGTCACCAACACAAACTAATACACAGGAGATTTAAATATGTCACCAACACAAACTAATACACAGGAGATATAAATATGTCACCAACACAAACTAATACACAGGAGATTTAAATATGTCACCAACACAAACTAATACACAGGAGATTTAAATATGTCACCAACACAAACTAATACATAGGAGATTTAAATACTGTCACCAACACAAACTAATACACAGGAGATTTAAATACTGTCATCAACACAAACTAATACACAGGAGATATAAATATGTCACCAACACAAACTAATACACAGGAGATATAAATATGTCACCAACACAAACTAATACACAGGAGATTTAAATACTGTCACTAACACAAACTAATACACAGGAGATTTAAATACTGTCACCAACACAAACTAATACACAGGAGATTTAAATACTGTCACCAACACAAACTAATACACAGGAGTTTAAATACTGTCACCAACACAAACTAATACACAGGAGATTTAAATATGTCACCAACACAAACTAATACACAGGAGATTTAAATACTGTCACCAACACAAACTAATACACAGGAGATTTAAATACCGTCACTAACACAAACTAATACACAGGAGATTTAAATATGTCACCAACACAAACTAATACACAGGAGATTTAAATACTGTCACCAACACAAACTAATACACAGGAGATATAAATATGTCACCAACACAAATTAATACACAGGAGATTTAAATACTGTCACCAACACAAACTAATACACAGGAGATTTAAATACTGTCACCAACACAAACTAATACACAGGAGATTTAAATACTGTCACCAACACAAACTAATACACAGGAGATTTAAATACTGTCACCAACACAAACTAATACACAGGAGATTTAAATACTGTCACCAACACAAACTAATACACAGGAGATATAAATATGTCACCAACACAAACAAATACACAGGAGATTTAAATACTGTCACCAACACAAACTAATACACAGGAGATTTAAATACTGTCACCAACACAAACTAATACACAGGAGATTTAAATACTGTCACCAACACAAACTAATACACAGGAGATTTAAATACTGTCACCAACACAAACTAATACACAGGAGATTTAAATACTGTCACCAACACAAACTAATACACAGGAGATTTAAATACTGTCACCAACACAAACTAATACACAGGAGATATAAATATGTCACCAACACAAACTAATACACAGGAGATTTAAATACTGTCACCAACACAAACTAATACACAGGAGATTTAAATACTGTCACCAACACAAACTAATACACAGGAGATTTAAATACTGTCACCAACACAAACTAATACACAGGAGATTTAAATACTGTCACCAACACAAACTAATACACAGGAGATTTAAATACTGTCACCAACACAAACTAATACACAGGAGATATAAATATGTCACCAACACAAACTAATACACAGGAGATATAAATATGTCACCAACACAAACTAATACACAGGAGATTTAAATACTGTCACCAACACAAGCTAATACACAGGAGATATAAATATGTCACCAACACAAACTAATACACAGGGGATTTAAATATGTCACCAACACAAACTAATACACAGGAGATTTAAATATGTCACCAACACAAACTAATACACAGGAGATTTAAATACTGTCACCAACACAAACTAATACACATGAGATTTAAATACTGTCACCAACACAAACTAATACACAGGAGATTTAAATATGTCACCAACACAAACTAATACACATGAGATTTAAATACTGTCACCAACACAAACTAATACACAGGAGATTTAAATACTGTCACCAACACAAACTAATACACAGGAGATTTAAATATGTCACCAACACAAACTAATACACAGGGGATTTAAATATGTCACCAACACAAACTAATACACAGGAGATTTAAATATGTCACCAACACAAACTAATACACAGGAGATTTAAATATGTCACCAACACAAACTAATACACAGGAGATTTAAATATGTCACCAACACAAACTAATACACAGGAGATTTAAATACTGTCACCAACACAAACTAATACACATGAGATTTAAATACTGTCACCAACACAAACTAATACACAGGAGATTTAAATACTGTCACCAACACAAACTAATACACAGGAGAATTAAATACTGTCACCAACACAAACTAATACACAGGAGATTTAAATACTGTCACCAACACAAACTAATACACAGGAGATTTAAATACTGTTACCAACACAAACTAATACACAGGACATTTAAATACTGTCACCAACACAAACTAATACACAGGAGATTTAAATACTGTCACCAACACAAACTAATACACAGGAGATTTAAATACTGTCACCAACACAAACTAATACACAGGAGATTTAAATACTGTCACCAACACAAACTAATACACAGGAGATTTAAATACTGTCACCAACACAAACTAATACACAGGAGATTTAAATACTGTCACCAACACAAACTAATACACAGGAGATTTAAATACTGTCACCAACACAAACTAATACACAGGAGATTTAAATACTGTCACCAACACAAACTAATACACAGGAGATATAAATATGTCACCAACACAAACTAATACACAGGAGATATAAATATGTCACCAACACAAACTAATACACAGGAGATTTAAATACTGTCACCAACACAAACTAATACACAGGAGATTTAAATACTGTCACCAACACAAACTAATATACAGGTGATTTAAATATGTCACCAACACAAACTAGTACACAGGAGATATAAATATGTCACCAACACAAACTAATACACAGGAGATTTAAATACTGTCACCAACACAAACTAATACACAGGAGATTTAAATATGTCACCAACACAAACTAATACACAGGAGATTTAAATATGTCACCAACACAAACTAATATACAGGAGATATAAATATGTCACCAACACAAACTAATACACAGGAGATATAAATATGTCACCAACACAAACTAATACACAGGAGATTTAAATATGTCATCAACACAAACTAATACACAGGAGATTTAATTACTGTCACCAACACAAACTAATACACAGGAGATATAAATACTGTCACCAACACAAACTAATACACAGGAGATTTAAATATGTCACCAACACAAACTAATATACAGGAGATATAAATACTGTCACCAACACAAACTAATACACAGGAGATTTAAATATGTCACCAACACAAACTAATACACAGGAGATATAAATATGTCACCAACACAAACTAATATACAGGAGATTTAAATATATCACCAACACAAACTAATACACAGGAAATGTTTTATTTCCATTACAACAGATACTAGTTTTACATAAATTTGTTAAGTGAATACTGTTTAATTATATATCTTTTTTCAAAATTTATTTTTAGAAACATGTGCCATCAGAACATATATACAGTGATTACCCAATCAAATACAAGCCAAAAAGATCAATAAGTCCCCCACCAATAGATAACAGAGATTTAACCACACCTACGCCACCTCCATCAGAGCCAGCCCCTCCCATTCCAGATGTTATTGCTTGTGGAGCTGCAGTAAGAAAACCAGATGTCTCTGAATATTGTAATTCTGGTAAGATAATTACGGTAGTCCAAAATGTAAATATCTATATCTCCCATACACATACAGTAGTAAGATCATTAAAATATCTTTGCTTATAGAGCCTTCAGTATTGACAACAATCTCCAGAAATTATTTAGGCATACTTGTCTCCCTTTAGCTCTCTGTACAACTATTTCTTCCCAACCATACTAATAAGTGGGTAATTCTTGCCAAGTAACAATTAAGCTCTATCTAGTCAATTTCTGATCAATACACAACTTTTCAAACAAATGTTCTTGTAAAAAATTGTCATGTTAGATATTTTTAGCTCACCTGTGAGCTTTTGTCATGCGTAAGCGTCCGTCGTCCGTCCATCCGTTAGCTTTTCACATTTAAATCTTCTTCTCTGAAACCGCTGAACAGATTTCAACCAAACTTGCCAGAAATGTTCACTGGATGGTCCTCTACCAGATTTGTGTTTTTGGTGCTGATTTGAAATCCAACATGGCTGCCAGGGTCCATAATGTGTTCTCATTGGCTCAAATTTTAAAAATCTTCTTGTCAGAAACCACTAAGTCAATTGAATTATGACTTTGCAGGAATGATCATTGGGTGGTCCTGTACTAAATTTGTGAATCGTTTGCCGATCGGAAATTCAAGATGGCCGCCATGACTCGACTTAGTTTAACATTGGACCCTATGGGAATTTCACATTTTCATCTTTTTTTCTGAAACCACAAAACAGATTTGAACCAAACTTGGCAGAAATGTTCATTGGATGGTCATATACAAGATTTTTGTTTTTGGCGCTGATCGGAAATCCAACATGGCTGCCAGGGCCCATAATGTGTTCTGATTGGTCAAAATTTTAAAAATCTTCTTGTTAGAAACCACTAAGCCAATTGAATTGTGACTTTGCAGGAATGATCATTGGGTGGTCCTGTACTAAACTTGTGAATCGTTTGCCGATCGGAAATTCAAGATGGCCGCCATGACTCGACTTAGTTTAACATAGGACCCTATGGGAATTTCACATTTTCATCTTTTTTTCTGAAACCACATAATAGATTTGAATCAAACTTGGCAGAAATGTTCATTGCATGGTCATATACAAGATTTTTGTTTTTGGCACTGATCGGAAATCCAACATGGCTGCCAGGGCCCATAATGTGTTCTGATTGGTCGAAATTTTAAAAATCTTCTTGTTAGAAACCACTAAGCCAATTGAATTGTGACTTTGCAGGAATGATCATTGGGTGGTCCTGTAATAAACTTGTGAATCGTTTGCCAATCGGAAATTCAAGATGGCCGCCATGACTCGACTTAGTTTAACATTGGACCCTATGGGAATTTCACATTTTCATCTTTTTTTCTGAAACCACAAAAAGATTTGAACCAAACATGGCAGAAATGTTCATTGGATGGTCATATACAAGATTTGTGTTTTTGGTGCTGATCGGAAATCCAACATGGCTGCCAGGGCCCATAATGTGTTCTGATTGGTCGAAATTTTAAAAATCTTCTTGTTAGAAACCACTAAGCCAATTGAATTGTGGCTTTGCAGGAATGATCATTGGGTGGTCCTGTACTGAATTTATGAATCGTTTGCTGATCGGAAATTCAAGATGGCCACCATGACTCGACTTAATTTTAACATAGGACCCTATGGAAAAAAATGTTTAAAAGTCTTCTCCTCTGAAACCAGTAAGCCAGTTTAAAGCAAACATGCCATGAATGGTCCTTAGGTGGTCAACTTTCAAAATTATGTCCTGTGACCCAGACCTCCATCCAAGATGGCCGCCACCAGCAAACATATTTTTAACATAGGACCCTATGGAAAAAATTTTCCTCTGAAATCAGTAAGCCAATTTAAAGCAAACATGGCATGAATGGTCCTTAAATGGTCAACTTTCAAATATATATCCAGTGACCCAAAACTCCATCCAAGATGGCCACCATCAGTGGACATAGTTTTAACATAGGACCCTATGGGAAATATGTTTAAAAATCTTCTTCTTTGAAACCAGTAAGCCAATTTAAAGCAAACATGGCACTTAAGTGGTCAATTTTCAAAATTGTGTCCAGTGACCCTGACCTCCATCCAAGATGGCCACCTTCAGCGGACATACTGTAGTTTTAAAATAGGACCCTATGGGAAAAAATGTTTTAAAATCTTCTCCTCTGAAACCAGTAAGCCAATATAGCAAACATGTCATCGATGGTCCTTAGGTGGTCAACTTCCAAAATTGTGTTCAGTGATCCCGATCTCGGTTCAAAATGGCCACCGTCAGCAGACATAGTTTTAACATAGGACCCTATGGGAAAATTGTTTAAAAGTCTTCTCTTCTGAAACCAGTCAGCCAATTTAAAGCAAACATGGCATGGATGGTCCTTGGGTAGTATACTTTCAAAATTGTGTCCGGTGACCACGACCTCCATCCAAGATGGCTGCCATGAGCAGACATAGTTTTAACATAGAACCCTATGGCAGTATGGGATTTGAATAGTAACTTAGATGTATTCGGCATGCAGACATTCTTAAGAGGACTTATTTATGTCAGGTGAGCGATACAGGCTCACCTGAGCCTCTAGTTTTTAATTTTTACTGCATGTATTATTATATTTTGGCTATACACTAACATCTGAAGACTGATGAGATCATATCATGTAACCTTCAGGGCTCTACAATTCATACCAACCCCACTATTCCCTAGAGATCATATCATGTAACCTTCAGGGCTCTACAATTCATACCAGCCCCACTAGTCCCTAGAGATCATATCATGTAACCTTCAGGGCTCTACAATTCATACCAGCCCACTAGTCCCTAGAGATCATATCATGTAACCTTCAGGGCTCTACAATTCATACCAGCCCACTAGTCCCTAGCTAGTAGGGAAAACATTGTTACTCGCCAACAAAAGAATGTTACTTGCCATAATTCGTACTATATATTTCCAATATGTAGTTATTTGTACATAATTGTTAATGCCTTGAATGAGACAGAAGATACTTAGTTGAGGAATGGGTTTTTTCTGATACCACATTGAAACATTTTTCATGTTTCAGACTTTTAGTTTTATTATGATAAACAGGACTTTCACGTTTTAACTTTTTTCCAGTGACAAATTTGGTTTTGCCAGCAATATCTGGGCCTGCCTTTCTGCAAACATAACAATGCATAATGTAGTTATTGGAATCATCAATGAGCCACAAAAACTCTGACTTCGAGACATCTTGGAATTTACACTTTTCAGCTGTAGAACCCGACCCTTCATCAGTATTTTGGCTTATACTTCCATCAATTTGGCATCAGGCAGGCCAGTTTCGTAATCAGTTGATTCAACCGGTTTATTTCTAGCAAAAAAATTTGTGAAAAGGTTTTGTTTTTTGCTAATTGTGGTCACTTGTAAGCGTTAAAAGTACGTTATTTAAAAGTTTTATGTCCGAGTCAATTGCGTGGTTTAAAAGACCAGTAAATCAAAATAGAAAAAAAATATCGCTGAGGGAATGAAAATGTTCCGGAAATATGAACTCCACCATCTGGCTATCAATACAGAATTTTTACTTGCATTTTACAAAAGTAACTCGCAAATGCGAGTGTTTTGGTTGCATTGTAGAGCCCTGACCTTCCATTCATCTTTGACCATCCAATTAAGCAGGGATGATTCTTTTCCGTTATTTAGCTGATTTCAGCTATTTTTCGTTGATTTCAGTTATTTTATTTTCTAGCCAGATCATCCCTGAATTAAGGAAAGATATTAAAAATATATTGACCAATCAGACAACAGCAATCAGCATGTGCTTTGTTTTAATACCTCAAGATTTGGAAAGTTTGTCGCTGATTAGTCGGTTGAAAACATGACACCTGACATGACCTCATATGGGATTTTTTTTTTAGATATTAGTGTATTACGAAAAAAAAGAATAATGATGAAAATAAATAAAAGATCAAACAAAGATCTAATTTTGATTTTATTGAAACTGATTGTGTCCTAATTTCTTTCAAATAAAATGTCATATTAGGATACAATGTACTAATATTTGTTTACTGTGAAGGAAGTGAGTATACTGATTTATCTGTGTCAACCCTTCTATTCTGATTTAAATTATTAGAATTTCACAATTCTTCAGATACAGCTATCTAAATACAAAGATAACATATATATGATTCTTAGTACCTTTAATTAGATGCATATAATTTTCATGAATATTTTTACTTCATTTTACAGAGATGGTTGCATCAGAGAAACAAGAGTCAGAAAATGATGAACCTGACACATCATCAGAGGATGATTTTGTTGATAAAGGATTTTTTATGCAAAAGAAAATGGAAGCACATACAAGCAGTACTTTAAAATTAGATTCCAGATTAGACAACCCTTTAGCCTTACAATCACGGTTAGCTTCTACACTTCCCAGCAGGAATTTCATTTTGCCAACAGATTCAGAAAGCATTCCAGAAATTCCTGTTAGACCTCCTCGTAATAAATCCAAAATGTCTGAATCCACAGACCATCAGTACAGTCAGGTCGTAAAGATTAAGTCTGATCATGAGGCTGATTCAGAAGAAGTTTATGAAAAGGTTTTTGATATTGTAGATCATAATACATTGGTTGAACAATCAGAAGAAACGAATGATGGGATGTATGAAACCGCTTTTGATGTCAAAGATACTAAGCCTTTAGTTAAAAAAATAGAAAATAAAAAATTAACTGTTGAACTTCCAAAACGTAAATCTCAATTTGAAGAATTAGAAAAAATATCAGAAAACAGAATGAGTCAAAATGGATTGATGGAGAATTTGTATTCAGATTTTGTAATATCATCAAAAATAAAGGAGGACTATTGTGTAAATACAGACTTTAAGCGTAATAAAATGTCTTCTTCTGATAAAGTTGACGTTGAAAATAATAATAAAAGGAAAGAAAATCTGTATAATAACTTTGATGCTTGTTTGAATACTGACGCTGATTCATCTACGACAGTTAATGGAGTTAATTCTTATGTAGCATTGGCTTTTGAAAGCTCTAATAATAGTCCCATAAAACCTCCCAGAAGGAGTTCTAAAAGAGCATCAAAAAACGAAGATGACTATGCCAACTTACCTGTATCTAAATCTGATTCTAAACAGTTGGAAGGTGCATCATGCCATTTACAAGAAAATGAAGCCCCACCAATTGTGAAATCTCATGGTGTCAAGGAAAATATTTATGACTTTGGAAAATGTACTGATCCCACAAAAAATAGTGATATAATTATTAGTAAACAATCTATTAAAGATGATTATGAAAATGTTAATTCTTCTGCAGAGAATAAAAATGGAAGCAGGAAATCTAAAGAAGTGAAAACACATTCCATACCACCACCTTTGAACTTTGACCTAATACATGCATATAAAAGGTCGTCATCATCCTCTCCAGACACACCTCGAAGGACACCAACAAACACTGACCAATTATCTACAAAAGCTGGTCTTTTGGATCTACCGCCATCACCCACATCACCATCAACGCCTGTAAATGACCCTAATATCAGTTTTCCTTCAGTGTCTGTTATAAATGTATCTCACAAGAGACAATCCACACCATCACCTAAACATCATCATTCCAGACAAACATCTCATTCTCCTAAAGGAAGACATTCAGATGTTGTAACGGTATCTACGCAAACTGATTCAAAATTGTCGTCTTACACTTCAGATTCGTCAAACAAGGAAAATTCTAAACCTTCCGGACAAGAACGTCCATCTTCATTAGAAATGATTCAAATGTATGATGTTGTCAAAGCACAACCTGTGAGAAAAAATAGAGGAGAGTCGTTATACTCTCCAGTAATGAATAGGAATTGGTTTGGTTCACAACCAATGCCTGGTGTAGGTTCACAACCAATGCCTGGTGTAGGTTCTCAACCAATGCCTGGTGTAGGTTCTCTACCCATTTCTGTTGTAGACTCTCAACCAGTATCAAAATTTGCACATGAACCAAATGTTGACAGCTTTCAGTCAGTTATAGACAGTTCAATTGATACAACTTACAAAGTACCAAAGAGAGCCAGGTCAGTGATACAACATGAACCTCAACCAACATTGTTTAGTAGAAACCTTGTCAGCAATGGTGGAAGTTCCTCACCAAGTCATGATGGATTTCAGTTTAATGTTCCATCCAAGCAGGCTGTAGACAACGAAGACGATGATGATGATGAGAAGCATGAATATGAGGATGCTACCATGAGGCATGGAGAACCACCATTACCACCGAGACGTAACAAAGAAAGTATGCCATGCCGTAGTCAAAGTGTGTATGTTCCTTGTAACATTAGTGAGGATCCCTCTCGAGGTCAGTATTCTTCTATTGTCACTTGTCAGTTATTTAATTAACCTGACCAGGATTGGGTTTTTTTTAGTGGTCGTATTAAGTAATTGGACACTGTTGCCTTTGGCATTGTCGTCTGTCTGTAGACAATGGTTTCTACATGATAATTTTTGTTCTAGGTGATTGATACTTTTAACACAATGATCCTTGGCACAGAATAAAGATTGGGATTGGGAGATTGTAGCCTTACCTGTATTACAATAAGTGACACCAGAAAGTGTATTACTGTTTTTTTATATGTGGAACATTTATTGTTCATCTCGACATCTGTTTCTAATAAAAGTTTTTTACTGAATTCATCAGATAAATTCTTTTCAGAAAAGTGCATTGGGTTATGTAACTATTACTGTTTTTGACATAAAAAAGGACCATTTTTGTGTTGTTTTGTTTTGTGTCATTCTGGGATATTGATGGGCCATTAAATATTTTAGCTTTTTTATTTTGAAAAGGGATCTAAAAGGTGCACATATTCCAAAATTTCACATATTTGTTAGGTACATGTATATCCTATTTTTAGTTTTCATCCTTTTTTTTTTCTTGAAAGCACACATTTTCAAAAAGGAGGAAAATTAATTGTGTTACAAAATATAAAGCCTCAAAATGGAAAGAATTATAAATTAAAGGATAATAGTTAAAGTGTATCTATACAAGTGTTTTTTGGTACCCTGTAGTAGTCACACTGTCACTTGTCTGCAAAGGCTGCCAACTTACATGATGTGTTCTATAATGGGAGAGGAAGAAGCATATTGATTTTGAAATCAAAAGTTTTGAGGTCAAGGTTACTTACAACAGAGAAAAAAGGGATATCTTGATAAAATTAGTTTGTTTCTGAGTATATATTTTTCTATGTTTGATCCTCAATAAAATTATTACATGTTCAGATGCTGTAGTTGAGAGATTTTCAAGAATTCATTTATTCACTCTATTTCAGCAATTTTACGACAAACATCGCTACGAGAAAGACAGAGGATAACTTCAGGTCCAGGATTGGTTACAGTTCTACCTTTAAAACAGAGTGAAATAGACATTTTACTAGAAGAACAACAGTCACATGGAATTATCCTTAAAATTTCTCCAGCAGCATGTCAGAAAATTGCTTTGGTAGACTGCTTGAATGGTGTTTGGTAAGATCCCTAAGTGATTTATTTGTTAAAACTGATTCATGGTAGATAGCTTGTATATACGGGATTTGTTAACATTCCTAAATGATTTCTAGTTCTTCTAATATGCCATCCAATTATTGACAATAATAATATAAACAAGGATATTATAAAATTCACAATATATTTTATTTTGCAGATGAGTATTGTTTGACAAATTATGGTCATCATTTCTAAGTGTGTGTTTATACAGGACAGTGGTGCCGCCAAAGGCAATGTGAGCTTTTGGCATCACTTGGCATCCATCATCTGTTAACTTTTCACATTCTAATCTTCTCCTCAGAAACCCCTTAGCCAAATGAACTGAAATTTGGTAGGAAGCATCTATGGAAGATCCTCTATACAGATTGCACATTTCATCCCGTTCCATTGGCAAACATGGCCGCCACAGGCAATTCTTGTTCCGGATTGGCAGATTTCTAAAAATCTTCTCCTCTGAAACCACTTGGCCAAATAAACCAAACCTTGGAAGGAAGCATTTATGGAATGTTCTCTATAACGTTTGCTCATTTCGTCCCGATCTGTTAACAAACATGGCCACCACAGGCAATTCTTGTTTCTGATTGGTCAATTTCTAAAAAATCTTCTCCTCTGCAACTGCTAGTCCAAATGAAACAAAACTTAGTAGGAAGCATCTATGGAATGTCCTCTATAAAGATTGCTCATTTTGTCTTGATTCGTTAACAAACATGCCGGCCACAGGCAATTCTTGTTTCTGATTGGTTGATTACTAAAAATCTTCTCCTCCGAAATCGCATGGCTAAATGTCCGAAACTTGGTAGGAAGCATCTATGGAAGGTCCTCTATAACGATTGTTCATTTCATCCCGATCCGTTAACAAACATGGCCACCACAGGCAATTCTTGTTTCTGATTGGCCGATTTCTAAAAAAATCTTCTCCTCTGGAACCGCTTGATTTTTGAAGATTTGAGCCCCATTGCTGTTCTGAGTAGACAAGCTTGATCATGGTTACAGAATGATAAAAGAATTAAAAGAAGGTAATAGTTAAAGTAAGAAGATTTCTTTGTAGGGTTGTTGGTTGGGATTGTAAGCATTATCCACGACTGGCTGAAAGTATTCATATTGGTGATGAAGTAACGAAAATAAATGATGTGAGGGTAACTAGCGCTCACATGGCAAGGAAAGCACTGAAGACATGCAGTACAGACCAGGTGGACTTTGTCATCAAACGTCTTCCTTATGCTCATGTTATGGCCATACGTAGACATCAGAATGGCCAAAGACTGGGATTACAACGTTTTGGTGGAACTGCTGAGGTAATTATTCATTAAAGATGTACTGCAAAAGTATTAATTTTTAGATAGCTGCTTATTGTCTCATGTTTAATGACTGTGGGTCATCTTAGCTGCTTATTGTCTCATGTTTAATGGCTGTGGGTCATCTTAACTGCCAAACTATAGTTTGTATGTGCTTTTTTTTCCTTGTGAGAACAGATTAAAAACTCCAATTGGAAAATCAAAGAAAGTAGAGTCAAAATCAATATACCCAGTACATAACCACACACTTTCCTGGAAAGGAACAGGCACTAAAAAAGTGGCTGGGTTAAATACCACACTGTAGGTGTAAATCATGCACAATAAATCCTCATTATGTCTAGGTCAAAAAGAGTATAGTTTGGGGGAGTGAGTAATGATTTTCATCACATTAAGTAATTAATGTCATTAGTAAGTAGAATTGTTTTTATTACTACTATAAAGAGACAGTATTTTGACTTAAGTAAACTGGTAATTTGTTCAGAGACAGTATTTTGACTTAAGTAAACTGGTAATTTGTTCAGAGACAGTATTTTGACTTAAGTAAACTGGTAATTTGTTCAGAGACAGTATTTTGACTTAAGTAAACTGGTAATTTGTTCAGAGACAGTATTTTGACTTAAGTAAACTGGTAATTTGTTCAGAGACAGTATTTTGACATAAGTAAACTGGTAATTTGTTCAGAGACATTATTTTGACTTAAGTAAACTGGTAATCTGTTCAGAGACAGTATTTTGACTTAAGTAAACTGGTAATTTGTTCAGAGACAGTATTTTGACTTAAGTAAACTGGTAATTTGTTCAGAGACAGTATTTTGACATAAGTAAACTGGTAATTTGTTCAGAGACATTATTTTGACTTAAGTAAACTGGTAATCTGTTCAGAGACAGTATTTTGACTTAAGTAAACTGGTAATCTGTTCAGAGACAGTATTTTGACTTAAGTAAACTGGTAATCTGTTCAAAGACAGTATTTTGACTTAAGTAAACTGGTAATCTGTTCAGAGACAGTATTTTGACATAAGTAAACTGGTAATTTGTTCAGTGACAGTATTTTGACTTAAGTAAACTGGTAATTTGTTCAGAGACAGTATTTTGACTTAAGTAAACTGGTAATTTGTTCAGAGACAGTATTTTGACATAAGTAAACTGGTAATTTGTTCAGAGACATTATTTTGACTTAAGTAAACTGGTAATCTGTTCAGAGACAGTATTTTGACTTAAGTAAACTGGTAATTTGTTCAGAGACATTATTTTGACTTAAGTAAACTGGTAATCTGTTCAGAGACAGTATTTTGACTTAAGTAAACTGGTAATCTGTTCAGAGACAGTATTTTGACATAAGTAAACTGGTAATTTGTTCAGTGACAGTATTTTGACTTAAGTAAACTGGTAATCTGTTCAGAGACAGTATTTTGACTTAAGTAAACTGGTAATTTGTTCAGAGACAGTATTTTGACTTAAGTAAACTGGTAATTTGTTCAGAGACAGTATTTTGACTTAAGTAAACTGGTAATTTGTTCAGAGACAGTATTTTGACTTAAGTAAACTGGTAATTTGTTCAGAGACAGTATTTTGACTTAAGTAAACTGGTAATTTGTTCAGAGACAGTATTTTGACTTAAGTAAACTGGTAATTTGTTCAGAGACAGTATTTTGACTTAAGTAAACTGGTAATTTGTTCAGAGACAGTATTTTGACTTAAGTAAACTGGTAATTTGTTCAGAGACAGTATTTTGACTTAAGTAAACTGGTAATTTGTTCAGAGACAGTATTTTGACTTAAGTAAACTGGTAATTTGTTCAGAGACAGTATTTTGACTTAAGTAAACTGGTAATTTGTTCAGAGACAGTATTTTGACTTAAGTAAACTGGTAATTTGTTCAAGTCAAAGATAGTAAGATTCAAATCTACTTGTTTCTTTGTAGATAGCCTATGTAGATCCAGGTGGGCTTGCTGCAGAACATGGACTGTCTAAGCATGCCAAATGTATAGAAACAGAGGAATACTGTAACTGGTGGATTACAGAAATAAACAATAGGCCACTCAATCTATCATTTAAAGGAAGCGAAGTGAGTATTATCGTCTGCTCAAGTTGTTCAAAAAGTTTTATTAGGGATCTTAGTATTACCCATTTAAATTTTTTTTTTTCCAGTTTTCAAATTTCGTAATATATATGAACTCCGTCCCAATCCCTCCCCCTTCCTAAAAAAAGTGTGTCGTATTTATGGGCTATTGACGAGTGCTGTATCCAAGTCTCTTGATAACAATGTTTATGGTCAGACTGTTCTTATATGGGGGAACCATACTCTAGTATGCATGAATGGTCAAAATCATGCATATTTTATGGCCTGGAACATGTATAATTTAAAAAAATATCATTGCCCTTTGTATAGATTTGTTTATAAGTGAAAAATGACATTTTTTAATTACGGTAATTATTGTTTCGTTAATATTTTTTCAAAAGTTGTAAATCTTTAATAACAATGTAACAGCACTAAAAAATCAAAGGGTTTCAAAAAAATATTTCCATTGACATTTTGTAGAGTTGAACAAGATTATTGTTAAGAGAATCATTGATGGTATCTTTGATGCTTGTAACCTGATGTATTTCTAATTTTAGATTGAGTGTAAATTAAATGCAGTTGGAAAAGACATTTCAATTGTTGTTCATCCATCAGATTTTGTCAAGGAACTAAAAAAACAATTAAAGAAGATGAGAAACTTTAAAGATTACCTTGCTATGTGACAGGTGCTTTCTGAAGATCTGTGATTATATTAATTACTTTGTAGTCCCATTTTGTTCATTAGAAATTTAGGTTATTAGTGATACCAAAAAACATTCCTAGAGAAGTTAATGTATATTCCATGTAAATGTTTTATAGAGTTGTTTTTGATGTGTGTCATAATGCAGTGCTTATGTAAACTAATTTATTTCCAATATCCATGTAAGATTTTATGTTTAATTAAATATTTTGATACTGGAATATATAATTTGATAAGACTACATTACAATGAAAAGATGATTACTTTTACTCATAAGAATGAGCAAGAAACATTTAAATGAAATTGAAACTGAAAGGAAATTTTTAATTTTTAAAATATTAAATTCAATAATATTTAGCTAATGTGTCATGTTTTTAAATAGCAATATATTGTGTTAAAGGTGTTTCTATGGTTACAATAGTATTGTGGTTGGATTTACATCTATCTATGCACACAGTGCCTATCACCACTAAAGTTTGTGAGTCTGATATTTGTTCCCACCCGTGTCACACTAAAGTTTGTGAGTCTGATAATGGTTCCCACATGTGTCACACTAAAATTTGTGAGTCTGATATTGATTCCCATCCGTGTCATAGTGTACTTGCCGTGGCATCATGTACTAAATACAAGTTTTCGTTATGAGTTTAGCTAGTTACTAATGACAGACATAGTTTTATTTGAGAACTCCATTTTCCTCAACCAATCTGGCCACCAGCAATATCCCACTCACAACTTGAAGCATATATAACAAGTATATACACTATATGGTGCATGTCTTTAAAATAAAATATATAATTATTCTTCAAGTACCATTTAAATTTTGACAGGAAGTGATTCTTATAAACATTAGGACTGTTCTTGAAAATTAAAAATGTTCTAACACAAATTTCTTTTTAGAAAATATAGGGAAATTTGAAAAAAAAAAAAATATAATCCATTTGCAGATGTGAAAGAAGGAAGTACTTCTAGTTTAGCAGACCCTAACCCCAACCCTTTTGTTGTTATATCTGCATGGTAATGAAATGAAAGGTTATGGGTCATGCGCATTGATTATTACAATATCTGATTACCGGGGTCTGCCAAAGTAGATTCTACCCGAAAGAAGTATCAATTATGTTTTCAATGTATATCTATGGTTAATATTTAAAATAAATTCCTCATTCTCAGTTCTCATTGACTGGTTTAACTTTATTATACCCCCGCTCCCCGGATGGGGGGGGTGGTATGCTGCTTTACCTCTGTCCTTCCGTCCGTCAAAGATATTTTTCGTCGCATTTGTCTCAGCAACTATCAATGGCAGAAATCTGATATTTGGTCACAAGCTTCGTGTAGGTATGCCATATTGTGGGTAGCTTTTTTGGACCCGTCAGATTCCTACTTCCTGTTTGCCGACTTAGTTGGTTTTTATACACATTGAACATATATGCACATTTTTCGTCACATTTTTCTCAGCAACTATTGATGACACAAATCTGATATTTGGTCACAAGCTTCATATCGGTACCCCATATCGTGGGAAGCGTTTTTGAACCCATCAGATTCCTAATTCCTGTTTGTTATTGTTTGTGTCTGTCTTAAGTCATGGCCTTGCTTTCTATTAGTGTATGTCATTGTCATTTCTGTGGTTAGAAGTCTGGGTTTACAAGTGATTGAAAGGTTACAGAGATTTCTTTAATATATCATAATTAGTGTTAATATATATAAGGTTTGTAAACTGTACAATTTGAAATTAACATATACTTATTTCAACTAATATTTAACATAAATTAAGAACTTACTATCAGTGTCTTCTGTGTCATGAAGAAATGGTCTGATACCAGTTAAATGTAAAGGACAAAAACATCAAGACATGAATTTCATAATAATGTTTATTGGTTATCATTTTTTATTGTTGTTTTTCTTATAGTTGCATGGCTACAAAACTTTTGCTGAACTTGTAATAAGACATACATAATGTTGATTTTATAGAGTTACATTGATTTTGAATTGCTTGCTGGGATAGGCGATACATTTGTATTTTTTGTCTCTCAAAACTATTATAATCATTATTGATTTTAACTACAGCATTGTTGTGTATTTATGTTTATGAAATACAAATATGTTTCTTATTATGGTACATTAGATTTAAATTATTTAAAGGTATAAAGCTGTTTTTTTAAAACATCTTATATAATACTGAATTAATATTGACCAAACATTATATCCTACTATTATTAAAACTTCTTATTTAATACTGAATTAATATTGACCAAACATTATATCCTACTATTATTAAAACATCTTATATAATACTGAATTAATATTGACCAAACATTATATCCTACTATTATTAAAACATCTTATATAATACTGAATTAATATTGTCCAAATATTATACCCTACTATTAAAAATTAATATTTTAAAATCATTTAATTTCAATTTGTTTTTGGTGAAAACTGGGGAAACAATTTTTGCATCTTTGCTAGCCAATGATCCTGATTGACCTCTCCTGGGTAGTGAAGACAAATTTGCATTGTTATTGCTTATATATCATCATATAAGTCAACTCTTATCAGTATTTTATGCACTTTTCATTTGATCTCACTGTTTTTTTATATAACATGTATAAAACTATTGTTTGGTTATTACTAAAAATAGAATAATTTAAAAAGTCCTATTATGTTTATATTTCCATAAATAGATGCAGGAAATTTGTCTCCTCTTTTAAAACAAATTTGATTGGACACTGTATAAAGTATCGACTAATCATGTTAAACTTCTTTTTGTCCATTCAAAGTACTTATACCATGATGTCATCAAATTATGCCGACAATGCAAAATAGAAAATGGCATCTGAAAAGTTTGCAATTTTAAACAATGAAATGAAAGAATTATTATTAAACATTGATGAACATTAAAATTGATGTAATTTTCAACTTTTGGTTAATATTTGAAAATTATTAGAGGTGAAAATAAATGTTAATTTTCTAATTTGTTTTATTTATTTTGCACAATATATGTTAAATAATAAAAATCATATAATATTAATAATATCTTCAATAAGATATAAGATAATAAAACAACTATATCCTGGTTTACATATATGATTTATTGTATAAGAGTGTCACATGATCTATTCATTATTGTACCTTTATCAACCCTCAGCTAATATGATCCCTAAATCAGAGCTTTATGGATGATATTGATATCTGAGGCTGATAAAGATGTGATATTGATAAAGCCATGTAATATTCTCTATGTGTTATTGCCTTCATCAGATTCATCAATGTTGTTAAATTTCTAACTTCTTTTGTAATAGTTCTGTATATTTCCTCACTACATTGTTTTCTGACATATAATCATGTTTTGGTTTGTATGCATTTCAAAATAATATCTGCCAATTATATTGCTGTGGAAATTCTCTGAAAAAAATATGTGAGTATTTCCTTTGAGTACATTTTTAATTGGGTTTTTTAATCAACTTTCAACAACTTTTGATTAAAATTAATTAGCAACCTGTATACAGGTTCAATGTATATTGCTAAAATATCTGACTTTTATATCTCTCTTCTGTTCTCATGGTATGAGAGAAAAAAACAGGGTCAAATATACTCCTTACTATATGTAGCGTATCCTATGTTAGAAGTATACATATGTATATACAACGCCGTCTCAAAAGTATTCACGAAAACAAGATGGCGGACGTCAACGAGTTTGAGTTATTGCTCTTTGCACCATTAAAATACACTAGGTGAAAATGAAAAACTTACCTTAATATTTTGTGAGGTAACCCTTCGACCGTATAACTGCCAGAATCCTGCGTGGAATAGAGGTATACAAGTTCTGAATGTAATCCACAGTAAAGTTCATCCAAATATCCTGAATGGCAGTAAACAGTTCTTGAGGAGTATTTATGTTTCCTGCTGAATTTTGTAGTGATCTCTTGATGCGAAGCCACAAATTTTCAATAATATTTAAATCCGGAGACTGAGCTGGCCATGTCATGCCATGAATGTCATTGTCTCGTTTGAATTCTTCAATTAAGCGGGCCCGATGGACAGGGGCATTGTCATCTTGGAAACGATAAGGTTTGTCGGCAAAATGACGGGCTAAAACGGGCCAAAGATGATTATCAAGGATGTCACGATATTTCACATTACCATCAACCTTACATAAAGTTCCCACACCATACCATGTAATGCACCCCCAGATCATAACAGACACCTTCCTCTGATATGGCGGACACATGCACTCGGGGCGATAAGCCTCATTCGAAGATCTCCACACGTACACACGGTTATTTTGTCCAATAACTATCTGCGATTCATCACTGAATATTACTTGATTCCAGTGTAAATTAACAGTCCATCTCCGTCGTTCCAGACACCAAGAAAGTCGTTTCTTTTTGTTGACCTCTCTGACCACCATTTTCTTACGAACAACACGTCTAAATATTTTGTTTTTGTGTAAATAACGCTGTATAGTCTTTGGGTGGACACGAACAACCCCTCCTTCATTGAAATCATTGGTAATTTCTCTTAAAACCTTGCCACGATTCTTTTTTACCGTCCTCAATAATCTAACCTCACCGCGTCGTGTCACTTTCCTTGGTCGTCCAACTCTGGGAATGTTTTCAACATTACCTGTGCTGTTGTACTTCTTCCAAATTGAACGAATTGTAGATTCAGGTATATGCAACAATTTCACGATCTCACAATTTCTATGCCCTTCCCGTTTCAAATCCACAACCAGTTGTTTCCGATCCTCACTCAGTTCCTTTGACTTGCGACCCATCTTGAAAACACGTCTGTTTATTTGTAAACACGTAGCAGACGACCTTAAAATTACGTCACATATTTGGGGAACGTTCAAAAGGGTAGCTCAAGACAGCTTAAAACTATCTTATTTTCGCGAATACTTATGAGGCAGCACTGTAGCTATATAACATTGAGAGTGTTTTTTAAAGGTTAGAGGAGGGAGTGAAAAAAAATATGATAAGATTTAATTTAAATATTGAGTGTTTTTTAAAGGTTAGAGGAGGGAGTGAAAATAAATATAATAAGATTTAATTTAAATATTGAGAGTGTTTTTAAAGGCTAGAGGAGGGAGTGAAAATAAAAAATATGATAAGATTTAATTTAAATATTGAGTGTTTTTTAAAGGTTAGAGGAGGGAGTGAAAATAAATATAATAAGATTTAATTTAAATATTGAGAGTGTTTTTTAAAGGCTAGAGGAGGGAGTGAAAATAAAAAATATGATAAGATTTAATTTAAATATTGAGTGTTTTTTAAAGGTTAGAGGAGGGAGTGAAAATAAATATAAGATTTAATTTAAATATTGAGAGTGTTTTTTAAAGGCTAGAGGAGGGAGTGAAAAAAAATATGATAAGATTTAATTTAAATATTGAGTGTTTTTTAAAGGTTAGAGGAGGGAGTGAAAATAAAAAATATAATCAGATTTAATTTAAATATTGAGTGTTTTTTAAAGGCTAGAGGAGGGAGTGAAAAAAAATATGATAAGATTTAATTTGAATATTGAGTGTTTTTTAAAGGTTAGAGGAGGGAGTGGAAATAAAAAATATAATCAGATTTAATTTAAATATTATACATGTGTATATGCAAAAAGGTAATATTTTTATATGTGATAATATAAATACATAGAAGGAAAGCAAAATAAACATTTATTTAAAAATGTCAATTTTTTAAAGCTTTTATTACATTATTTTGTAAATTATTATAGTATGAAGGTAGGTGATTACACAAGAAAACCTTTGTTTTAATTATAGAAATATGCCATTTATATTTTAGTTTTATATATTACAGCACCTAGTAATAAGGAAGTAGCCACAATAGTAATGCAACTAATTGGCATGGTCAATTATCAAATAAAGTAATTAGGAAAATTCCAATGTGATATTAATTAAAATAATTTCATATTTTGTAGTGTATTTATTAATTATAGCAGTCAAAATGTAAAAAGTATAAAATTTAACCAAACATGGCTGGGAGGGTTCTTTAAAAATATGACATGTTCTTGCAAAGCAAAAGAAACCCTGTCATGAAAATTCCATGCTTTCCAATAAGCCTTTTTGGTATCATTTTTGATGTGCAGATGAAATCAGATGTATTTTCTACCTGTTATACACATTATAAGACAAACTAGAATACTTGCCAGATAACATTCAGTGTTGCATCAGTTATTAGAATTGATGTAAACTTTTCCATTGTTATTTTTTCTGCCGGCCAGAACACAGGAACAGGTAATCCATATTGGATAACAAACAGGAATAACTTAAAGAATATTGGCATGCAGCGTATTTTGATTCTCTCTAATTCTTGTACACTTAACATCTTTTTAGCTTACCTTGTCTATATGAATATGTGAGCTATTGATATCACTTTGTGTCTGTCTGTGTCGTGGACATACATTTCGATCTTCTCTGAAACTACTGGGCCAAATCTAAACAATTGTTGAGGAATGTTTCATTGGTAGACCCTATCACAATATGTGATTTTGGTGCAGATTAAAAAAATTCAACATGGGCGCCAGAGTGTATAATGCAATTTGATTGGCCGAGCCCCAAAGCTCTATTGTTCAAGAACTACTAATTGTTTAGACTTTAATTATATGGGGTGAATGATGTAAATGATCTGGAAGTTAGATTTATTATTTTACTTCATCTAAAAATCTATCCCGATATATCCAGAATAAATATAGCTGACAGTTGCTATGAATGGATTAAACCGATACTTAGAGTTATACAAGGAACTGACTAATCTGAGTTTGAGATCGTGAGGTTAGACTGTCGTGAGGCTTGACTGCGCTTAAATTTGTACAGAACATGATTAAAGTTGCGATGTTGGCATGAGGCTAGACTGTCGTGAGGCTTGACTGCACTTAAATTTGTACAGAACATGATTAAAGTTGCGATGTTGGCGTGAGGCTTGACTGCACTTAAATTTGTACAGAACATGATTAAAGTTGCGATGTTGGATCTTGTGCCAGGATGATATATATAGCATATTTCTATTTAAATTGGCATCAATCCATGACATTAAAATATTGATGACCACTTGCATAAATTTTTAAAATCTCTCGTTGTAAGAGCTTTTAGCAACTGAAAATACATAGATCCGAATATTTTAAAAATAACTAGTAATAGAATGATACGTGATACCATCCGTAAGCTGAAGCGTTCTTTTTTTTTTTTTTGTTAAGTTAAAAGTACTTTAGATCTTTTTATTGTTATATTTTTGTTAATATTTTTTGGTATAAATTAGAAATTGTTATTATTTTGAGATATTTATTGTGTCATTTTTTTTTATTAAGCATATAATGCTAGTTACAGATGTTTTCTTTTGCTATTAAAATATATTCTAAATACAGTATTTAATCATGTGTTATTTTTAGGTAATAACTGTACAATGCAAATTAATTGATTTATTGATTGATTGATTATTGCTTAATGTCTAGCGAGCAGTATTTCAGATATATTCAGAATGAAAAGAAGTTCCATAATATATAAAAACTATATAGAAATGAAGGAAGAGATGGGACAACTGGGTCAATGACTTCTGACTTCCACTGAAAAGGTATGGAGAGTTAGGTAGGGCCAAAATATTTAGTCTTTTGAGGCCGCTACAATATGCCTACTCTTTTTCAAAATCTACAAAAGAGGTCTTTAGCTTGCAGGGAGCATGGCGCTCTCCAAACATGTTACCTACTATGGTACATGGTCTGGCTTTCAATATTGTAACCTGACAACACCCTATCGACCACCCTTGGAGACACTGATGAGCTCTGTGGGTTTGAGCCCTGGGAATCTTCACCTATACCCAGCTATGCAAATTAAAATTGTAAAACCTACAAAACCAATTACTTAAATACCAGATTTATTTGATCATTTCTTTTGTCATGTTAAGGTTATGTTAATGTCACATGATCTTCTGACATTATATACCAGTAAGTTCAGTGCCCCGGCTGCTGACACTGTTAAGAGCCATTGAACAAATAATTTATAATAAATGTATAGGCATTTTCTAAGTTATTTTGCATTTGTAGCTCTAGGCTATTGATACCTTAGTCATATTTTTTTCCCCAGCAATAGATAACACATGTCAAAACATTTTACAATTATTTTTTAGATTATTTCCCCTGTTTGTTGTCATGTTTGGTAGCCAACCATTTAACCAACCAGAATAGTAAATATATAATAAGACCTTTTTTTGCAATAAAAGAGCCATAATAAACCACCAGAGCAATCACAGATACACCACCAGAGTAATCACAGATACACCACCAGAGTAATCACAGATGCACCACCAGAGCAATCACAGATACACCACCAGAGTAATCACAGATACACCACCAGAGTAATCACAGATACACCACCAGAGCAATCACAGATACACCACCAGAGTAATCACAGATACATCACCAGAGTAATCACAGATACACCACCAGAGCAATCACAGATACACCACCAGAGCAATCACAGATACACCAACAGAGCAATCACAGATACACCACCAGAGCAATCACAGATACACCACCAGAGTAATCACAGATACACCACCAGAGCAATCACAGATACACCACCAGAGCAATCACAGATACACCAACAGAGCAATCACAGATACACCACCAGAGTAATCACAGATACACCACCAGAGCAATCACAGATACACCACCAGAGCAATCACAGATACACCAACAGAGCAATCACAGATACACCAACAGAGCAATCACAGATACACCACCAGAGCAATCACAGATACACCAACAGAGCAATCACAGATACACCACCAGAGTAATCACAGATACACCACCAGAGTAATCACAGATACACCACCAGAGTAATCACAGATACACCACCAGAGCAATCACAGATACACCACCAGAGCAATCACAGATACACCACCAGAGTAATCACAGATACACCAACAGAGCAATCACAGATACACCACCAGAGCAATCACAGATACACCACCAGAGCAATCACAGATACACCAACAGAGCAATCACAGATACACCACCAGAGTAATCACAGATACACCACCAGAGCAATCACAGATACACCAACAGAGCAATCACAGATACACCAACAGAGCAATCACAGATACACCACCAGAGCAATCACAGATACACCAACAGAGCAATCACAGATACACCACCAGAGTAATCACAGATACACCACCAGAGTAATCACAGATACACCACCAGAGTAATCACAGATACACCACCAGAGCAATCACAGATACACCAACAGAGCAATCACAGATACACCACCAGAGTAATCACAGATACACCACCAGAGCAATCACAGATACACCACCAGAGCAATCACAGATACACCACCAGAGTAATCACAGATACACCACCAGAGTAATCACAGATACACCACCAGAGCAATCACAGATACACCACCAGAGCAATCACAGATACACCAACAGAGCAATCACAGATACACCACCAGAGCAATCACAGATACACCACCAGAGCAATCACAGATACACCACCAGAGTAATCACAGATACACCACCAGAGTAATCACAGATACACCACCAGAGCAATCACAGATACACCACCAGAGTAATCACAGATACACCACCAGAGTAATCACAGATACACCACCAGAGCAATCACAGATACACCACCAGAGCAATCACAGATACACCAACAGAGCAATCACAGATACACCACCAGAGTAATCACAGATACACCACCAGAGCAATCACAGATACACCACCAGAGCAATCACAGATACACCACCAGAGTAATCACAGATACACCACCAGAGTAATCACAGATACACCACCAGAGCAATCACAGATACACCACCAGAGCAATCACAGATACACCAACAGAGCAATCACAGATACACCAACAGAGCAATCACAGATACACCAACAGAGCAATCACAGATACACCACCAGAGTAATCACAGATACACCACCAGAGCAATCACAGATACACCAACAGAGCAATCACAGATACACCAACAGAGCAATCACAGATACACCACCAGAGTAATCACAGATACACCACCAGAGCAATCACAGATACACCACCAGAGTAATCACAGATACACCACCAGAGCAATCACAGATACACCACCAGAGCAATCACAGATACCAATTCAATGAAATCATAAAAGTTATAGCAAAAACAGGATCCACCAATGCAAGCAGATATCTTGAAGGGACAAATCTATTTTGTTAAAGAACACTGATTCTAGCAAAAAGTTATCTGAAACTGACATCATTAATAGGTAGTCAGATTTCCTATGGGTTCCAATTGTGCTTCTCCTCTCATCAACTTGTTCCTGTATTCATATGAAGCAGACTTTATGCATAGGCTTCTCAAAAGAACAAAAAGATCTAACCATATCCACTAATTTTATGTTCTGCTATATACATTTGTATTTAGTATGGTGATTATGTTGGTTATCTCATTGAACTTGAAATAAGCTGTACAACAGATACAGTTAGGTCTTTAGATACACATTACAATTGACAGGTGAGGACCTGTTAAGAACAAAACTTACCAGCAAGACAGATGGTTTCAATTTTCCTTTAGTGAGAGCCTGTTGAGAACAAACTTTACGAAAAAAAAAAAAACATTTCAATTTTCTCATTGTGAACTTTCAGTTTATATATGGCAACATTCCAGCAGCACCTGCATATCGAATATAGATACATTTGACACTGCTCGTGTTACTATCAGGATTTCCTTGACAGAGGGTTGCTGTTAATGAGGACGCTGCTGAACCAACAGTTCCTAGTGGTAATTCCTTAACATGAGTAACAGGACAGTTGTCACTAGTGGGCATGAACTGCTTACTCTTAAATTCCGGAGCATCTAAGTTAAAAAGCCTTTTAGTGGGGCTCAAGTTGCTCAATCTTTGGCTTTCTGTCGACCATTGTTAGTCTTTTCTACTTTTTCTTTTGGTCATTGTATTGTCTGTCCTTCAAATTAGGCTTCTGATCACCCATTTGGTATCTTTTAGCTTTTCCTACCGACGGTGCTATTGTATCTGCTTAGTATTTTTTTCGGTTTCCTGCTAGTCAACTGTGAATGTTTCCTGTTCTACCATGTTACGCCTGATCTATTGATAGAATGATATAGAATGGTATAATAGAGGATATCTCTAACCGAGGAGTAATAAATCACTTAAAGCTCTAACCCAAAACGTAAAACGTATTTGTTCACAGTTTAAAGCATATATACACAAAGAAAAAGGTTAAGTACCCCCTGATACTAAGTATATTAAAACATAATAAGTTACACTAAGCTTAGATTCTAATATTTATTTTGATTATAGCAAGAACAATGTTCCATTAAAAAGATGTGCTCACACAGGTGTGACCATTATGTCTAATATCGACTAGCCATGCACGTGAACCATGCCTCTCGCGCATTACTCAAAATTCAGTATGTTCACGCTTCGAATTTGGGTGTTTAAGTCCGGTGTTTTAAAAAATGTATTCATTCTCAGTAAGCATGGTACGAAGGCGAATATCAGAAGCACAAAGATGGCAAATAATCGACATGCATACAACAGGGATGTCCTTCAAAGCTATTGGACGTCAGATGGGCTACCACTATGCTGTAGTCAGCCGACTGGTGAGAAAACACAAACAAACCAACAATGTGAAAGACTTGCCAAGATCCGGCAGACCACGGGTAACATCTGATCGTGACGACAGGGCATTGCAGCGTTTGATTAGACGGATGCCATTTGCAACCAGTCCCGTACTCAAACAACACTGGCTGCCCAATAGACGTCTGTCAACAAGAACAGTTAGAAACCGTCTGAAATCAGCGGGACTTAAGTCAAGGAGAGTCATTAAACGTCCACTGTTGGCAGACCGACATCGACGATCACGTTTGGCATGGTGTTTAGCACGACGTGGTTGGAATTTAAGGACATGATGCAAGATCCATTGTTCAGACGAGAGCCGGTTTCTGCTTCATTTAACCGACGGCCGGATGAGGGTTTGGAGACACAAAAATACAGCCTATACCCCAAGGAACATCCAGCCAACTGTCCCTTACGGTGGAGGCTCAGTAATGGTTTGGGGGTGTATCTCTCATGACTGCAAGCTGGATTTAGTCACCATACAAGGCAACCTAACTGGTGATCAGTACATCAGAGACGTCTTGAAACCAGTTGTTGTCCCCCATTTCGACAACCACCCACTATCTACAAGGCCTGTGTATATGGATGACAACGCCAGGCCTCATCGTTCAAGAGCAGTAACCGCCTACCTCAAAAGCGAAGCCGTGACTTCTGTTCCTTGGTCAGCCATGAGCCCGAATTTGAATCTCATAGAGCATATTTGGGACATGTTAGGTCGTCGTATACTGGCTCGGGAACCTCCTGTGCAAAACATTCGTCAGTTGGAAGCAGCATTGCATCGGGAATGGCAGCAGCTATCACAACAGGACATACGACGTCTATCTGGAGGGATGAGACGCAGGGTTGAGGCCGTCATCCAAGCACGTGGTGGTTACACCCGGTACTGAACTTTGAACAATAGATGTCGTCAAGTGATTCATAAGTGACGTTTGAAAGTGAAATGACAATCTTATCGTGCTTTTTGAACTGTGAAGGTCAATACTTAAAATGAACATGCTTTACTGCAACAACTGGCCTTGTGATATTGTGATTAAATATTCATTAAATTAGCATTTTTCTTGATTTTTTTTGTGGTTTCCTACAGCCAATGTAATGTCCTAACAGGTCACCATTGCGTTCTTGAGATTATCTGGTCAGTAATCTCGTGATGCTTGTCGTATCATTTGTCATTTCAAAAAAACATGAGGGTGCTTAACTTTGTGTATACAATGTATGACCAAAATATTTTTTGTTTGTATATTTTTCCTTTTGGGGTTTTCCCGTTACTGTTGTTTTTATTTGTTTGTTTGT
This sequence comes from Bathymodiolus brooksi, assembly GCA_963680875.1. Classification (NCBI taxonomy): domain Eukaryota; kingdom Metazoa; phylum Mollusca; class Bivalvia; order Mytilida; family Modiolidae; genus Bathymodiolus; species Bathymodiolus brooksi. The sequence continues at coordinate 7,485,832 of OY804577.1, forward strand.
TTTTTTTGCTTTTAATTTTAAATTTAATTACAAAATTACAAAAAAAATACTGCCATAATTACACTGAGTGTCAATAGTAGAAATAAAATGTTAAAAGCACAGTGTGCGTCAAAGCGTGAAATCATACTGCAATTGTCAATACATTCTTTGATACATGCTTTTTCCCACCCCCTACTTAAAGTTTCTTTTGTTACTTGCTGGAATGCAGCTACGATCCAAGATGCATGAATGAGTTTGATATTAGACAGTAACATTACTTGCTGCTTTTGCCAATGAGGTGGTGTCTCTGATGGGCGTAAGAGCCAACGTTTTAACATCGTGTCACTACTAGTATTTGAAAGTTTTACTAGTAATTTTATAATGAGTGAACATAAGTTAACTTACTGTTAAGATAAAACAGAGTGAGCAGATTTCACATGACAAATGTAATACGTAATACGATTTTATCTTGTCAGTATAAAACGTCGTCTGCTAATAAACTGGTTGACCGAAAAGTACATTTTTATTTGCTTTGCGCAATAAGAAATACGCGAAAAAAGGTACCCGCGAATTTGTTCAGGTGGGAGAAACCGCGAAAATTGGATGCATCGAAAATTAATACTTTTACAGTATATCATATTCGTCTTTTTTACTAGGAGATCTCCTAGATTAACAATATAAAGAGAGTTTTATTATATAGTTAGTAGGGGCAGTTGAGGTAAAACTGAATGCGGTCTTCGTCAATGATACACGATGTAGTATCATTTATTCACAATGTATTCAGATATGTTGCCAAAATCATGAAGATGTATGGGTAAGTTATGATAGCCTTAGGGCATAGTATATATACATTGTATCATTAAATCCATGTGTAATATCGATAGATAACTATCGTTCTTTGGGTGGGTCTTCTTGGATAAACAGATAACTGGAAGGGACAAGAAAAGACTTAATACGAAGGGAAACCATTAATAGTAAACATGTATTTCTATGAATTCATTGATAGCAATAGTTATCAATGATCTCTTCTACTTCTAATTCTACCAATTAGTGACCTACTTCAACAGTTTGAAGATTATGTCAAGGGAATTGTGTTGCGAAAAAGAAAAGGAAAAATAAGTAACAATAAGAAAATAAGTTTAAAAATATGTACAAAACAGGGAGTTAGTTTAAAGATAAGATGAGGTAATGGCAGGCCTGAAGGACTCGACTGAGTCACTCGGCACTGCAGTCTGAGGTAGGCGGTTCCAGTCTACAATGGTGCGAAGGAAAAATGATGCCTTTCGCTGTTGTGTCCTATTGAGTGGGACCTATTATGACCGAGAGTGCATGTTTCTGGAGTGTCTCAGTGGTGGTGAAAGTCTCACTTTTACTGACTGCCACCTTGTCATGGCACAGGGGCTTGTTACGAATTTTGTTTTAAGAGTTTTCAGTCGAGGGATAAATAAAAATCGTAACAAGCCCCTGTGGTCATGGGAGATCTTATACATCATGACAAGGCGCTACAATTACTGTAACTGGCACGCTCCTACGTCTCAGATCATAAGAACTATATGCTCATAACCACCCCGCTAACTCTGAGTTCTACTTTGGCTCAGTTCTTAGAGAGTTGTTTTATGATGACAAGAGATCTCGAGGTAGATCCCATCGGAGACATTGCATTTTTGGTGATAAAAAACATGTTCTTCTTAGATTTCTACTGTGACATCATTTGATTATATAGGAATGAAATGCTGGTTTGGTATATATACAACAAAAGACAAATAATTGAAAGGGGAGATTTAGGTCTGACCCCTTGATAAATCTCTCAGTGTTCAACGCTTTGGAGTATCATGTTATCGTCCTGTAGTTTATTAGTCGGAGTTTCTTCAAACGCTTGTAAAAGATAAGAAGATTCATGAGGCTAGAACCTTTAATTTCACATACAGGTATATTGATGACGTTTTATCTATCAATAATTCTAGATTTGCAGAATTTCTTCCATTGATATATCCTCCAGAGCTGGAAGTTAAAGAGACCACCGATACAGCTTCGTCCGCATCATGTTTGGACTTATACCTCGAATTTGACGACAGTGGTCAACTCAGTACTAAAATTTATGATAAGCGGGACGACTTCAATTTTAAAATCATAAATTTTCCAAACATGTGCAGCAATATACCAGCTTCTCCTGCATATGGTGTTTACATCTCGCAATTGATTCGCTATGCAAGGGCCAGTAGCAATTATTCTGATTTCCTGAAACGTCATCTTCATCTGAGAGACCAGGGCTATACAAAGATTCGCCTTATTCGATCTCTTAAAAAGTTTATATTCCGATACCAATATCTTGTCGAAATATATTCCGTCTCTGCAGAAAAAATTATAAGCGATGCATTTTCATATAGTGAAAGTGTATAAAGATAAAGAAGTCAAAATGTTTTTGTCAATGTGTGACGTAAAAATATTTTTGACATTTACGTCACCGAATATGGTACTGCTTTGACAACTATTTTACCTATTTTATTCCTGTATTTAAATACTGTTACAGTGACAGCCGGAACCTTTGAACCGTAATGAGAGCGGGAGGTTTGGCGCCTTAAAATCTGATTCAACCCACCATTTCTTTAGAAATGCCTGTACCAAGTCAGGGTCATTACGGTTTTCACAGTTTTCCGGTTGTTGACTGATTTTGTCTGTTTATATAATTATGAGTTTTGACTTTCCCTTTGTAAGATTGTTCGGAGTTCGGTAATTTTGTTATTACCCTTATTCATATAAATGTATGGTTGTATTGGCAGTGCTATAAATCATGGGTCTTGTCAATTCTTGCTTTTAAATCTAAATATAATAGATTTCGACTATACTAAGAGTTATATCTTGCAACAATATATATGAGGTGTAAGGTCAAAGGTGGAAACGCATTTGTGATGCAAGACAACCAAACAAATAGTTTGCTTCTCGTCAGCTTTCTACGTTATATGTGTGGAACGGGTTAAGTTAATCTTTATTATTATTTTCATCATTTACAAGAAGTATCAACATATAAACCTTCGCTATGAGATATCATAATTCAGCTCGAATCTCTACTGAGGGTAACTGATATATATATATATATAGAGAGAGAGAGAGAGTATCGATGTTCTGTTCGCCAATCCCCTCCTCACCACTTGTTTGTAGGAGCGCTCATGTATTATTTATGTTTATTTGTGTTTGTTGCGCATAGTGGTGTCCAACACGTATTGATTATAAATACGAGTAACCGGTTGGGTGTTCTATAAGAGGCAAGAACTGCCGTATAGTGGTGTCCAACACGTATTGACTATACGAGTAACCTGTCGGGTGTTCTATAAGAGGCAAGAACTGCCGTATAGTGGTGTCCAACACGTATTGATTATACGAGTAACCTGTTGGGTGTTCTATAAGAGGCAAGAACTGGCGTATAGTGGTGTCCAACACGTATTGATTATAAATACGAGTAACCTGTCGGGTGTTCTATAAGAGGCAAGAACTGCCGTATAGTGGTGTCCAACATGTATTGATTATAAATACGAGTAACCTGTTGGGTGTTCTATAAGAGGCAAGAACTGCCGTATAGTGGTGTCCAACACGTATTGATTATAAATACGAGTAACCTGTTGGGTGTTCTATAAGAGGCAAGAACTGCCGTATAGTGGTGTCCAACACGTATTGATTATACGAGTAACCTGTCGGGTGTTCTATAAGAGGCAAGAACTGCCGTATAGTGGTGTCCAACACGTATTGATTATAAATACGAGTAACCTGTCGGGTGTTCTATAAGAGGCAAGAACTGCCGTATAGTGGTGTCCAACACGTATTGATTATAAATACGAGTAACCTGTCGGGTGTTCTATAAGAGGCAAGAACTGCCGTATAGTGGTGTCCAACACGTATTGATTATAAATACGAGTAACCTGTCGGGTGTTCTATAAGAGGCAAGAACTGCCGTATAGTGGTGTCCAACACGTATTGATTATAAATACGAGTAACCTGTCGGGTGTTCTATAAGAGGCAAGAACTGCCGTATAGTGGTGTCCAACACGTATTGATTATAAATACGAATAACCTGTCGGGTGTTCTATAAGAGGCAAGAACTGCCGTATAGTGGTGTCCAACACGTATTGATTATAAATACGAGTAACCTGTCGGGTGTTCTATAAGAGGCAAGAACTGCCGTATAGTGGTGTCCATCACGTATTGATTATAAATACGAGTAACCTGTCGGGTGTTCTATAAGAGGCAAGAACTGCCGTATAGTGGTGTCCAACACGTATTGATTATAAATACGAGTAACCTGTCGGGTGTTCTATAAGAGGCAAGAACTGCCGTATAGTGGTGTCCAACACGTATTGATTATAAATACGAGTAACCTGTCGGGTGTTCTATAAGAGGCAAGAACTGCCGTATAGTGGTGTCCAACACGTATTGATTATAAATACGAATAACCTGTCGGGTGTTCTATAAGAGGCAAGAACTGCCGTATAGTGGTGTCCAACACGTATTGATTATAAATACGAGTAACCTGTCGGATGTTATATAAGAGGCAAGAACTGCCGTATAGTGGTGTCCAACACGTATTGATTATAAATACGAGTAACCTGTTGGGTGTTCTATAAGAGGCAAGAACTGCCGTATAGTGGTGTCCAACACGTATTGATTATAAATACGAATAACCTGTCGGGTGTTCTATAAGAGGCAAGAACTGCCGTATAGTGGTGTCCAACACGTATTGATTATAAATACGAGTAACCTGTCGGGTGTTCTATAAGAGGCAAGAACTGCCGTATAGTGGTGTCCAACACGTATTGATTATAAATACGAGTAACCTGTCGGGTGTTCTATAAGAGGCAAGAACTGCCGCATAGTGGTGTCCAACACGTATTGATTATAAATACGAGTAACCTGTCGGGTGTTCTATAAGAGGCAAGAACTGCCGTATAGTGGTGTCCAACACGTATTGATTATACGAGTAACCTGTCGGGTGTTTTATAAGAGGCAAAAACTGCCGTATAGTGGTGTTCAACACGTATTGATTATACGAGTAACCTGTTGGGTGTTCTATAAGAGGCAAGAACTGCCGTATAGTGGTGTCCAACACGTATTGATTATAAATACGAGTAACCTGTCGGGTGTTCTATAAGAGGCAAGAACTACCGTATAGTGGTGTCCAACACGTATTGATTATACGAGTAACCTGTCGGGTGTTCTATAAGAGGTAAGAACTGCCGTATAGTGGTGTCCAACACGTATTGATTATAAATACGAGTAACCTGTCGGGTGTTCTATAAGAGGCAAGAACTGCCGTATAGTGGTGTCCAACACGTATTGATTATACGAGTAACCTGTCGGGTGTTCTATAAGAGGCAAGAAATGCCGCATAGTGGTGTCCAACACGTATTGATTATAAATACGAGTAACCTGTCGGGTGTTCTATAATAGGCAAGAACTGCCGTATAGTGGTGTCCAACACGTATTGATTATACGAGTAACCTGTCGGGTGTTCTATAAGAGGCAAGAACTGCCGTATAGTGGTGTCCAACACGTATTGATTATAAATACGAGTAACCTGTCGGGTGTTCTATAAGAGGCAAGAACTGCCGTATAGTGGTGTCCAACACGTATTGATTATAAATACGAATAACCTGTCGGGTGTTCTATAAGAGGCAAGAACTGCCGTATAGTGGTGTCCAACACGTATTGATTATAAATACGAGTAACCTGTCGGGTGTTCTATAAGAGGCAAGAACTGCCGTATAGTGGTGTCCATCACGTATTGATTATAAATACGAGTAACCTGTCGGGTGTTCTATAAGAGGCAAGAACTGCCGTATAGTGGTGTCCAACACGTATTGATTATAAATACGAGTAACCTGTCGGGTGTTCTATAAGAGGCAAGAACTGCCGTATAGTGGTGTCCAACACGTATTGATTATAAATACGAGTAACCTGTCGGGTGTTCTATAAGAGGCAAGAACTGCCGTATAGTGGTGTCCAACACGTATTGATTATAAATACGAATAACCTGTCGGGTGTTCTATAAGAGGCAAGAACTGCCGTATAGTGGTGTCCAACACGTATTGATTATAAATACGAGTAACCTGTCGGATGTTATATAAGAGGCAAGAACTGCCGTATAGTGGTGTCCAACACGTATTGATTATAAATACGAGTAACCTGTTGGGTGTTCTATAAGAGGCAAGAACTGCCGTATAGTGGTGTCCAACACGTATTGATTATAAATACGAATAACCTGTCGGGTGTTCTATAAGAGGCAAGAACTGCCGTATAGTGGTGTCCAACACGTATTGATTATAAATACGAGTAACCTGTCGGGTGTTCTATAAGAGGCAAGAACTGCCGTATAGTGGTGTCCAACACGTATTGATTATAAATACGAGTAACCTGTCGGGTGTTCTATAAGAGGCAAGAACTGCCGCATAGTGGTGTCCAACACGTATTGATTATAAATACGAGTAACCTGTCGGGTGTTCTATAAGAGGCAAGAACTGCCGTATAGTGGTGTCCAACACGTATTGATTATACGAGTAACCTGTCGGGTGTTTTATAAGAGGCAAAAACTGCCGTATAGTGGTGTTCAACACGTATTGATTATACGAGTAACCTGTTGGGTGTTCTATAAGAGGCAAGAACTGCCGTATAGTGGTGTCCAACACGTATTGATTATAAATACGAGTAACCTGTCGGGTGTTCTATAAGAGGCAAGAACTACCGTATAGTGGTGTCCAACACGTATTGATTATACGAGTAACCTGTCGGGTGTTCTATAAGAGGTAAGCACTGCCGTATAGTGGTGTCCAACACGTATTGATTATAAATACGAGTAACCTGTCGGGTGTTCTATAAGAGGCAAGAACTGCCGTATAGTGGTGTCCAACACGTATTGATTATACGAGTAACCTGTCGGGTGTTCTATAAGAGGCAAGAAATGCCGCATAGTGGTGTCCAACACGTATTGATTATAAATACGAGTAACCTGTCGGGTGTTCTATAATAGGCAAGAACTGCCGTATAGTGGTGTCCAACACGTATTGATTATACGAGTAACCTGTCGGGTGTTCTATAAGAGGCAAGAACTGTCGTATAGTGGTGTCCAACACGTATTGATTATACGAGTAACCTGTTGGGTGTTCTATAAGAGGCAAGAACTGCCGTATAGTGGTGTCCAACACGTATTGATTATACGAGTAACCTGTCGGGTGTTCTATGAGAGGCAAGAACTGCCGTATAGTGGTGTCCAACACGTATTGATTATAGGAGTAACTTGTCGGGTGTTCTATAAGAGGCAAGAACTGCCGTATAGTGGTGTCCAACACGTATTGATTATACGAGTA